>JAPDOI010000306.1:0-492500 GCA_029168955.1 Aplectana chamaeleonis
TCTGAGGCGTCCGACGCACTGTTATTTGGGTCCCGCCCACATTCTACGGCATCCGCCGCACTGTTATTTGGGTCCCACACACTTTCTACGGTGTTCTGCGCACACTCATTTGGGTCCCACACACTTTCTACGGCGTCCGGCGCACTGTTATTTGGGTCCCACACAGTTTCTACGGCATCCTGCGCACTCTCATTTGGGTCCCACACACTTTCTACGGCGTTCTACGCACTGTTGTTTGGGTCCCACACACTTTCTACGGCGTCCTGCGCACTCTCATTTGGGTCCCACACACTTTCTACGGCGTCCGGCGCACTGTTATTTGGGTCCCACACACTTTCTACGACGTTCTGCGCACACTCATTTGGGTCCCACACACTTTGTACGGCGTACTGCGCACTCTCATTTGGGTCCCACACACTTTCTACGGCGTCCGACGCACTGTTATTTGGGTCCCACACAGTTTCTACGACGTTCTGCGCACACTCATTTGGGTCCCACACACTTTCTACGGCGTCCTGCGCACTCTCATTTGGGTCCCGTACACTTTCTACGGCGTCCTGCGCACTCTCATTTGGGTCCCACACACTTTCTACGGCGTCCGACGCACTGTTATTTGGGTCCCACACACTTTCTACGGCGTCCTGCGCACTCTCATTTTGGTCCCGCACACTTTCTACGGCGTCCGGCGCACTGTTATTTGGGTTCCACACACTTTCTACGGCGTTCTGCGCACTGTTATTTGGGTCCCACACACTTTCTACGGCGTTCTGCGCACACTCATTTGGGTCCCACACACTTTCTACGGCGTCCGGCGCACTGTTATTTGGGTCCCACACACTTTCTACGGCGTTCTGCGCACACTCATTTGGGTCCCGCACAATTTCTACGGCGTCCTGCGAACTCTCATTTGGGTCCCACACACTTTCTACGGCGTCCGACGCACTGTTATTTGGGTCCCACACACTTTCTACGGCGTTCTGCGCACACCCATTTGGGTCCCACACACTTTCTACGGCGTCCTGCGCACTCTCATTCGGGTCCCACACACTTTCTACGGCGTCCGACGCACTGTTTTTGGGTCCCACACAAATTCTACAGCGTTCTGCGCACTGTTATTTGGGTCCCACACACTTTCTACGGCGTCCTGCGCACTCTCATTTGGGCCCACAAACTTTCTACGGCGTCCGACGCACTGTTTTTGGGTCCCACACACATTCTACAGCGTTCTGCGCACACTCATTTGGGTCCCACACATTTTCTACGGCGTCCTGCGCACTCTCATTTGGGTCCCACACACTTTCTACGGCGTCCGACGCACTGTTATTTGGGTCCCACACACTTTCTACGGCGTCCTGCGCACTCTCATTTGGGTCCCACACACTTTCTACGGCGTCCGACGCACTGTTATTTGGGTCCCACACACTTTCTGAGGCGTCCAGCGCACTGTTATTTGGGTCCCACACACTTTCTACGGCGTCCTGCGCACTGTTATTTGGGTCCCACACACTTTCTACGGCGTTCTGCGCACACTCATTTAGGTCCCGCACACTTTCTACGGCGTCCTGCGAACTCTCATTTGGGTCCCACACACTTTCTACGGCGTCCGACGCACTGTTATTTGGGTCCCACACACTTTCTACGGCGTTCTGCGCACACTCATTTGGGTCCCGCACACCTTCTACGGCGTCCTGCGCACTCTCGTTTGGGTCCCACACACTTTCTACGGCGTCCGACGCACTGTTATTTGGGTCCCACACACTTTCTACGGCGTTCTGCGCACACTCATTTGGGTCCCACACACTTTCTACGGCGTCCGGCGCACTGTTATTTGGGTCCCACACACTTTCTACGGCGTTCTGCGCACACTCATTTGGGTCCCGCACACTTTCTACGGCGTCCTGCGAACTCTCATTTGGGTCCCACACACTTTCTACGGCGTCCGGCGCACTGTTATTTGGGTCCCACACACTTTCTACGGCGTTCTGCGCACACTCATTTGGGTCCCACACACTTTCTACGGCGTTCTGCGCACACTCATTTGGGTCCCGCACACTTTCTACGGCGTCCTGCGAACTCTCATTTGGGTCCCACACACTTTCTACGGCGTCCGACGCACTGTTATTTGGGTCCCACACACTTTCTACGGCGTTCTGCGCACACTCATTTGGGTCCCGCACACTTTCTACGGCGTCCGGCGCACTGTTATTTGGGTCCCACACACTTTCTACGGCGTTCTGCGCACACTCATTTGGGTCCCACACACTTTCTACGGCGTCCGGCGCACTGTTATTTGGGTCCCACACACTTTCTACGGCGTCCTGCGAACTCTCATTTGGGTCCCACACACTTTCTACGGCGTCCGACGCACTGTTATTTGGGTCCCACACACTTTCTACGACGTACTGCGCACACTCATTTGGGTCCCGCACACTTTCTACGGCGTCCGGCGCACTGTTATTTGGGTCCCACACACTTTCTACGGCGTTCTGCGCACACCCATTTGGATCCCACACACTTTCTACGGCGTCCTGCGCACTCTCATTTGGGTCCCACACACTTTCTACGGCGTCCGACGCACTGTTATTTGGGTCCCACACACTTTCTACGGCCTTCTGCGCACACTCATTTGGGTCCCACGCATTTTCTACGGCGTCCGACGCTCTGTTATTTGAGTCCCACACACTTTCCACGGCGTCCTGCGCACTCCCATTAGGGTCCCACACACTTTCTACGGCGTCCGGCGCACTGCTATTTGGGTCCCACACACTTTTTACGGCGTTCTGCGCACACTCTTTTGGGTCCTGCACACTTTATACGGCGTCCTGCGAACTTTAATTTGGGTCCCACACACTTTCTACGGCGTCCGGCGCACTGTTATTTGGGTCCCACACACTTTCTACGGCGTTCTGCGCACACTCATTTGGGTCCCACACACTTTCTACGGCGTCCGGCGCACTGTTATTTGGGTCCCACACACTTTCTACGGCGTTCTGCGCACACTCATTTGGGTCCCGCACACTTTCTACGGCGTCCTGCGAACTCTCATTTGGGTCCCACACACTTTCTACGGCGTCCGACGCACTGTTATTCGGGTCCCACACACTTTCTACGACGTTCTTCGCACTCATTTGGGTCCCACACACTTTCTACGGCGTCCGACGCACTGTTATTTGGGTCCCGCACACTTTCTACGGCGTCCGGCGCACTGTTATTTGGGTCCCACACACTTTCTACGGCGTTCTGCGCACACTCATTTGGGTCCCGCACACTTTCTACGGCGTCCTGCGAACTCTCATTTGGGTCCCACACACTTTCTAAGGCGTCCGACGCACTGTTATTTGGGTCCCACACACTTTCTACGGCGTTCTGCGCACACTCATTTGGGTCCCGCACACTTTCTACGGCGTCCGGCGCACTGTTATTTGGGTCCCACACACTTTCTACGGCGTCCTGCGCACACTCATTTGGGTCCCACACAGTTTTTACGGCGTTCGGGGCACTGTTATTTAGGTCCCACACACTTTCTACGGCGTTCTGCGCACACTCATTTGGGTCCCGCACACTTTCTACGGCGTCCGGCGCACTGTTATTTGGGTCCCACACACTTTCTACGGCGTTCTGCGCACACTCATTTGGGTCCCGCACACTTTCTACGGCGTCCTGCGAACTCTCATTTGGGTCCCACACACTTTCTACGGCGTCCGACGCACTGTTATTTGGGTCCCACACACTTTCTACGGCGTTCTGCACACACTCATTTGGGTCCCACACACTTTCTACGGTGTTCTGCGAACTCTCATTTGGGTCCCGCACACTTTC
This sequence comes from Aplectana chamaeleonis, assembly GCA_029168955.1. Classification (NCBI taxonomy): domain Eukaryota; kingdom Metazoa; phylum Nematoda; class Chromadorea; order Rhabditida; family Cosmocercidae; genus Aplectana; species Aplectana chamaeleonis. Next base: position 3,820 of record JAPDOI010000306.1, read on the forward strand.
TAGGGCGTCCGGCGCACTGTTATTTGGGTCCCACACACTTTCTACGGCGTTCTGCGCACACTCATTTGGGTCCCACACACTTTCTAATGCGTCCTGCGCACTGTTATTTGGGACCCACATCCTTTCTACGGCGTCCGGCGCACTGTTATTTGGGTCCCACACACTTTCTACGGCGTCCAGCGCTTTGTTATTTGGGTCCCACACACTTTCTACGGCGTTCTGCGAGCATTCATTTGGGTCCCGCACACTTTCTACGGCGTCCTGCGAACTCTCATTTGGGTCCCACACATTTTCTACGGCGTCCGACGCACTGTTATTTGGGTCCAACACACTTTCTACGGTGTTCTGCGCACACTCATTTGGGTCCCGCACACTTTCTACGGCGTCCGGCGCACTGTTATTTGGGTCCCACACACTTTCTACGGCGTTCTGCGCACACTCATTTGGGTCCCGCACACTTTCTACGGCGTCCTGCGCACTCTCATTTGGGTCCCGCACACTTTCTACGGCGTCCGGCGCACTGTTATTTGGGTCCCACACACTTTCTACGGCGTTCTGCGCACACTCATTTGGGTCCCACACACTTTCTACGGCGTCCGGCGCACTGTTATTTGGGTCCCACACACTTTCTACGGCGTCCGGGGCACTGTTATTAGGGTCCCACACACTTTCTACGGCGTTCTGCGCACACCCATTTGGGTCCCACACACTTTCTACGGCGTCCTGCGAACTCTCATTTGGGTCCCACACACTTTCTACGGCGTCCGACGCATTGTTATTTGGGTCCCACACACTTTCTACGGCGTCCTGCGCACTGTCATTTGGGCCCCACACAGTTTCTACGGCGTCGGGCGCACTGTTATTTGGGTCCCACACACTTTATACGGCGTTCTGCGCGCCCCCATTTGGGTCCCGCACACTTTCTACGGCGTCCGGCTCACTGTTATTTGGGTCCCGCAAACTTTCTACGGCGTCCTGCGAACTCTCATTTGGGTCCCACACACTTTCTACGGCGTCCTGCGAACTCTCATTTGGGTCCCACACACTTTCTACGGCGTCCGACGCACTGTTATTTGGGTCCCACACACTTTCTACGGCGTTCTGCGCACACTCTTTTGGGTCCCGCACACTTTATACGGCGTCCTGCGAACTTTAGTTTGGGTCCCACACACTTTCTACGGCGTCCGGCGCACTGTTATTTGGGTCCCACACAGTTTCTACGCGTTCTGCGCACACCCATTTGGGTCCCACACGCTTTCTACGGCGTCCGACGTACTGTTATTTGGGTCCCACACACTTTCTACGGCGTTCTGCGCACACTCTTTTAGGTCCCACACACTTTCTACGGCGGCCGGCGCACTCTCATTTGGGTCCCACACACTTTCTACGGCGTTCTGCGCACACTGATTTGGGACCCACACAGTTTCTACGGCGTCCGACGCACTCTCATTTGGGTCCCACACACTTTCAACGGCGTCCAACGCACTGTTATTTAGGTCCCACACACTTTCTACGGCGTTCTGCGCACTCTCATTTGGGTCCCACACACTTTCTACGGCGTCCTGCGCACTGTTATTTGGGTCCCACACACTTTCTACGGCGTTCTGCGCACACTCATTTGGGTCCCGCACACTTTCTACGGCGTCCTGCGAACTCTCATTTGGGTCCCACACACTTTCTACGGCGTCCGACGCACTGTTATTTGGGTCCCACACACTTTCTACGACGTTCTGAGCACACTCATTTGGGTCCCGCACACTTTCTACGGCGTCCGGCGCACTGTTATTTGGGTCCCACACACTTTCTACGGCGTCCGGCGCACTGTTATTTGGGTCCCACACACTTTCTACGGCGTTCTGCGCACACTCATTTGGGTCCCGCACACTTTCTACGGCGTCCTGCGAACTCTCATTTGGGTCCCACACACTTTCTACGGCGTCCGACGCACTGTTATTTGGGTCCCACACACTTTCTACGACGTTCTGCGCACACTCATTTGGGTCCCGCACACTTTCTACGGCGTCCGGCGCACTGTTATTTGGGTTCCACACACTTTCTACGGCGTCCTGCGAACTCTCATTTGGGTCCCACACACTTTCTACGGCGTCCGACGCACTGTTATTTGGGTCCCACACACTTTCTACGGCGTTCTGCGCACACTCATTTGGGTCCCGCACACTTTCTACGGCGTCCGGCGCACTGTTATTTGGGTCCCACACACTTTCTACGGCGTTCTGCGCACACTCATTTGGGTCCCGCACACTTTCTACGGCGTCCTGCGAACTCTCATTTGGGTCCCACACACTTTCTACGGCGTCCGACGCACTGTTATTTGGGTCCCACACACTTTCTACGACGTTCTGAGCACACTCATTTGGGTCCCGCACACTTTCTACGGCGTCCGGCGCACTGTTATTTGGGTCCCACACACTTTCTACGGCGTTCTGCGCACACTCATTTGGGTCCCACACACTTTCTACGGCGTTCTGCGCACACTCATTTGGGTCCCACACACTTTCTACGGCGTTCTGCGCACACCCATTTGGGTCCCGTACACTTTCTACGGCGTCCTGCGAATTCTCATTTGGGTCCCACACACTTTCTAAGGCGTCCGACGCACTGTTATTTGGGTCCCACACACTTTCTACGGCGTTCTGCGCACACTCATTTGGGTACCGCACACTTTCTACGGCGTCCGGCGCACTGTTATTTGGGTCCCACACACTTTCTACGGCGTTCTGCACACACTCATTTGGGTCCCACACACTTTCTACGGCGTCCGGCGCACTGTTATTTGGGTCCCACACACTTTCTACGGCGTCCTGCGAACTCTCATTTGGGTCCCGCACACTTTCTAGGGCGTCCGGCGCACTGTTATTTGGGTCCCACACACTTTTTACGGCGTTCTGCGCACACTCATTTGGGTCCCGCACACTTTCTACGGCGTCCTGCGAACTCTCATTTGGGTCCCACACACTTTCTACGGCGTCCGACGCACTGTTATTTGGGTCCCACACACTTTCTACGGCGTTCTGCGCACACTCATTTGGGTCCCGCACACTTTCTACGGCGTCCGGCGCACTGTTATTTGGGTCCCACACACTTTCTACGGCGTTCTGCGCACACTCATTTGGGTCCCACACACTTTCTACGGCGTCCGGCGCACTGTTATTTGGGTCCCACACACTTTCTACGGCGTTCTGCGCACACTCATTTGGGTCCCGCACACTTTCTACGGCGTCCTGCGAACTCTCATTTGGGTCCCACACACTTTCTACGGCGTCCGACGCACTGTTATTTGGGTCCCACACACTTTCTACGGCGTTCTGCGCACACTCATTTGGGTCCCACACACTTTCTACGGCGTCCGACGCACTGTTATTTGGGTCCCACACACTTTCTACGGCGTTCTGCGCACACTCATTTGGGTCCCGCACACTTTCTACGGCGTCCTGCGAACTCTCATTTGGGTCCCACACACTTTCTACGGCGTCCGACGCACTGTTATTTGGGTCCCACACACTTTCTACGGCGTTCTGCGCACACTCATTTGGGTCCCACACAATTTCTACGGCGTTCTGCGCACTGTTATTTGGGTCCCACACACTTTCTACGGCGTCCGACGCACTGTTATTTGGGTCCCACACACTTTCTACGGCGTTCTGCGCACACTCATTTGGGTCCCGCACACTTTCTACGGCGTCCTGCGAACTCTCATTTGGGTCCCACACACTTTCTACGGCGTCCGACGCACTGTTATTTGGGTCCCACACACTTTCTACGACGTTCTGAGCACACTCATTTGGGTCCCGCACACTTTCTTCGGCGTCCGGCGCACTGTTATTTGGGTCCCACACACTTTCTACGGCGTCCTGCGAACTCTCATTTGGGTCCCACACACTTTCTACGGCGTCCGACGCACTGTTATTTGGGTCCCACACACTTTCTACGGCGTTCTGCGCACACTCATTTGGGTCCCGCACACTTTCTACGGCGTCCGGCGCACTGTTATTTGGGTCCCACACACTTTTTACGGCGTTCTGCGCACACTCATTTGGGTCCCACACACTTTCTACGGCGTCCTGCGCACTCTCATTTGGGTCCCACACACTTTCTACGGCGTCCGACGCACTGTTATTTGGGTCCCACACACTTTCTACGGCGTTCTGCGCACACTCATTTGGGTCCCACACACTTTCTACGGCGTCCGACGCACTGTTATTTGGGTCCCACACAGTTTCTACGGCGTTCTGCGCACTGTTATTTGGGTCCCACACACTTTCTACGACGTCCGGCGCACTCCCACTTGGGTCCCATACACTTTCTACGGCGTCCGGCGCACTGTTATTTGGGTCCCACACACTTTCTACGGCGTTCTGCGCACACTCATTTGGGTCCCGCACACTTTCTACGGCGTCCGGCGCACTGTTATTTGGGTCCCGCACACTTTCTACGGCGTCCGGCGCACTGTTATTTGGGTCCCACACACTTTCTACGGCGTTCTGCGCACACTCATTTGGGTCCCACACACTTTCTACGGCGTCCGGCGCACTGTTATTTGGGTCCCACACACTTTCTACGGCGTTCTGCGCACACTCATTTGGGTCCCACACACTTTCTACGGCGTCCGACGCACTGTTATTTGGGTCCCACACACTTTCTACGGCGTTCTGCGCACACTCATTTGGGTCCCGCACACTTTCTACGGCGTCCGGCGCACTGTTATTTGGGTCCCACACACTTTCTACGGCGTTCTGCGCACACTCATTTGGGTCCCGCACACTTTCTACGGCGTCCTGCGAACTCTCATTTGGGTCCCACACACTTTCTACGGCGTCCGACGCACTGTTATTTGGGTCCCACACACTTTCTACGGCGTTCTGCGCACACTCATTTGGGTCCCGCACACTTTCTACGGCGTCCGGCGCACTGTTATTTGGGTCCCACACACTTTCTACGGCGTTCTTCACACACTCATTTGGGTCCCACACACTTTCTACGGCGTTCTGCGCACACTCATTTGGGTCCCACACACTTTCTACGGCGTCCGACGCACTGTTATTTGGGTCCCACACACTTTCTACGGCGTTCTGCGCACACTCATTTGGGTCCCACACACTTTCTACGGCGTTCTGCGCACACTCATTTGGGTCCCGCACACTTTCTACGGCGTCCGGCGCACTGTTATTTGGGTCCCACACACTTTCTACGGCGTTCTGCGCACACTCATTTGGGTCCCGCACACTTTCTACGGCGTCCTGCGAACTCTCATTTGGGTCCCACACACTTTCTACGGCGTCCGACGCACTGTTATTTGGGTCCCACACACTTTCTACGGCGTTCTGCGCACACTCATTTGGGTCCCGCACACTTTCTACGGCGTCCGGCGCACTGTTATTTGGGTCCCGCACACTTTCTACGGCGTCCGGCGCACTGTTATTTGGGTCCCACACACTTTCTACGGCGTTCTGCGCACACTCATTTGGGTCCCGCACACTTTCTACGGCGTCCTGCGAACTCTCATTTGGGTCCCACACACTTTCTACGGCGTCCGACGCACTGTTATTTGGGTCCCACACACTTTCTACGACGTTCTGAGCACACTCATTTGGGTCCCACACACTTTCTACGGCGTCCGGCGCACTGTTATTTGGGTCCCACACACTTTCTACGGCGCACTGTTATTTGGGTCCCACACACTTTCTACGGCGTCCGGCGCACTGTTATTTGGGTCCCACACACTTTCTACGGCGTTCTGCGCACACTCATTTGGGTCCCGCACACTTTCTACGGCGTCCGGCGCACTGTTATTTGGGTCCCACACACTTTCTACGGCGTTCTGCGCACACTCATTTGGGTCCCACACACTTTCTACGGCGTTCTGCGAACTCTCATTTGGGTCCCGCACACTTTCTAGGGCGTCCGGCGCACTGTTATTTGGGTCCCGCACACTTTCTACGGCGTTCTGCGAACTCTCATTTGGGTCCCGCACACTTTCTAGGGCGTCCGGCGCACTGTTATTTGGGTCCCACACACTTTTTACGGCGTTCTGCGCACACTCATTTGGGTCCCGCACACTTTCTACGGCGTCCTGCGAACTCTCATCTGGGTCCCACACACTTTCTACGGCGTCCGACGCACTGTTATTTGGGTCCCACACACTTTCTACGACGTTCTGAGCACACTCATTTGGGTCCCGCACACTTTCTACGGCGTCCGGCGCACTGTTATTTGGGTCCCACACACTTTCTACGGCGTTCTGCGCACACTCATTTGGGTCCCACACACTTTCTACGGCGTTCTGCGCACACTCATTTGGGTCCCGCACACTTTCTACGGCGTCCGGCGCACTGTTATTTGGGTCCCACACACTTTCTACGGCGTTCTGCGCACACTCATTTGGGTCCCGCACACTTTCTACGGCGTCCGGCGCACTGTTATTTGGGTCCCACACACTTTCTACGGCGTCCTGCGAACTCTCATTTGGGTCCCACACACTTTCTAAGGCGTCCGACGCACTGTTATTTGGGTCCCACACACTTTCTACGGCGTTCTGCGCACACTCATTTGGGTCCCGCACACTTTCTACGGCGTCCGGCGCACTGTTATTTGGGTCCCACACACTTTCTACGGCGTCCGGCGCACTGTTATTTGGGTCCCACACACTTTCTACGGCGTTCTGCGCACACTCATTTGGGTCCCACACACTTTCTACGGCGTCCGACGCACTGTTATTTGGGTCCCACACACTTTCTACGGCGTTCTGCGCACACTCATTTGGGTCCCACACACTTTCTACGGCGTCCGGCGCACTGTTATTTGGGTCCCACACACTTTTTACGGCGTTCTGCGCACACTCATTTGGGTCCCGCACACTTTCTACGGCGTCCTGCGAACTCTCATTTGGGTCCCACACACTTTCTACGGCGTCCGACGCACTGTTATTTGGGTCCCACACACTTTCTACGGCGTTCTTCACACACTCATTTGGGTCCCACACACTTTATAAGGCGTCCGACGCACTGTTATTTGGGTCCCGCACACTTTCTACGGCGTCCGGCGCACTGTTATTTGGGTCCCACACACTTTCTACGACGTTCTGCGCACACTCATTTGGGTCCCGCACACTTTCTACGGCGTCCTGCGAACTCTCATTTGGGTCCCACACACTTTCTACGGCGTCCGACGCACTGTTATTTGGGTCCCACACACTTTCTACGACGTTCTGCGCACACTCATTTGGGTCCCGCACACTTTCTACGGCGTCCGGCGCACTGTTATTTGGGTCCCACACACTTTCTAAGGCGTTCTGCGCACACTCATTTGGGTCCCACACACTTTCTACGGCGTCCTGCGCACTCTCATTTGGGTCCCACACACTTTCTACGGCGTCCGGCGCACTGTTATTTGGGTCCCACACACTTTCTACGGCGTTCTGCGCACACTCATTTGGGTCCCACACACTTTCTACGGCGTCCGACGCACTGTTATTTGGGTCCCACACACTTTCTACGGCGTCCTGCGCACTCTCATTTGGGTCCCACACACTTTCTACGGCGTCCGACGCACTGTTATTTGGGTCCCACACACTTTCTACGGCGTTCTGCGCACACTCATTTGGGTCCCGCACACTTTCTACGGCGTCCTGCGCACTCTCATTTGGGTCCCACACACTTTCTACGGCGTCCGACGCACTGTTATTTGGGTCCCACACACTTTCTACGGCGTTCTGCGCACACTCATTTGGGTCCCGCACACTTTCTACGGCGTCCGGCGCACTGTTATTTGGGTCCCACACACTTTCTACGGCGTCCGGCGCACTGTTATTTGGGTCCCACACACTTTCTACGGCGTTCTGCGCACACTCATTTGGGTCCCGCACACTTTCTACGGCGTCCTGCGAACTCTCATTTGGGTCCCACACACTTTCTACGGCGTCCGACGCACTGTTATTTGGGTCCCACACACTTTCTACGGCGTTCTGCGCACACTCATTTGGGTCCCACACACTTTCTACGGCGTTCTGCGCACACTCATTTGGGTCCCGCACACTTTCTACGGCGTCCGGCGCACTGTTATTTGGGTCCCACACACTTTCTACGGCGTTCTGCGCACACTCATTTGGGTCCCGCACACTTTCTACGGCGTCCTGCGAACTCTCATTTGGGTCCCACACACTTTCTACGGCGTCCGGCGCACTGTTATTTGGGTCCCACACACTTTCTACGGCGTTCTGCGCACACTCATTTGGGTCCCGCACACTTTCTACGGCGTCCTGCGCACTGTTATTTGGGTCCCACACACTTTCTACGGCGTCCGACGCACTGTTATTTGGGTCCCACACACTTTCTACGGCGTCCGGCGCACTGTTATTTGGGTCCCACACACTTTCTACGGCGTTCTGCGCACACTCATTTGGGTCCCACACACTTTCTACGGCGTTCTGCGCACTCTCATTTGGGTCCCACACACTTTCTACGGCGTTCTGCGCACACTCATTTGGGTCCCGCACACTTTCTACGGCGTCCTGCGAACTCTCATTTGGGTCCCACACACTTTCTACGGCGTCCGACGCACTGTTATTTGGGTCCCACACACTTTCTACGGCGTTCTGCGCACACTCATTTGGGTCCCGCACACTTTCTACGGCGTCCGGCGCACTGTTATTTGGGTCCCACACACTTTCTACGGCGTTCTGCGCACACTCATTTGGGTCCCACACACTTTCTACGGCGTCCGGCGCACTGTTATTTGGGTCCCACACACTTTCTACGGCGTTCTGCGCACACTCATTTGGGTCCCACACACTTTCTACGGCGTCCTGCGCACTCTCATTTGGGTCCCACACACTTTCTACGGCGTCCGACGCACTGTTATTTGGGTCCCACACACTTTCTACGGCGTTCTGCGCACACTCATTTGGGTCCCGCACACTTTCTACGGCGTCCGGCGCACTGTTATTTGGGTCCCACACACTTTCTACGGCGTTCTGCGCACACTCATTTGGGTCCCGCACACTTTCTACGGCGTCCTGCGAACTCTCATTTGGGTCCCACACACTTTCTACGGCGTCCGACGCACTGTTATTTGGGTCCCACACATTTCTACGGCGTCCTGCGCACTGTCATTTGGGTCCCACACAGTTTCTACGGCGTCCGACGCACTGTTATTTGGGTCCCACACACTTTCTACGGCGTCCGGCGCACTGTTATTTGGGTCCCACACACTTTCTACGGCGTTCTGCGCACACTCATTTGGGTCCCGCACACTTTCTACGGCGTCCTGCGAACTCTCATTTGGGTCCCACACACTTTCTACGGCGTCCGACGCACTGTTATTTGGGTCCCACACACTTTCTACGGCGTTCTGCGCACACTCATTTGGGTCCCACACACTTTCTACGGCGTCCAGCGCACTGTTATTTGGGTCCCACACACTTTCTACGGCGTCCTGCGCACTGTTATTTGGGTCCCACAAACTTTCTACGGCGTTCTGCGCACACTCATTTGGGTCCCACACACTTTCTACGGCGTCCGGCGCACTGTTATTTGGGTCCCACACACTTTCTACGGCGTCCTGCGCACTCTCATTTGGGTCCCACACACTTTCTACGGCGTCCGACGCACTGTTATTTGGGTCCCACACACTTTCTACGGCGTTCTGCGCACTCTCATTTGGGTCCCACACACTTTCTACGGCGTCCGGCGCACTGTTATTTGGGTCCCACACACTTTCTACGGCGTTCTGCGCACACCCATTTGGGTCCCGCACACTTTCTACGGCGTCCTGCGAACTCTCATTTGGGTCCCACACACTTTCTACGGCGTCCGACGCACTGTTATTTGGGTCCCACACACTTTCTACGGCGTTCTGCGCACTCTCATTTGGGTCCCACACACTTTCTACGGCGTCCGGCGCACTGTTATTTGGGTCCCACACACTTTCTACGGCGTCCGGCGCACTGTTATTTGGGTCCCACACACTTTCTACGGCGTTCTGCGCACACCCATTTGGGTCCCGCACACTTTCTACGGCGTCCTGCGCACTCTCATTTGGGTCCCACACACTTTCTACGGCGTCCGACGCACTGTTATTTGGGTCCCACACACTTTCTACGGCGTTCTGCGCACACTCATTTGGGTCCCACACACTTTCTACGGCGTCCGACGCACTGTTATTTGGGTCCCACACACTTTCTACGGCGTCCGGCGCACTGTTATTTGGGTCCCACACACTTTCTACGGCGTTCTGCGCACTCTCATTTGGGTCCCACACACTTTCTACGGCGTTCTGCGCACACTCATTTGGGTCCCACACACTTTCTACGGCGTCCGACGCACTGTTATTTGGGTCCCACACACTTTCTACGGCGTTCTGCGCACACTCATTTGGGTCCCGCACACTTTCTACGGCGTCCGGCGCACTGTTATTTGGGTCCCACACACTTTCTACGGCGTTCTGCGCACTGTTATTTGGGTCCCACACACTTTCTACGGCGTTCTGCGCACACTCATTTGGGTCCCACACACTTTCTACGGCGTCCTGCGCACTCTCATTCGGGTCCCACACACTTTCTACGGCGTCCGACGCACTGTTATTTGGGTCCCACACACTTTCTACGGCGTTCTGCGCACACCCATTTGGGTCCCGCACACTTTCTACGGCATCCTGCGAGCTCCCATTTGGGTCCCACTCACTTTCTACGGCGTCCGACGCAATGTTATTCAGGTCCCACACACTTTCTACGGCGTTCTGCGCACCCTCATTTGGGCCCCACACACTTTCTCCGGCGTCCTGCGCACTCTCATTTGGGTCCCGCACACTTTCTACGGCGTCCGGCGCACTGTTATTTGGGTCCCACACACTTTCTACGGCGTTCTGCGCACACTCATTTGGGTCCCGCACACTTTCTACGGCGTCCGGCGCACTGTTATTTGGGTCCCACACACTTTCTACGGCGTTCTGCGCACACTCATTTGGGTCCCACACACTTTCTACGGCGTCCGGCGCACTGTTATTTGGGTCCCACACACTTTCTACGGCGTTCTGCGCACACTCATTTGGGTCCCGTACACTTTCTACGGCGTCCTGCGAACTCTCATTTGGGCTCCACACACTTTCTACGGCGTCCGACGCACTGTTATTTGGGTCCCACACCCTTTCTACAGCGTTCTGCGCACACTCATTTGGGTCCCACACACTTTCTACGGCGTCCGGCGCACTGTTATTTGGGTCCCACACACTTTCTACAGCGTTCTGCGCACACTCATTTGGGTCCCACACACTTTCTGAGGCGTCCAGCGCACTGTTAATAGGGCCCCACACACTTTTTACGGCGTCCTGCGCACTGTTATTTGGGTCCCACACACTTTCTACGGCGTTCTGCGCACACTCATTTGGGTCCCACACACTTTCTGAGGCGTCCAGCGCACTGTTATTTGGGTCCCACACACTTTCTACGGCGTCCTGCGCACTGTTATTTGGGTCCCACACACTTTCTACGGCGTTCTGCGCACACTCATTTAGGTCCCGCACACTTTCTACGGCGTCCTGCGAACTCTCATTTGGGTCCCACACACTTTCTACGGCGTCCGACGCACTGTTATTTGGGTCCCACACACTTTCTGAGGCGTTCTGCGCACACCCGTTTGGGTCCCGCACACTTTCTACGGCGTCCTGCGCACTGTTATTTGGGTCCCACACACTTTCTACCCCGTCCTGCGCACTCTCATTTGGGTCCCACACACTTTCTACGGCATCCTGCGCACACCCATTTGGGTCCCACACACTTTCTACGGCGTCCGGCGCACTGTTATTTGGGTCCCACACACTTTCTACAGCGTTCTGCGCACACTCATTTGGGTCCCACACACTTTCTACGGCGTCCGGCGCACTGTTATTTGGGTCCCACACACTTTCTACAGCGTTCTGCGCACACTCATTTGGGTCCCACACACTTTCTACGGCGTCCTGCGCACTCTCATTTGGGTCCCACACACTTTCTACGGCGTCCGACGCACTGTTATTTGGGTCCCACACACTTTCTACGGCGTTCTGCGCACACTCATTTGGGTCCCACACACTTCCTACGGCGTTCGGCGCACTGTTATTTGGGTCCCATACACTTTCTACGGCGTCCTGCGCACTCTCATTTGGGTCCCACACACTTTCTACGGCGTCCGACGCACTGTTATTTGGGTCCCACACACGTTCTACGGCGTTCTGCGCACACTCTTTTGAGTCCCGCACACTTTCTACGGCGTCCTGCGAACTCTCATTTGGGTCCCACACACTTTCTACGGCGTCCGACGCACTGTTATTTGGGTCCCACACACTTTCTACGGTGTTCTGCGCACACTCATTTGGGTCCCACACACTTTCTACGGCGTCCGGCGCACTGTTATTTGGGTCCCACACACTTTCTACGACGTTCTGCGCACACTCATTTGGGTCCCGTACACTTTCTACGGCGTCCTGCGAACTCTCATTTGGGTCCCACACACTTTATAAGGCGTCCGACGCACTGTTATTTGGGTCCCACACACTTTCTACGGCGTTCTGCGCACACTCATTTGGGTCCCGCACACTTTCTACGGCGTCCGGCGCACTGTTATTTGGGTCCCGCACACTTTCTACGGCGTCCGGCGCACTGTTATTTGGGTCCCACACACTTTCTACGGCGTTCTGCGCACACTCATTTGGGTCCCGCACACTTTCTACGGCGTCCTGCGAACTCTCATTTGGGTCCCACACACTTTCTACGGCGTCCGACGCACTGTTATTTGGGTCCCACACACTTTCTACGGCGTTCTGCGCACACTCATTTGGGTCCCACACACTTTCTACGGCGTCCGGCGCACTGTTATTTGGGTCCCACACACTTTCTACGGCGTTCTGCGCACACTCATTTGGGTCCCACACACTTTCTACGGCGTCCGGCGCACTGTTATTTGGGTCCCACACACTTTCTACGACGTTCTGAGCACACTCATTTGGGTCCTGCACACTTTCTACGGCGTCCGGCGCACTGTTATTTGGGTCCCACACACTTTCTACGGCGTTCTGTACACACTCATTTGGGTCCCACACACTTTCTACGGCGTTCTGCGAACTCTCATTTGGGTCCCACACACTTTCTAAGGCGTCCGACGCACTGTTATTTGGGTCCCACACACTTTCTACGGCGTTCTGCGCACACTCATTTGGGTCCCACACACTTTCTACGGCGTCCGGGGCACTGTTATTTGGGTCGCGCAAACTTTTTACGGCGTTCTGCGCACACCCATTTGGGTCCCACACACTTTCTACGGCCTCCGGCGCACTGTTATTTGGGTCCCACACACTTTCTACGGCGTCCTGCGCACACTCGTTTGGGTCCCACACAGTTTCTACGGCGTCCGGCGCACTGTTATTTGGGTCCCACACACTTTCTACGGCGTTCTGCGCACTCTCATTTGGGTCCCACACACTTTCTACGGCGTACTGCGCACTCTCATTTGGGTACCACACACTTCTACGGCGTCCGACGCACTCTTATTTGGGTCCCACACACTTTCTACGGCGTTCTGCGCACACTCATTTGTGGTCCCACACATTTTCTACGGCGTCCTGAGCACTCTCATTTGGATCACACACTTTCTACGGCGTCCGGCGCACTGTTATTTGGGTCCCACACACTTTCTACGGCGTTCTGAGCACACCCATTTGGGTCCCGCACACTTTCTACGGCGTCCTGCGAACTCTCATTTGGATCCCACACACTTTCTACGGCGTCCGACGCACTGTTATTTGGGTCCCACACACTTTCTACGGCGTTCTGCGCACACTCATTTGGGTCCCGCACACTTTCTACGGCGTCCGGCGCACTGTTATTTGGGTCCCACACACTTTCTACGGCGTCCGGCGCACTGTTATTTGGGTCCCACACACTTTCTACGGCGTTCTGCGCACACTCATTTGGGTCCCGCACACTTTCTACGGCGTCCTGCGAACTCTCATTTGGGTCCCACACACTTTCTACGGCGTCCGACGCACTGTTATTTGGGTCCCACACACTTTCTACGGCGTTCTGCGCACACTCATTTGGGTCCCGCACACTTTCTACGGCGTCCGGCGCACTGTTATTTGGGTCCCACACACTTTCTACGGCGTCCGACGCACTGTTATTTGGGTCCCACACACTTTCTACGGCGTTCTGCGCACACTCATTTGGGTCCCGCACACTTTCTACGGCGTCCTGCGAACTCTCATTTGGGTCCCACACACTTTCTACGGCGTCCGACGCACTGTTATTTGGGTCCCACACACTTTCTACGGCGTTCTGCGCACACTCATTTGGGTCCCGCGCACTTTCTACGGCGTCCGACGCACTGTTATTTGGGTCCCACACACTTTCTGAGGCGTCCAGCGCACTGTTATTTGGGTCCCACACACTTTCTACGGCGTCCTGCGCACTGTTATTTGGGTCCCACGCACTTTCTACGGCGTTCTGCGCACACTCATTTGGGTCCCGCACACTTTCTACGGCGTCCGGCGCACTGTTATTTGGGTCCCACACACTTTCTACGGCGTTCTGCGCACACTCATTTGGGTCCCACACACTTTCTACGGCGTTCTGCGCACTCTCATTTGGGTCCCACACACTTTCTACGGCGTCCGACGCACTGTTATTTGGGTCCCACACACTTTCTACGGCGTTCTGCGCACACTCATTTGGGTCCCCCACACTTTCTACGGCGTCCGGCGCACTGTTATTTGGGTCCCACACACTTTCTACGGCGTTCTGCGCACACTCATTTGGGTCCCGCACACTTTCTACGGCGTCCTGCGAACTCTCATTTGGGTCCCACACACTTTCTACGGCGTCCGACGCACTGTTATTTGGGTCCCACACACTTTCTACGGCGTTCTGCGCACATTCATTTGGGTCCCGCACACTTTCTACGGCGTCCGACGCACTGTTATTTGGGTCCCACTCACTTTCTACGACGTTCTGCGCACTGTTATTTGGGTCCCACACACTTTCTACGGCGTCCGGCGCACTCATTTGGGTCCCACACACTTTCTCCGGCGTCCTGCGCACACTCATTTGGGTCCCGCACACTTTCTACGGCGTCCGGCGCACTGTTATTTGGGTCCCACACACTTTCTACGGCGTTCTGCGCACACTCATTTGGGTCCCGCACACTTTCTACGGCGTCCGGCGCACTGTTATTTGGGTCCCACACACTTTCTACGGCGTTCTGCGCACACTCATTTGGGTCCCACACACTTTCTACGGCGTCCTGCGAACTCTCATTTGGGTCCCACACACTTTCTACGGCGTCCGACGCACTGTTATTTGGGTCCCACACACTTTCTACGACGTTCTGCACACACTCATTTGGGTCCCACACACTTTCTACGGTGTTCTGCGCACTGTTATTTGGTTCCCACACACTTTCTACGGCGTCCGCCGCACTGTTATTTGGGTCCCACACACTTTCTACGGCGTTCTGCGCACACCCATTTGGGTCCCACACACTTTCTACGGCGTCCTGCGAACTCTCATTTGGGTCCCACACACTTTCTACGGCGTCCGACGCACTGTTATTTGGGTCCCACACACTTTCTACGGCGTTCTGCGCACACTCATTTGGGTCCCACACACTTTCTACGGCGTTCTGCGCACACTCATTTGGGTCCCGCACACTTTCTACGGCGTCCGGCGCACTGTTATTTGGGTCCCACACACTTTCTACGGTGTTCTGCGCACACTCATTTGGGTCCCGTACACTTTCTACGGCGTCCTGCGAATTCTCATTTGGGTCCCACACACTTTCTAAGGCGTCCGACGCACTGTTATTTGGGTCCCACACACTTTCTACGGCGTTCTGCGCACACTCATTTGGGTACCGCACACTTTCTACGGCGTCCGGCGCACTGTTATTTGGGTCCCACACACCTTCTCCGGCGTCCGGCGCACTCTCATTTGGGTCCCACACACTTTCTACGGCGTCCCACGCACTGTTATTTGGGTCCCACACACTTTCTACGGCGTTCTGCGCACACCCATTAGGGTCCCTCACACTGTCTACGGCGTCCGGCGCACTGTTATTTGGGTCCCACACACTATCTACGGCGTCCTGCAAACACTCATTTGGGTCCCACACACTTTCTAGGGCGTCCTGCGAACTCTCATTCGGGTCCCACACACTTTCTAGGGCGTTCGACGCACTGTTATTTGGGTCCCACACACTTTCTACGGCGTTCTGCGCACACTCATTTGGGTACCGCACACTTTCTACGGCGTCCGGCGCACTGTTATTTGGGTCCCACACACTTTCTACGGCGTTCTGCACACACTCATTTGGGTCCCACACACTTTCTACGGCGTCCTGCGAACTCTCATTTGGGTCCCACACACTTTCTACGGCGTCCGGCGCACTGTTATTTGGGTCCCACACACTTTCTACGGCGTTCTGCGCAGACCCATCTGGGTCCCGCACACTTTCTACGGCGTCCGACGCATTGTTATTGGGGTCCCACACACTTTCTACGGCGTCCTGCGCACTCTCATTTGGGTCCCACACACTTTCTACGGCGTCCGGCGCACTGTTATTTGGGTCCCACACACTTTCTACGGCGTTCTGCGCACACCCATTTGGGTCCCGCACACTTTCTACGGCGTCCTGCGAACTCTCATTTGGGTCCCACACACTTTCTACGGCGTCCGACGCACTGTTATTTGGGTCCCACACACTTTCTACGGCGTTCTGCGCACACTCATTTGGGTCCCACACACTTTCTACGGCGTTCTGCGCGCACTCATTTGGGTCCCACACACTTTCTACGGCGTCCGACGCACTGTTATTTGGGTCCCACACACTTTCTACGGCGTTCTGCGCACACTCATTTGGGTCCCGCACACTTTCTACGGCGTCCGGCGCACTGTTATTTGGGTCCCACACACTTTCTACGGCGTTCTGCGCACACTCATTTGGGTCCCACACACTTTCTACGGCGTTCTGCGAACTCTCATTTGGGTCCCGCACACTTTCTAGGGCGTCCGGCGCACTGTTATTTGGGTCCCACACACTTTCTACGGCGTTCTGCGCACACTCATTTGGGTCCCGCACACTTTCTACGGCGTCCTGCGAACTCTCATTTGGGTCCCACACACTTTCTACGGCGTCCGACGCACTGTTATTTGGGTCCCACACACTTTCTACGGCGTTCTGCGCACACTCATTTGGGTCCCACACACTTTCTACGGCGCCCGGTGCAGTGTTATTTGGGTTCCACACACTTTCTACGGCGTCCGGCGCACTGTTATTTGGGTCCCACACACTTTTTACGGCGTTCTGCGCACACTCATTTGGGTCCCGCACACTTTCTACGGCGTCCTGCGAACTCTCATTTGGGTCCCACACACTTTCTACGGCGTCCGACGCACTGTTATTTGGGTCCCACACACTTTCTACGGCGTTCTGCGCACTCTCATTTGGGTCCCACACACTTTCTACGGCGTCCGGCGCACTGTTATTTGTGTCCCACACACTTTCTACGGCGTTCTGCGCACACTCATTTGGGTCCCACACACTTTCTACGGCGTTCTGCGCACACTCATTTGGGTCCCACACACTTTCTACGGCGTTCTGCGCACACCCATTTGGGTCCCGTACACTTTCTACGGCGTCCTGCGAACTCTCATTTGGGTCCCACACACTTTCTACGGCGTCCGGCGCACTGTTATTTGGGTCCCACACACTTTTTACGGCGTTCTGCGCACACTCATTTGGGTCCCGCACACTTTCTACGGCGTCCTGCGAACTCTCATTTGGGTCCCACACACTTTCTACGGCGTCCGACGCACTGTTATTTGGGTCCCACACACTTTCTACGACGTTCTGAGCACACTCATTTGGGTCCCGCACACTTTCTACGGCGTCCGGCGCACTGTTATTTGGGTCCCACACACTTTCTACGGCGTTCTGCGCACACTCATTTGGGTCCCACACACTTTCTACGGCGTTCTGCGCACTCTCATTCGGGTCCCACACACTTTCTGAGGCTTCCTGCGCACTATCATTTGGGTTCCGCACACTTTCTACGGCGTCCGGCGCACTATTATTTGGGTCCCACACACTTTCTACGGCGTTCTGCGCACTCTCATTTGGGTCCCGCACACTTTCTACGGCGTCCTGCGCACTCTCATTTGGGTCCCGCACACTTTCTACGGCGTCCGGCGCACTGTTATTTGGGTCCCACACACTTTCTACGGCGTTCTGCGCACACTCATTTGGGTCCCGCACACTTTCTACGGCGTCCTGCGAACTCTCATTTGGGTCCCACACACTTTCTACGGCGTCCGACGCACTGTTATTTGGGTCCCACACACTTTCTACGGCGTTCTGCGCACACTCATTTGGGTCCCGCACACTTTCTACGGCGTCCTGCGCACACTCATTTGGGTCCCACACACTTTCTACGGCGTCCGACGCACTGTTATTTGGGTCCCACACACATTCTACAGCGTTCTGCGCACACTCATTTGGGTCCCACACATTTTCTACGGCGTCCTGCGCACTCTCATTTGGGCCCACAAACTTTCTACGGCGTCCGACGCACTGTTTTTGGGTCCCACACACATTCTACAGCGTTCTGCGCACACTCATTTGGGTCCCACACATTTTCTACGGCGTCCTGCGCACTCTCATTTGGGTCCCACACACTTTCTACGGCGTCCGACGCACTGTTATTTGGGTCCCACACAAATTCTACAGCGTTCTGCGCACTGTTATTTGGGTCCCACACACTTTCTACGGCGTCCTGCGCACTCTCATTTGGGCCCACAAACTTTCTACGGCGTCCGACGCACTGTTATTTGGGTCCCACACACTTTCTACGGCGTTCTGCACACACTCATTTGGGTCCCACACACTTTCTACGGCGTTCTGCGCACACCCATTTGGGTCCCGTACACTTTCTACGGCGTCCGGCGCACTGTTATTTGGGTCCCACACACTTTTTACGGCGTTCTGCGCACACTCATTTGGGTCCCGCACACTTTCTACGGCGTCCTGCGAACTCTCATTTGGGTCCCACACACTTTCTACGGCGTCCGACGCACTGTTATTTGGGTCCCACACACTTTCTACGGCGTTCTGCGCACACTCATTTGGGTCCCGCACACTTTCTACGGCGTCCGGCGCACTGTTATTTGGGTCCCACACACTTTCTACGGCGTTCTGCGCACACTCATTTGGGTCCCACACACTTTCTACGGCGTCCTGCGAACTCTCATTTGGGTCCCACACACTTTCTACGGCGTCCGACGCACTGTTATTTGGGTCCCACACACTTTCTACGGCGTTCTGCGCACACTCATTTGGGTCCCACACACTTTCTACGGCGTCCGGCGCACTGTTATTTGGGTCCCACACACTTTCTACGGCGTCCTGCGAACTCTCATTTGGGTCCCACACACTTTCTACGGCGTCCGGCGCACTGTTATTTGGGTCCCACACACTTTCTACGGCGTTCTGCGCACACTCATTTGGGTCCCACACACTTTCTACGGCGTTCTGCGCACACTCATTTGGGTCCCGCACACTTTCTACGGCGTCCTGCGAACTCTCATTTGGGTCCCACACACTTTCTACGGCGTCCGACGCACTGTTATTTGGGTCCCACACACTTTCTACGGCGTTCTGCGCACACTCATTTGGGTCCCGCACACTTTCTACGGCGTCCGGCGCACTGTTATTTGGGTCCCACACACTTTCTACGGCGTTCTGCGCACACTCATTTGGGTCCCACACACTTTCTACGGCGTCCGGCGCACTGTTATTTGGGTCCCACACACTTTCTACGGCGTTCTGCGCACACTCATTTGGGTCCCACACACTTTCTACGGCGTCCGACGCACTGTTATTTGGGTCCCACACACTTTCTACGGCGTCCTGCGCACACTCATTTGGGTCCCACACACTTTCTACGGCGTCCGACGCACTGTTATTTGGGTCCCACACACTTTCTACGGCGTCCTGCGCACTCTCATTTGGGTCCCACACACTTTCTACGGCGTCCGATGCACTGTTATTTGGGTCCCACACACTTTCTACGGCGTCCAACGTACTTTCGTTCGGGTCCCACTCACTTTCTACGGCGTCCGGCGCACTGTTATTTGGATCCCACACACTTTCTACGGCGTTCTGCGCTCACCCATTTGGGTCCCGCACACTTTCTACGGCGTCCTGCGCACTCTCTTTGGGTCCCACACACTTTCTACGGCGTCCGACGCACTGTTATTTGGGTCCCACACACTTTCTACGGCGTTCTGCGCACACTCATTTAGGTCCCACACATTTTCTACGGCGTCCTGCGCACTCTCATTTGGGTCCCACACACTTTCTACGGCGTCCGACGCACTGTTATTTGAGTCCCACACACATTCTACAGCGTTCTGCGCACACTCATTTGGGTCCCACACATTTTCTACGGCGTCCTGCGCACTCTCATTTGGGTCCCACACACTTTCTACGGCGTCCGACGCACTGTTATTTGGGTCCCACACACTTTCTACGGCGTTCTGCGCACACTCATTTGGGTCCCACACACTTTCTACGGCGTCCTGCGAACTCTCATTTGGGTCCCACACACTTTCTACGGCGTCCGGCGCACTGTTATTTGGGTCCCACACACTTTCTACGGCGTTCTGCGCACACTCATTTGGGTCCCACACACTTTCTACGGCGTTCTGCGCACACTCATTTGGGTCCCGCACACTTTCTACGGCGTCCGGCGCACTGTTATTTCGGTCCCACACACTTTCTACGGCGTTCTGCGCACACTCATTTGGGTCCCGCACCCTTTCTACGGCGTCCTGCAAACTCTCATTTGGGTCCCGCACACTTTCTACGGCGTCCGGCGCACTGTTATTCAGGTCCCACACACTTTCTACGGCGTTCTGCGCACACCCATTTGAGTCCCACACACTTTCTACGGCGTCCGGCGCACTCCCAGTTGGGTCCCACACACTTTCTAGGGCGTCCGACGCACTGTTATTAGGGTTCCACACACATTCTACGGCGTCCTGCGAACTCTCATTCGGGTCCCACACACTTTCTAGGGCGTCCGACGCACTGTTATTTGGGTCCCACACATTTTCTACGGCGTTCTGCGCACACTCATTCGGGTCCCGCACATTTTCTACGGCGTCTGGCGCACTGTTATTTGGGTCCCACACACTTTCTGCGGCGTTCTGCGCACACTCATTTGGGTACCGCACACTTTCTACGGCGTCCGACGCACTGTTATTTGGGTCCCACACATTTTCTACGGCGTTCTGCGCACACCCATTTGGGTCCCACACACTTTCTACGGCGTCCGGCGCACTCCCACTTGGGTCCCACACACTTTCTATGGCGTCCGACGCACTGTTATTTGGGTCCCACACACTTTCTACGGCGTTCTGCGCACACTCATTTGGGCCCCACACACTTTCTACGGCGTCCTGCGCACTCTCATTTGGGTCCCACACACTTTCTACGGCGTCCGACGCACTGTTATTTGGGTCCCACACACTTTCTACGGCGTTCTGCGCACACTCATTTGGGCCCCACACACTTTCTACGGCGTCCTGCGAACTCTCATTTGGGTCCCACACACTTTCTACGGCGTCCGGCGCACTGTTATTTGGGTCCCACACACTTTCTACGGCCTTCTGCGCACACTCATTTGGGTCCCCCACACTTTCCACGGCCTTCTGCGCACTCTCATTTGGGTCCCACACACTTTCTACGGCGTCCGGTGCACTGTTATTTGGGTCCCACACACTTTCTACGGCGTTCTGCGCACACCCATTTGGGTCCCGTACACTTTCTACGGCGTCCTGCGAGCTCTCATTTGGGTCCCACACACTTTCTACGGCGTCCGACGCACTGTTATTTGGGTCCCACACACTTTCTACGGCGTTCTGCGCACTCTCATTTGGGTCCCACACACTTTCTACGGCGTTCTGCGCACACTCTTTTGGGTCCCGCACACTTTCTACGGCGTCCGGCGCACTGTTATTTGGGTCCCACACACTTTCTACGGCGTCCTGCGCACTCTCATTTGGGTCCCACACACTTTCTACGGCGTCCGACGCACTGTTATTTGGGTCCCACACATTTTCTACGGCGTTCTGCGCACACTCATTTGAGTCCCACACACTTTCTACGGCGTCCTGCGCACTCTCATTTGGGTCCCACACACTTTCTACGGCGTCCGACGCACTGTTATTTGGGTCCCACACACTTTCTACGGCGTTCTGCGCACACTCATTTGGGTCCCACACACTTTCTACGGCGTTCTGCGAACTCTCATTTGGGTCCCACACACTTTCTACTGCGTCCGACGCACTGTTATTTGGGTCCCACACACTTTCTACTGCGTTCTGCACACACTCATTTGGGTCCCACACACTTTCTACGGCGTTCTGCGAACTCTCATTTGGGTCCCACACACTTTCTACGGCGTTCTGCGAACTCTCATTTGGGTCCCACACACTTTCTACGGCGTTCTGCGCACACTCATTTGGGTCCCGCACACTTTCTACGGCGTCCTGCGAACTCTCATTTGGGTCCCACACACTTTCTACGGCGTCCGACGCACTGTTATTTGGGTCCCACACACTTTCTACGACGTTCTGCGCACACTCATTTGGGTCCCGCACACTTTCTACGGCGTCCGGCGCACTGTTATTTGGGCCCCCCACACTTTCTACGGCGTCCTCCGCCCACTCGCTTGGCCCCCACCCCCTTTCTACGGCGTCCCGCGCACACCCATTTGCGCCCCGTACCCTTTCTACGGCGCCCGACGCACTGTTATTTGGGTCCCACACACTTTCTACGGCGTCCTGCGCACACTCATTTGGGTCCCGCACACTTTCTACGGCGTCCGGCGCACTGTTATTTGGGTCCCACACACTTTCTACAGCGTTCTGCGCACACTCATTTGGGTCCCACACATTTTCTACGGCGTCCTGCGCACTCTCATTTGGGCCCCACACACTTTCTACGGCGTCCTGCGCACTGTTATTTGGGTCCCACACACTTTCTACAGCGTTCTGCGCACACTCATTTGGGTCCCACACACTTTCTACGGCGTCCTGCGCACTCTCATTTGGGTCCCGCACACTTTCTACGGCGTCCGACGCACTGTTATTTGGGTCCCACACACTTTCTACGGCGTTCTGCGCACACTCATTTGGGTCCCGCACACTTTCTACGGCGTCCGACGCACTGTTATTTGGGTCCCACACACTTTCTACGGCGTTCTGCGCACACTCATTTGGGTCCCGCACACTTTCTACGGCGTTCTGCGCACACTCATTTGGGTCCCACACACTTTCTACGGCGTCCGACGCACTGTTATTTGGGTCCCACACACTTTCTACGGCGTCCGACGCACTGTTATTTGGGTCCCACACACTTTCTACGGCGTCCTGCGCACTCTCATTTGGGTCCCACACACTTTCTACGGCGTCCGACGCACTGTTATTTGGGTCCCACACACTTTCTACGGCGTTCTGCGCACACTCATTTGGGTCCCACACACTTTCTACGGCGTCCGACGCACTGTTATTTGAGTCCCACACACATTCTACAGCGTTCTGCGCACACTCATTTGGGTCCCACACATTTTCTACGGCGTCCTGCGCACTCTCATTTGGGTCCCACACACTTTCTACGGCGTCCGACGCACTGTTATTTGGGTCCCACACACTTTCTACGGCGTTCTGCGCACACTCATTTGGGTCCCGCACACTTTCTACGGCGTCCTGCGCACTCTCATTTGGGTCCCACACACTTTCTACGGCGTCCGACGCACTGTTATTTGGGTCCCACACACTTTCTACGGCGTTCTGCGCGCACCCATTTGGGTCCCACACACTTTCTACGGCGTCCTGCGCACACTCATTTGGGTCCCACACACTTTCTACGGCGTCCGACGCACTGTTATTTGGGTCCCACACACTTTCTACGGCGTTCTGCGCACACTCATTTGAGTCCCGCACACTTTCTACGGCGTCCTGCGCACTCTCATTTGGGTCCCACACACTTTCTACGGCGTCCGACGCACTGTTATTTGGGTCCCACACACTTTCTACGACGTTCTGAGCACTGTTATTTGGGTCCCCCACACTTTCTACGGCGTTCTGCGCACACTCATTTGGGCCCCCCACACTTTCTACGGCGTCCTGCGCACTCTCATTTGGGTCCCACACACTTTCTACGGCGTCCGACGCACTGTTATTTGGGTCCCACACACTTTCTACGGCGTTCTGCGCACACTCATTTGGGTCCCGCACACTTTCTACGGCGTCCGGCGCACTGTTATTTGGGTCCCACACACTTTCTACGGCGTTCTGCGCACACTCATTTGGGTCCCACACACTTTCTACGGCGTTCTGCGCACACTCATTTGGGTCCCACACACTTTCTACGGCGTCCGGCGCACTGTTATTTGGGTCCCACACACTTTCTACGGCGTTCTTCACACACTCATTTGGGTCCCACACACTTTCTACGGCGTTCTGCGCACACTCATTTGGGTCCCGCACACTTTCTACGGCGTCCGGCGCACTGTTATTTGGGTCCCACACACTTTCTACGGCGTTCTGCGCACACTCATTTGGGTCCCGCACACTTTCTACGGCGTCCTGCGAACTCTCATTTGGGTCCCACACACTTTCTACGGCGTCCGACGCACTGTTATTTGGGTCCCACACACTTTCTACGACGTTCTGCACACACTCATTTGGGTCCCACACACTTTCTACGGTGTTCTGCGCACACTCATTTGGGTCCCGCACACTTTCTACGGCGTCCGGCGCACTGTTATTTGGGTCCCACACACTTTCTACGGCGTTCTGCGCACACTCATTTGGGTCCCACACACTTTCTACGGCGTTCTGCGAACTCTCATTTGGGTCCCGCACACTTTCTACGGCGTCCGGCGCACTGTTATTTGGGTCCCACACACTTTCTACGGCGTTCTGCGCACACTCATTTGGGTCCCACACACTTTCTACGGCGTTCTGCGCACACTCATTTGGGTCCCGCACACTTTCTACGGCGTCCGGCGCACTGTTATTTGGGTCCCACACACTTTCTACGGCGTTCTGCACACACTCATTTGGGTCCCACACACTTTCTACGGTGTTCTGCGCACACTCATTTGGGTCCCGCACACTTTCTACGGCGTTCTGCGAACTCTCATTTGGGTCCCGCACACTTTCTAGGGCGTCCGGCGCACTGTTATTTGGGTCCCACACACTTTTTACGGCGTTCTGCGCACACTCATTTGGGTCCCGCACACTTTCTACGGCGTCCTGCGAACTCTCATCTGGGTCCCACACACTTTCTACGGCGTCCGACGCACTGTTATTTGGGTCCCACACACTTTCTACGACGTTCTGAGCACACTCATTTGGGTCCCGCACACTTTCTACGGCGTCCGGCGCACTGTTATTTGGGTCCCACACACTTTCTACGGCGTCCTGCGCACACTCATTTGAGTCCCGCACACTTTCTACGGCGTCCGGCGCACTGTTATTTGGGTCCCACACACTTTCTACGGCGTTCTGCGCTCACCCATTTGGGTCCCACACACTTTCTACGGCGTCCTGCGCACTGTTATTTGGGTCCCACACACTTTCTACGGCGTCCTGCGCACTCTCATTTGGGTCCCACACACTTTCTACGGCGTCCGACGCACTGTTATTTGGGTCCCACACACTTTCTACGGCGTCCGGCGCACTGCTATTTGGGTCCCACACACTTTCTACGGCGTCCGGCGCACTGTTATTTGGGTCCCACACACTTTTTACGGCGTTCTGCGCACACTCATTTGGGTCCCGCACACTTTCTACGGCGTCCTGCGAACTCTCATCTGGGTCCCACACACTTTCTACGGCGTCCGACGCACTGTTATTTGGGTCCCACACACTTTCTACGGCGTTCTGCGCACACTCATTTGGGTCCCACACACTTTCTACGGCGTCCGACGCACTGTTATTTGGGTCCCACACACTTTCTACGGCGTTCTGCGCACACTCATTTGGGTCCCGCACACTTTCTACGGCTTCCGGCGCATTGTTATTTGGGTCTAACACACTTTCTACGGCGTTCTGCGCACACCCATTTGGGTCCCGTACACTTTCTACGGCGTCCGTCGCACTGTTATTTGGGTCCCACACACTTTCTACGGCGTCCTGCGCACTCTCATTTGGGTCCCACACACTTTCTACGGCGTCCGACGCACTGTTATTTGGGTCCCACACACTTTCTACGGCGTTCTGCGCACACTCATTTGGGCCCCACACACTTTCTACGGCGTCCTGCGCACTCTCACTTGGGTCCCACACACTTTCTACGGCGTCCGACGCACTGTCATTTGGGTCCCACACACTTTCTCCGGCGTTCTGCGCACACTTATTTGGGTCCCACACACTTTCTACGGCGTGCTGCGCACTCCCATTTGGGTCCCACACACTTTCTACGGCGTTCTGCGCACACTTATTTGGGTCCCACACACTTTCTACGGCGTCCGACGCACTGTTATTTGGGTCCCACACACTTTCTACGGCGTCCGACGCACTGTTATTTGGGTCCCACACACTTTCTACGGCGTCCGACGCACTGTTATTTGGGTCCCACACACTTTCTACGGCGTTCTGCGCACACTCATTTGGGTCCCACACACTTTCTACGGCGTCCGACGCACTGTTATTTGGGTCCCACACACTTTCTACGGCGTTCTGCGCACACTCATTTGGGTCCCGCACACTTTCTACGGCGTCCTGCGCACTCTCATTTGGGTCCCGCACACTTTCTACGGCGTCCGGCGCACTGTTATTTGGGTCCCACACACTTTCTACGGCGTTCTGCGCACACTCATTTGGGTCCCACACACTTTCTACGGCGTTCTGCGCACACTCATTTGGGTCCCGCACACTTTCTACGGCGTCCGGCGCACTGTTATTTGGGTCCCACACACTTTCTACGGCGTTCTGCGCACACTCATTTGGGTCCC
The DNA here is from genome assembly GCA_029168955.1 of Aplectana chamaeleonis. Taxonomy (NCBI): domain Eukaryota; kingdom Metazoa; phylum Nematoda; class Chromadorea; order Rhabditida; family Cosmocercidae; genus Aplectana; species Aplectana chamaeleonis. The sequence goes on from JAPDOI010000306.1 coordinate 30,883, forward strand.
GCACACTTTCTACGGCGTCCTGCGAACTCTCATTTGGGTCCCACACACTTTCTACGGCGTCCGACGCACTGTTATTTGGGTCCCACACACTTTCTACGGCGTTCTGCGCACTCTCATTTGGGTCCCACACACTTTCTACGGCGTCCGACGCACTGTTATTTGGGTGCCACACACTTTCTACGGCGTCCTGCGCACTCTCATTTGGGTCCCACACACTTTCTACGGCGTTCTGCGCACTCTCATTTGGGTCCCACACACTTTCTACGGCGTCCGACGCACTGTTATTTGGGTGCCACACACTTTCTACGGCGTTCTGCGCACTCTCATTTGGGTCCCACACACTTTCTACGGCGTCCGACGTACTGTTATTTGGGTGCCACACACTTTCTACGGCGTCCTGCGCACTCTCATTTGGGTCCCACACACTTTCTACGGCGTCCGACGCACTGTTATTTGGGTGCCACACACTTTCTACGGCGTTCTGCGCACTCTCATTTGGGTCCCACACTTTCTACGGCGTCCGGCGCACTGTTATTTGGGTCCCACACACTTTCTACGGCGTTCTGCGCACACTCATTTGGGTCCCACACACTTTCTACGGCGTCCTGCGAACTCTCATTTAGGTTCCACACACTTTCTAAGGCGTCCGACGCACTGTTATTTGGGTCCCACACACTTTCTACGGCGTTCTGCGCACACTCATTTGGGTCCCGCACACTTTCTACGGCGTCCTGCGAACTCTCATTTGGGTCCCACACACTTTCTAAGGCGTCCGACGCACTGTTATTTGGGTCCCACACACTTTCTACGGCGTTCTGCGCACACTCATTTGGGTCCCACACACTTTCTACGGCGTTCTGCGCACACTCATTTGGGTCCCGCACACTTTCTACGGCGTCCGACGCACTGTTATTTGGGTCCCACACACTTTCTACGGCGTTCTGCGCACACTCATTTGGGTCCCACACACTTTCTACGGCGTTCTGCGCACACTCATTTGGGTCCCGCACACTTTCTACGGCGTCCGGCGCACTGTTATTTGGGTCCCACACACTTTCTACGGCGTTCTGCGCACACTCATTTGGGTCCCACACACTTTCTACGGCGTTCTGCGCACACTCATTTGGGTCCCGCACACTTTCTACGGCGTCCGGCGCACTGTTATTTGGGTCCCACACACTTTCTACGGCGTTCTGCGCACACTCATTTGGGTCCCACACACTTTCTACGGCGTTCTGCGCACACTCATTTGGGTCCCGCACACTTTCTACGGCGTCCTGCGAACTCTCATTTGGGTCCCACACACTTTCTACGGCGTCCGACGCACTGTTATTTGGGTCCCACACACTTTCTACGGCGTTCTGCGCACACTCATTTGGGTCCCACACACTTTCTACGGCGTCCGGCGCACTGTTATTTGGGTCCCACACACTTTCTACGGCGTTCTGCGCACACTCATTTGGGTCCCGCACACTTTCTACGGCGTCCTGCGAACTCTCATTTGGGTCCCACACACTTTCTACGGCGTCCGACGCACTGTTATTTGGGTCCCACACACTTTCTACGGCGTTCTGCGCACACTCATTTGGGTCCCGCACACTTTCTACGGCGTCCGACGCACTGTTATTTGGGTACCACACACTTTCTACGGCGTCCTGCGCACACTCATTTGGGTCCCCCACAGTTTCTACGGCGTCCGGCGCACTGTTATTTGGGTCCCACACACTTTCTACGGCGTTCTGCGCACACTCATTTGGGTCCCGCACACTTTCTACGGCGTTCTGCGCACACTCATTTGGGTCCCACACACTTTCTACGGCGTCCGACGCACTGTTATTTGGGTCCCACACACTTTCTACGGCGTTCTGCGCACACTCATTTGGGTCCCACACACTTTCTACGGCGTCCGACGCACTGTTATTTGGGTCCCACACACTTTCTACGGCGTCCGACGCACTGTTATTTGGGTCCCACACATTTTCTACGGCGTCCTGAGCACTCTCATTTGGGCCCCGCAAACTTTCTACGGCGTCCGACGCACTGTTATTTGGGTCTCACACACTTTCTACGGCGTTCTGCGCACACTCATTTGGGTCCCGCAAACTTTCTACGGCGTCCAACGCACTGTTATTTGGGTCCCACACACTTTCTACGGCGTTCTGCGCACACTCATTTGGGTCCCACACACTTTCTACGGCGTCCGACGCACTGTTATTTGGGTCCCACACATTTTCTACGGCGTCCTGCGCACTCTCATTTGGGTCCCGCACACTTTCTACGGCGTCCGACGCACTGTTATTTGGGTCCCACACACTTTCTACGGCGTTCTGCGCACACTCATTTGGGTCCCACACACTTTCTACGGCGTCCTGCGCACTCTCATTTGGGTCCCACACACTTTCTACGGCGTCCGACGCACTGTTATTTGGGTCCCGCACACTTTCTACGGCGTCCTGCTAACTCTCATTTGGGTCCCACACACTTTCTACGGCATCCGACGCACTGTTATTTGGGTGCCACACACTTTCTACGGCGTTCTGCGCACTCCCATTTGGGTCCCACACACTTTCTACGGCGTCCGACGTACTGTTATTTGGGTGCCACACACTTTCTACGGCGTCCTGCGCACTCTCATTTGGGTCCCACACACTTTCTACGGCGTCCGACGCACTGTTATTTGGGTCCCGCACACTGTCTACGGCGTCCTGCGCACTCTCATTTGAGTCCAGCACACTTTCTACGGCGTCCGGCGCACTGTTATTTGGTTCCCACACACTTTCTACGGCGTTCTGCGCACACTCATTTGGGTCCCGCACACTTTCTACGGCGTCCTGCGCACACTCATTTGGGTCCCACACACTTTCTACGGCGTCCGACGCACTGTTATTTGGGTCCCACACACTTTCTACGGCGTTCTGCGCACACTCATTTGGGTCCCGCACACTTTCTACGGCGTCCTGCGCACACTCATTTGGGTCCCACACACTTTCTACGGCGTCCGACGCACTGTTATTTAGGTCCCACACACTTTCTACGGCGTTCTGCGCACTCTCATTTGGGTCCCACACACTTTGTTCGGCGTCCTGCGCACTCTCATTTGGGTCCCGCACACTTCCTACGGCGTCCGGCGCACTGTTATTTGGGTCCCACACACGTTCTACGGCGTTCTGCGCACACTCATTTGGGTCCCGCACACTTTCTACGGCGTCCTGCGAACTCTCATTTGGGTCCCACACACTTTCTACGGCGTCCGACGCACTGTTATTTGGGTCCCACACACTTTCTACGGCGTTCTGCGCACACTCATTTGGGTCCCGCACACTTTCTACGGCGTCCTGCGAACTCTCATTTGGGTCCCACACACTTTCTACGGCGTCCGACGCACTGTTATTTGGGTCCCACACACTTTCTACGGCGATCTGCGCACACTCATTTGGGTCCCGCACACTTTCTACGGCGTACGGCGCACTGTGATTTGGGTCCCACACACTTTCTACGGCGTCCGGCGCACTCTCATTTGGGTCCCACACACTTTCTACGGCGTCCTGCGCACTCTCATTTGGGTCCCACACACTTTCTACGGCGTCCGACTCACTTTTATTTGGGCGCCACACACTTTCTACGGCGTTCTGCGCACACTCATTTGGGTCCCACACACTTTCTACGGCGTCCGACACACTGTTATTTGGGTGCCACACACTTTCTAAGGCGTCCTGCGCACTCTAATTTGGGTCCCGCACACTTTCCACGGCGTCCGGCGCACTGTTATTTGGGTCCCACACACTTTCTACGGCGTTCTGCGCACACTCATTTAGGTCCCGCACACTTTCTACGGCGTCCTGCAAACTCTCATTTGGGTCCCACACACTTTCTACGGCGTCCGACGCACTGTTATTTGGGTCCCACACACTTTCTGAGGCGTTCTGCGCACACCCGTTTGGGTCCCACACACTTTCTACGGCGTCCTGCCCACTGTTATTTGGGTCCCACACACTTTCTACGGCGTTCTGCGCACACTCATTTAGGTCCCGCACACTTTCTACGGCGTCCTGCAAACTCTCATTTGGGTCCCACACACTTTCTACGGCGTCCGACGCACTGTTATTTGGGTCCCACACAGTTTCTACGACGTTCTGCGCACACTCATTTGGGTCCCACACACTTTCTACGGCGTCCGGCGCACTGTTATTTGGGTCCCACACAGTTTCTACGACGTTCTGCGCACACTCATTTGGGTCCCACACACTTTGTACGGCGTCCTGCGAACTCTCATTTGGGTCCCACACACTTTCTAGGGCGTCTGACGCACTGTTATTTGGGTCCCACACGCATTCTACGGCGTCCTGCGAACTCTTATTCGGGTCCCACACACTTTCTAGGGCGTCCGACGCACTGTTATTTGGGTCCCGCCCACATTCTACGGCATCCGCCGCACTGTCATTTGGGTCCCACACACTTTCTACGGCGTCCGACGCACTGTTATTTGGGTCCCACACACTTTCTACGGCGTCCTGCGCACACTCATTTGGGTCCCACACACTTTCTACGGCGTCCGACGCACTGTTATTTGGGACCCACACACTTTCTACGGCGTCCTGCGCACTCTCATTTGGGTCCCACACAGTTTCTACGGCGTCCGGCGCACTGTTATTTGGGTCCCACACACTTTCTACGGCGTTCTGCGCACACTCATTTGGGTCCCACACACTTTCTACGGCATCCTGCGCACTCTCATTTGGGTCCCACACACTTTCTACGGCGTCCGACGCACTGTTATTTGGGACCCACACACTTTCTACGGCGTTCTGCGCACACTCATTTGGGTCCCACACACTTTCTACGGCGTCCTGCGCACTCTCATTTGGGTCCCACACACTTTCTACGGCGTCCGGCGCACTGTTATTTGGGTCCCACACACTTTCTACGGCGTTCTGCGCACACCCATTTGGGTCCCGCACACTTTCTACGGCGTCCTGCGAACTCTCATTTGGGTCCCACACACTTTCTACGGCGTCCGACGCACTGTTATTTGGGTCCCACACACTTTCTACGGCGTCCGGCGCACTGTTATTTGGGTCCCACACACTTTCTACGGCGTTCTGCGCACACTCATTTGGGTCCCGCACACTTTCTACGGCGTCCTGTGCACTCTCATTTGGGTCCCCCACACTTTCTACGGCGTCCGACGCACTGTTATTTGGGTCCCACACACTTTCTACCGCGTCCGACGCACTCTCATTAGGACCCCACACACTTTCTACGGCGTTCTGCGCACACTGTTATTTGGGTCCCACACACTTTTTACGGCGTTCTGCGCACTCTCATTTGGGTCCCACACACTTTCTACGGCGTCCGACGCACTGTTATTTGGGTCCCACACACTTTCTACGGCGTCCGGCGCACTGTTATTTGGGTCCCACACACTTTCTACGGCGTTCTGCGCACACTCATTTGGGTCCCGCACACTTTCTACGGCGTCCTGCGAACTCTCATTTGGGTCCCACACACTTTCTACGGCGTCCGACGCACTGTTATTTGGGTCCCACACACTTTCTACGGCGTTCTGCGCACTCTCATTTGGGTCCCACACACTTTGTACGGCGTCCGGCGCACTGTTATTTGGGTCCCACACACTTTCTACGGCGTCCGACGCACTGTTATTTGGGTCCCACACACTTTCTACGGCGTCCTGCGCACTCTCATTTGGGTCCCACACACTTTCTACGGCGTCCGACGCACTGTTATTTGGGTCCCACACACTTTCTACGGCGTCCTGCGCACTCTCATTTGGGTCCCACACACTTTCTACGGCGTCCGACGCACTGTTATTTGGGTCCCACACACTTTCTACGGCGTTCTGCGCACACTCATTTGGGTCCCACACACTTTCTACGGCGTCCGACGCACTGTTATTTGGGTCCCACACACTTTATACGGCGTCCTGCGCACTCTCATTTGGGTCCCACACATTTTCTACGGCGTCCGGCGCACTGTTATTTGGGTCCCACACACTTTCTACGGCGTTCTGCGCACACCCATTTGGGTCCCGCACACTTTCTACGGCGTCCTGCGAACTCTCATTTGGGTCCCACACACTTTCTACGGCGTCCGACGCACTGTTATTTGGGTCCCACACACTTTCTACGGCGTTCTGCGCACACTCTTTTGGGTCCCACACATTTTCTACGGCGTCCTGCGCACTCTCATTTGGGTCCCACACACTTTCTACGGCGTCCGGCGCACTGTTATTTGGGTCCCACACACTTTCTACGGCGTTCTGGTCCCACACACTTTCTACGGCGTCCTGAGCACTCTCATTTGGGTCCCACACACTTTCTACGGCGTCCGACGCACTGTTATTTGGGTCCCACACACTTTCTGAGGCGTCCAGCGCACTGTTATTTGGGTCCCACACACTTTCTACGGCGTTCTGCGCACACTCATTTAGGTCCCGCACACTTTCTACGGCGTCCTGCGAACTCTCATTTGGGTCCCACACACTTTCTACGGCGTCCGACGCACTGTTATTTGGGTCCCACACACTTTCTACGGCGTTCTGCACACACTCATTTGGGTCCCACACACTTTCTACGGCGTTCTGCGCACACTCATTTGGGTCCCGCACACTTTCTACGGCGTCCGGCGCACTGTTATTTGGGTCCCACACACTTTTTACGGCGTCCTGCGCACTGTTGTTTGGGTCCCACACACTTTCTACGGCGTTCTGCGCACACTCATTTGGGTCCCGCACACTTTCTACGGCGTCCTGCGAACTCTCATTTGGGTCCCACACACTTTCTACGGCGTCCGACGCACTGTTATTTGGGTCCCACACACTTTCTACGGCGTTCTGCGCACACTCATTTGGGTCCCGCACACTTTCTACGGCGTCCGGCGCACTGTTATTTGGGTCCCACACATTTTCTACGGCGTCCTGCGCACTGTTATTTGGGTCCCACACACTTTCTACGACGTTCTGCACACACTCATTTGGGTCCCACACACTTTCTACGGCGTCCTGCGAACTCTCATTTGGGTCCCACACACTTTCTACGGCGTCCGACGCACTGTTATTTGGGTCCCACACACTTTCTACGGCGTCCGACGCACTGTTATTTGGGTCCCACACACTTTCTACGGCGTTCTGCGCACTCTCATTTGGGTCCCACACACTTTCTACGGCGTCCTGCGAATTCTCATTTGGGTCCCACACACTTTCTAAGGCGTCCGACGCACTGTTATTTGGGTCCCACACACTTTCTACGGCGTTCTGCGCACACTCATTTGGGTCCCACACACTTTATACGGCGTCCTGCGAACTCTCATTTGGGTCCCACACACTTTCTACGGCGTCCGACGCACTGTTATTTGGGTCCCACACACGTTCTACGGCGTTCTGCGCACACTCATTTGAGTCCCGCACACTTTCTACGGCGTCCTGCGCACACTCATTTGGGTCCCACACACTTTCTACGGCGTCCGACGCACTGTTATTTGGGTCCCACACACTTTCTACGGCGTTCTGCGCACACTCATTTGGGTCCCACACACTTTCTACGGCGTCCGGCGCACTGTTATTTGGGTCCCACACACTTTCTACGGCGTCCTGCGCACTCTCATTTGGGTCCCACACACTTTCTACGGCGTCCGACGCACTGTTATTTGGGTCCCACACACTTTCTACGGCGTTCTGCGCACACTCATTTGGGTCCCGCACACTTTCTACGGCGTCCTGCGAACTCTCATTTGGGTCCCACACACTTTCTACGGCGTCCGACGCACTGTTATTTGGGTCCCACACACTTTCTACGGCGTTCTGCGCACACTCATTTGGGTCCCGCACACTTTCTACGGCGTCCTGCGAACTCTCATTTGGGTCCCACACACTTTCTACGGCGTCCGACGCACTGTTATTTGGGTCCCACACACTTTCTACGGCGTTCTGCGCACACCCATTTGGGTCCCACACACTTTCTACGGCGTCCTGCGAACTCTTAATTGGGTCCCACACACTTTCTACGGCGTCCGACGCACTGTTATTTGAGTCCCACACACTTTCTACGACGTTCTGCGCACACCCGTTTGGGTCCCACACACTTTCTACGGCGTCCGACGCACTGTTATTTGGGTCCCACACACTTTCTACGGCGTCCTGCGCACTCTCATTTGGGTCCCGCACACTTTCTACGGCGTCCGGCGCACTGTTATTTGGGTCCCACACACTTTCTACGGCGTTCTGCGCACACTCATTTGGGTCCCACACACTTTCTACGGCGTCCTGCGAACTCTCATTTGGGTTCCACACACTTTCTAAGGCGTCCGACGCACTGTTATTTGGGTCCCACACACTTTCTACGGCGTTCTGCGCACACTCATTTGGGTCCCACACACTTTCTACGGCGTCCGGCGCACTGTTATTTGGGTCCCACACACTTTCTACGGCGTTCTGCGCACACTCATTTGGGTCCCGCACACTTTCTACGGCGTCCTGCGAACTCTCATTTGGGTCCCACACACTTTCTACGGCGTCCGACGCACTGTTATTTGGGTCCCACACACTTTCTACGGCGTCCTGCGCACTCTCATTTGGGTCCCACACACTTTCTACGGCGTCCGACGCACTGTTATTTGGGTCCCACACACTTTCTACGGCGTTCTGCGCACACTCATTTGGGTCCCGCACACTTTCTACGGCGTCCTGCGAACTCTCATTTGGGTCCCACACACTTTCTACGGCGTCCGACGCACTGTTATTTGGGTCCCACACACTTTCTACGGCGTCCTGAGCACTCTCATTTGGGTCCCACACACTTTCTACGGCGTCCGACGCACTGTTATTTGGGTCCCACACACTTTCTACGGCGTCCTGCGCACTCTCATTTGGGTCCCACACACTTTCTACGGCGTCCGACGCACTGTTATTTGGGTCCCACACACTTTCTACGGCGTTCTGCGCACTCTCATTTGGGTCCCACACACTTTCTACGGCGTCCGACGCACTGTTATTTGGGTCCCACACACTTTCTACGGCGTCCGACGCACTGTTATTTGGGTCCCACACACTTTCTACGGCGTCCGGCGCACTGTTATTTGGGTCCCACACACTTTCTACGGCGTCCGGCGCACTGTTATTTGGGTCCCACACACTTTTTACGGCGTTCTGCGCACACTCATTTGGGTCCCGCACACTTTCTACGGCGTCCTGCGAACTCTCATTTGGGTCCCACACACTTTCTACGGCGTCCGACGCACTGTTATTTGGGTCCCACACACTTTCTACGGCGTTCTGCGCACACCCATTTGGGTCCCGTACACTTTCTACGGCGTCCTGCGAACTCTCATTTGGGTCCCACACACTTTATAAGGCGTCCGACGCACTGTTATTTGGGTCCCACACACTTTCTACGGCGTTCTGCGCACACTCATTTGGGTCCCGCACACTTTCTACGGCGTCCGGCGCACTGTTATTTGGGTCCCACACACTTTCTACGGCGTTCTGCGCACACTCATTTGGGTCCCACACACTTTCTACGGCGTTCTGCGCACACTCATTTGGGTCCCGCACACTTTCTACGGCGTCCTGCGAACTCTCATTTGGGTCCCACACACTTTCTACGGCGTCCGACGCACTGTTATTTGGGTCCCACACACTTTCTACGACGTTCTGCGCACACTCATTTGGGTCCCACACACTTTCTACGGCGTCCGACGCACTGTTATTTGGGTCCCACACACTTTCTGAGGCGTCCTGCGCACTGTTGTTTGGGTCCCACACACTTTCTACGGCGTTCTGCGCACACTCATTTGGGTCCCGCACACTTTCTACGGCGTCCTGCGAACTCTCATTTGGGTCCCACACACTTTCTACGGCGTCCGACGCACTGTTATTTGGGTCCCACACACTTTCTACGGCGTCCTGCGCACTGTTATTTGGGTCCCACACACTTTCTACGGCGTTCTGCGCACACTCATTTAGGTCCCGCACACTTTCTACGGCGTCCTGCGAACTCTCATTTGGGTCCCACACACTTTCTACGGCGTCCGACGCACTGTTATTTGGGTCCCACACACTTTCTACGGCGTTCTGCGCACACTCATTTGGGTCCCGCACACTTTCTACGGCGTCCTGCGAACTCTCATTTGGGTCCCACACACTTTCTACGGCGTCCGACGCACTGTTATTTGGGTCCCACACACTTTCTACGGCGTCCTGCGCACTCTCATTTGGGTCCCACACACTTTCTACGGCGTCCGACGCACTGTTATTTGGGTCCCACACACTTTCTACGGCGTTCTGCGCACACTCATTTAGGTCCCGCACACTTTCTACGGCGTCCTGCGAACTCTCATTTGGGTCCCACACACTTTCTACGGCGTCCGACGCACTGTTATTTGGGTCCCACACACTTTCTGAGGCGTTCTGCGCACACCCGTTTGGGTCCCACACACTTTCTACGGCGTCCGACGCAAGGTTATTTGGGTCCCACACACTTTCTGTGGCGTCCAGCGCACTGTTATTTGGGTCCCACACACTTTCTGAGGCGTTCTGCGCACACCCGTTTGGGTCCCGCACACTTTCTACGGCGTCCTGCGAACTCTCATTTGGGTCCCACACACTTTCTACGGCGTCCGACGCACTGTTATTTGGGTCCCACACACTTTCTACGGCGTTCTGCGCACACTCATTTGGGTCCCACACACTTTCTACGGCGTCCGACGCACTGTTATTTGGGTCCCACACACTTTCTGAGGCGTCCAGCGCACTGTTATTAGGGCCCCACACACTTTTTACGGCGTCCTGCGCACTGTTATTTGGGTCCCACACACTTTCTACGGCGTTCTGCGCACACTCATTTGGGTCCCGCACACTTTCTACGGCGTCCTGCGAACTCTCATTTGGGTCCCACACACTTTCTACGGCGTTCTGCGCACACCCGTTTGGGTCCCGCACACTTTCTACGGCGTCCTGCGAACTCTCATTTATAAGTTATAAGTTATAAGTTTATTACATTCGCGGAAGGCAAATGTGAGAAAAAAATCAGTCAATACGAGAAACAAACAGTAAAAAGGAATACCACAACACATGGTAATAACTATGAAACCAAGGAAATAGCGGCGTATCTCAAATCACTAGGATCCAAAGTTCAATAAGATCTTTTTGGCACGCACCTTGAATTGACTCAATGTCAGCCCTGGAAGCATATTTTTTGTGACGTCAGAGTATAACCTGCCATCTCTGTATTTGAAGGAGTTGGCATACCACCTGGCACTAGGCCGAGATAAAACGATTTTGAAGAGAGTCCCTCTAGTTCGAGAGTATTTTAAATTGAACAGACGTTTCATATTCATCATTTTATGATTATGAAGCCAGTTGTGGACCATGCATACGTCAAATACTCTTCGCCGGGATTTAAGCGAAGGCAGATTCAAGTATATATTCCTGACAGGAGCTCTTGGTATCCTCTCGTACAAAAACCCACCTAGACGCGCCAAAAGCCTACGGGTAAAATTGTTTTGGACTTTCTCGATAGCATGAATGTCTCTCTTCAACGAAGGATTGAATACGGTCACACTGGCTTCTACCAGCGGACGGACGTAGGTTTTGTATGCGCGAAGGAGAACGGATCTATTTCGGCTGCAAAGACCTCTGAAAATGTGAAAAGTTCGCAATTTCGCCTGTGCACACCGAACTTTGATGTGCTCAGAGAAATCAAGTTTGTCATTATAATGAAAGCCAAGGTCTTTCACGGAATTCACAGCAGAGATAGTTACGCCATCAACTGAGTACGAAGTAACCACTGAGCGTGGGCGAGCTTTCAGCTGCATAAAAGTAGTCTTCTGTGGAGACAAAGGCAATTTCCACTTTTTAGTCCACCTCACCAGCGAATCTATGGAGCTCTGAAGGTTGACGGAATCCTCTGGACTAGAAATTACATTATATATTTTGACATCGTCAGCATACATTTTGACTTTGACCCCTTGGCCTTGAACGGTTTCGGGTAAGTCAGACGTAAAAATAATGAAAAGAATCGGTGACAGCACACCTCCCTGAGGTACACCACTTACAACTACCTTCGTTTCAGAATAGATCTCCCCTAGCTTCACTTGAAAGGTTCTGTCACTGAGGTACCCAGCAATCCACTTGATGACTACAGGGTGGAACTGCAATTTTTCTAATTTCCATAACAGTTTTTTGTGCGACACACGATCAAAAGCCTTTGCAAAATCGAAGAAAACCACATCACATCCAAGTTTGTTGTCGAGCGCAACAGTCCAATCGTCCAAACACTCGAGCAAATTTGTTTCTACTGATCTGCCACTGATGAACCCATGCTGATGCTCATAAATAATTTTCCTATCTAGTAGAAATTCCATGATATGTTGTTTTAAAACTTTTTCAAAAAGTCTGCACAAAAGGGACGTTATGCTTACAGGGCGGTAGTTATCGGGATTACAGGCCGGTTCTTTCTTCAAAATGGGAGTGACGAAAGAGTGTTTCCACCGCATAGGAACTTCACTATGCATGAGCGACTGATTGAAAATGTAGGCGAGAGGACCGCACAGTAGATAACCCAACTTCCGAATAAAGAAAAGTGGTATTTTGGGTCCCACACACTTTCTACGGCGTCCGACGCACTGTTATTTGGGTCCCGCAAACTTTCTACGGCCTCCGGCGCATCCCACTTGGGTCCCACACACTTTCTACGGCGTCCGACGCACTGTTATTTGGGTCCCACACACTTTCTACGACGTTCTGCGCACACCCGTTTGGGTCCCGCACACTTTCTACGGCGTCCTGCGAACTCTCATTTGGGTCCCACACACTTTCTACGGCGTCCGACGCACTGTTATTTGGGTCCCACACACTTTCTGTGGCGTCCAGCGCACTGTTATTTGGGTCCCACACACTTTCCACGGCGTCCGACGCACTGTTATTTGGGTCCCACACACTTTCTACGGCGTTCTGCGCACTCTCATTTGGGTCCCACACACTTTCTACGACGTTCTGCGCACACCAGTTTGGGTCCCGCACACTTTCTACGGCGTCCTGCGAACTCTCATTTGGGTCCCACACACTTTCTACGGCGTCCGACGCACTGTTATTCGGGTCCCACACACTTTCTGCGGCGTCCTGCGCACTCTCATTTGAGTCCCGCACACTTTCCACGGCGTCCGGCACACTGTTATTTGTGTCGCACGCACTTTCTGCGGCGTTCTGCGCGCACCCAATTGGATCCCGCACACTTTCTACGGCGTCCTGCGCACACTCATTTGGGTCCCACACACTTTCTACGGCGTTCTGCGCACTCTCATTTGGGTCCCACACACTTTCTACGGCGTTCTGCGCACACTCATTTGGGTCCCGCACACTTTCTACGGCGTTCTGTGGCCCACTTCTGATTCACACCGTGCGGCGTTCCAAAAAGTACTTCCGAGATCCCGCCGTATTCCGATTCCGAGATCCCGAGATTGAAGCGTTGCCCCGTCTCAGGGCGCGTTCAATCCTGAGCAAAAGCCTATCAGTAACAGTGTTTATTTCATTAGTTCATTTTTACGTATGAGTAAACGTCGGATGGTTTATAATAACATGTTTACGTGTTTTGTCTTTCCTGACCCTCAATTTTGAGGTTCCACAAAAATTGAGCTACCAACTTCAAATTTTGACAGGAGCTAGGTGCAATCATAACCAACTTTCTGGCCAAAAATGAGCTTTCTAGCTCAACGTTAAGTGTTCCAACAAGATCGTGTACGCCAACTGAAAAAAAAGGAGATGAACCCTTTATTCGACCAAAATGACGTGGTTTTGACAATTTTTCTCGAATCTCAGGTAACCATTCCGGACCAATTTTTGAATAGTTATTCAGCCTCCTAATGTGTATTAAATGCAAAAAGAACGGTCTTCCTACGTTTACTCTGGACCCTGATACTGAGATCAGGGGGTTGCGCGGTGGCGAATCAAAGCCAAATCTGGTGAGCGCTTCGCGCTCACCACAATTCTAAGCGTCACCGACCTCAGGTTGGCTGCCTCTTTAAAGTCACCACATTCGGGGATTGCTACTGGCCCTGAATGTTCACCGTTCCACATTCGCTCATCCTCGGCTCGGAAAGTGCAGCAATCGATATGTTGGACCTTGATAACTCTCTTGCTATTATCTATTTCTGACCGACGCAGTGTCCCGTTCGCACATTCCATGCTCCAATCATCAGCTCCTTCTTAGGTGTCACCAGTCGTCCTGCATTTTGGCCAGTAGTATTCTTTTCACCAACACCCTGGTTCCCTAGTGTTGGCGCATCGGCTGCCCCGGATGCGGTAGCTTCTTCGTTGTTTCCTAAGAGACTTTCTATGATTACCACCTAAGTTTTCCAGCCCTTCGGTAGTACGGGGGCCAACCCTCCTCCTTTCTCATCCGGGCTTGGGACCGGCAATGGTGGAGTTTGAGGACTCACATAGTTAACGGACACTTCAGCGCACCCTGCGACGCCTTATCGGTGATGCGCATGGCACGAACACGCGCCCTTACAGAAACATCCTCTTCCGATCCGGACGTTCAGAGTACACCACCCTAAAGAGCAAGGTATTTATATAGAGTTTCTAAGAAAACAATAACTGATAAGGAAAAAACCTGTCATTTTTATGAACTAATATTGATAGGCCGGTTTCTATGTTTGAGCTGCCTGTAAGTGGTCACAGAGTGAAAGTGGTGAGTTCTGCAGATTATTTTTGGCATCCTCGTGCCAGATTACCTCTGGTCCCCAAATTTCAAGCAACTTGGTCCACGCCGTCCAAAAAAAAATGAAATGTGACGGAGGCGGAGGCAGAGGCGGAGGTGGAGGTGGAGGCGGAGGCGGAGGCGGAGGCGGAGGCGGAGGCGGAGGCGGAGGCGGAGGCGGAGGCGGAGGCGGAGGCGGAGGCGGAGGCGGAGGCGGAGGCGGAGGCGGAGGCGGAGGCGGAGGCGGAGGCGGAGGCGGAGGCGGAGGCGGAGGCGGAGGCGGAGGCGGAGGCGGAGGCGGAGGCGGAGGCGGAGGCGGAGGCAGAGGCAGAGGCAGAGGCAGAGGCAGAGGCAGAGGCGGAGGCAGAGGCGGCGGAGGCGGAGGCGGAGGAGGAGGCGGAGGCGGACGCGGAGGCGGACGCGGAGAAAATTTTTGCGTCATTTGAAGATTTATAAAAATTTAGCATTTCAACCTCTAAATAATTATTAAAGCTTTTATTACGTCGAATTCCAATCTTATGATAATAATAGTACTATTTTTCCAAACTCGCATTGTCAATATTCCGATTTTCAACCTCGCGCCGTACCCTGTTTAGCTGGCTAACAGCCAGTTTGAAAGTTCTGACATGAAAATTCAGCGACCCAGGGTGGTCAAAGTCTTGAAACGTTAACGCTATCGGACACGACAGACAACTCAAAATGTAGTGCAGGATATCTTGAAGACCTGGCTGATTACAGTGCTTCACCAAAACAATGATGGATCCGTCCATCTCGCAAAATAAAGATAAATATCAATTTATTTTGTAAACGGAGAACTAATTTAAATAAACGAAATGCCTAGGTTTTTTCGTGACGTATATGAAACGTCTTCGAGCAGTCGTAATTGAAGGTGCTGCATTCTCGTCGTCAAGTTCGTTTAGTTCACTCAAAGCAATCTGATCGGATCCAAATGCTGTTGGTAAGTCAATCTAAAACATCACAATTCTGAGATTCACAAAATTTTTTACGGATTAAGTTCATTTTTTGAACCACCTTGTCCTCCTCTTCCTCAGATTCCATATTTTCTGTCGTTGTGGGTATTTCACTTGTTGTCGTTGTTGATGTGTGTGTGGTTACTGTAGTCATTTTCTTTGCTAGAAAACTGCGTCATATACTTCAAATAACCTGACCAAATATGATCTTTTCAAACTCACTTGTACTGACTGATCTGAAATTTTCCACTTCTGCCATTTTTCGTGTACCGATTATGGTTCCAGGCATTGCACCAAATGAAGGTCTGATTCTGAAACAAACTCCTCAGTTTCTCACCAAAGTGTTCTCATGACCCTATCAAATCATTTGAAATTACTGACTGTTCGCTACCAGGAGGACCGAAATCAAGATGAGCTGGAGGAGCAGATTTCAGCTGTATGAGCGGTCGTGCAGGGTAGCTTAATTCCACGGAGGCCGGGTCATGAAGATCAATTGGGGCGCTATAAAAGATTTCTAATGAAGTTTCAGAAAGATCGGGAACAAAGACCTATTCAGACCTCATTCCAAAACGGGAGATTTGAAGAGCGCCGTCTACGTTGAATGGCATCTCTTCCTGGTTAGGAGACAGTTTCACGGGTACAGGCTTTCGCACCGACGTCTTGGGCATGGACAACTTCACAACCGGGGACGAAGGTGATGACGGTCTTGCGTATTGCGGAAGCGACTTCTTCTAAAATTCACGTGAAACGCCATGCACAGTCGTCACAGATCGCACTAATACATTTAGTTCCCTATCAATGGTTAGCGCAAACTGCTCATATATTATGACATACACGAACCGAGTTTGCGCTAACCCTCAACAGTCAGTAAAAGTATAGTGTGATCCGCGCCCAGTTGCGGGCGTTGATAATGGAGGAACATAACTGCCGGTAACGATTTCCAGATAAAACAGAAACGCTCGTTCCTAGCAGAATGCAAAATGCAGAGCTGTTTGAGATTGCCCAACCGTTCTGAAGTTATGTGGCACTCCGTTCACCAAATGAGAAAAGAAAGTAATTGATCAACATATGACATAGTACAAATTCGTGGAACTCAATCAAATACATTATATGATTACATGAGTAAACTCTTTTGTACACTTACACTACAGCTGATATGATTTCCTCAAAAGGCGCGCGAAGACGCATTCTCGCCGTGTCAAGCGTTGATGTAAGGCGTCGATTGCATTGCAGAGTTCTTCGTTGTGGCACATCCGCGACCAGAAATATCCAAGCAACCGTCTAAACATCTTGGGCCTCGATGCAACCCAACCTTTCCATCTGCGTCTTCGGTGTTGTCCGCGTCTCCGATCCGTACATCATAATGGGGCGCAACTTGACTTCCTGCGCGATAGGGGTAGACCACAAACACTTTGTTAGAGAATTGTATGCAGATGTAGTTTCGCACATCGCTGTTGAGTATCCGCTGCATAACTACCATCGTTCCTCAGCAAACAGCCCAAATAACAGAAATGAATCACCAGTTCAATACGTTATCCGTCTACACAAACTCCCTCTGAAGGCTTCTGAAAAACCCACATCTGCTTGCATTTGTCAGGACGATGACGAATTCCATAGGTTACGGCATACCTCGAATGGGGTTCACAATCCTTTACGATTTTGCGTTGTTTTCAGCGAATAGCACGATGTCGTCGGCCTACTCCGGGTCTACAAGGGAGAGTCCTGATGGTGTTAGTATCATGTCCACAGAAATCTGATCTGAAACTGTACACATGACATCATCAACGGCGAAGTTCAATAGAAAAGGTCCTGCTTCAGCTCCTTGCCTTACTCCTGTTTTCACCTCGAAAGCTGACGCAAACCCGACAGGTGTACGAACTGCTGCTGTTGTTCCTTTGTTCATGTCCTTAGTCGGACATACTTTTCCGGGACTCCATCGGCTAGCAGAGCGTTGAGCGATCGATCACGATGAGGAGAGTCGAACGCGGCTTCAAAGTCCAAAAAAGCAAGCTCTAATGGCTTCAAATACCGCTGCCACGATTCAATTACTCTTCTCACGACCAAAACTTGATCGACGGTCGATCTTCCAGGTAGAAAACCGGCTTTCTCCTCTCTTGTAGTTTCTTCACGATTTTTGAAAAGTCGCTCGAGAATGATACGTTCCAAAACCTTGTACATGACACGCAGTTGAGAAATTCCTCTGTAGATCCTGGGGTATGTGAGGGTAACTTCTTTTGAAGAGGTACGATGATTGCATGCCTTCACGAATCGGGTATCCTTCCGGTCATCCATATGGCACGAAGGGTGTTGGTGATTTCCCGAGCATTTTCAGGACACAATTTAAAGATTCAACCTCATAGTGGTTTCTCACTGACATCAAACTATCCTTCCGAATAAGACTTAGAACAAGTGCATTGGTGGTGTTCAATGCAAGAGAAAATCTCTTCATCTTGCCCCTGTACTGTCGCAACAGAGTTTATGCTCCCCTCGGGTTCCTCTCCCCCAAGCCATCTCATATTCCTTAACTCTTCACGTCCACTCTTGTTCGCGGTCGCCTTGAAGCTGTCGACGCAAAATCCTCCTCAGACGCTTCTCCACCACGAAGTTTCCTGCAGTCCGGAAAGCACATACCCTGTCGCAAGTGGATGTTCTTTCCCCTGAGACGTAGTAGAAATTCTTCTTAAGCTGTACAACCGGGACAACTTCCTTCAAGGCCCCCTGGATGTCTTAGTCGAAAGACTCCGCGTTGCAGAGTTTCTTCTTTGTCCGTAATCTAATGTGAACAAATACGCGATACTGGACTTTCCTTCTGCATTCTTCATCTCTGAGACTTGTCATGTCAATCCTCTGGAGAGGCCATCATACCTGATATCGGGTGATTGCTGCTGTGCTTACACAGCTCATGTGTCCATTAGCTGAGGAGTGCAGAGCGGTTTCGGTAGTGTAATGGTAACACTCTCGCCCTTAAAGGCAGCATGCACGCTCGTAAACGTAATTGAGATAACTACGGAATTAGAATGGTATGGCACGGAACACAACGCCCACACGTTTTGACGCGCCAAAAACGACCCGCAATGACGCTACACGAGTGATAAGTTGGCCCCGCTCCTGTACCTGCCCGCCCCCTGTATTTGCGTCCTCTTCCAAAACGGGGATTCTGGGCCATTCCCGACGTCGGCGATGTTTGTAGGTGATGGAGTAGGTACAATAAGTAAACCACACACATCGATGACGTTGTAAATGGCCCAGCACCCCTGTTTTGGAGGAGGACGCAAATACAGGGAGCGGGCAGATACAGGGGCGGAGTCAACTTCTTACTCGTGTAGCGTCATCGTGGCTCGTTTTTGACGCTTCATGATGCGTGGGCGTTGTGTTCTGTGTCATACCATTCTAACTCCATAGTTATCTCAATTACGTTTACGAGCGTGTATGCTGCCTTTAAAGGCAGTGTTCACGATAAAAGTCGTTTTTCTGTTTTTCCGCCTATCTTGAAAACGGTCCCATGCTGATTTCAATGTTTTCCATGGAATCGTACAAGACCCCCTGGTAACGGAGTTATGGCGCCTCAAAATTCAGATAGGAAAGCATTGTGGACGAGTTGTCCGAGGCTTGTAACTCCCGTTTTTTGCAGCCAATGTATGCGAGCTGACCTGAGTAAAGAGAGAAGTTGGGAATGAAGGGAAGAACGGGGCTATTGATCGGAAACCATCGCTCATCTCACAATCTCGAGCATTCAATTGCTCACGTCGGTGGACGTGGAAAGTGCATCTGGGGTGTGACGAGCTGACGGGTGTCCAACTTTGGGCCGTAGGGGACCGTTCCTAGCTCACTTTTTCTTAGTTTTTTTCAAGATTAGGGTTGCGCTAAGCCCCGCAGCTGCCGATCTCCACCAAAAAATCAGACATGGTTTTTATCGTGGACACTGCCTTTAACCACGAATTCAGGGGAACTGTTATAGGACGTGGGCGGAGCGGCCAAATGGGTTGGCTGGCCCACGAGATTTTCACCCACTTACTGGCCATTTTTCGTCGCACTTCCGTTCTTAATTTTCTTAGAGGGACCCAAAGCTTACGTTTTAGCCAAAAAAACGTGCAACCTTTTCTTCGTGAAAACTGCCTTTAAAGGCACAGCCAAGCTCAGGGAAGAAATCTGAGATTTCCTCATAATTGTGAAGTATACCCACCCCATATAACACCTGCCAACTGCGATTTCTCGATTCCTCCGAATAAACGAGATATGGGAGGAAGCCACCCTGGGGCGCCCACCTCGGGAAGAAACTTTGGCACGCCCCTTTTGCAATTTTTCGAGCTCAACAGTGACGAGATTATTGATGTTTCTCGATCCATAGCCCCGTTCTTCCCTTCACTCTCAGCCTCTCTCTTTATTCAGGTCAGCTCGGATACATCGGTTGCACATGACGGAAGTTACAAGACTCGTACAACTCGTCCATCGTGCTTCCGTAGCTCAATTTTTGAGGGACCAAAACTTCGTTTCTAGAGGGTCTTGTAGGGTCAGAGACATTATTGGAATCAGCGTGTGGCCGTTTTCAACATAGGTAGAAAAACATAAAAACGATTTCGAGGTTGGACTGTGCCTTTAAAGGCAGCATACACGCTCACAAATGTGGTCGAGATAACCGCATAAATAGGCCCGCACGGCCCCTACAATGTCGTTAAAGACGTTTGAAGCGCCAAAAACCATCCAGGATGACAATATTTGACAATGTTTGAGCAATCTTGCCTTCCACGCCTGTATTTTCCCACCCATTCGAGTACGAGAATGAGAAATGAAACTTGAGAAAACATGTGATAAGTTAGAGTGATAGCACTATCAAATGGGAGTGCACGAGAGAAACAGCTTGATTTACTTGAATATAACATGTCTGCATACCGATTAACTCTCGTCCACTTTCGAGAATGCCGCTCTACTTCGGCTGACTTTTTGAAATGGAGGATTTCATCGGTGAACAAACATGTTATTTTCAGGTGAATCAAGCTGTTTCTCTCGTGCACTCCCATTTGATAGTGCTATCACTCTAACTTATCACATGTTTTCTCAAGTTTCATTTCTCATTCTCGTACTCGAATGGGTGGGAAAATACAGGCGTGGAAGGCAAGATTGCTCAAACATTGTCAAATATTGTCATCCTGGATGGTTTTTGGCGCTTCAAACATCTTTAACGACATCGTAGGGGCCGTGCGGGCCTATTTATGCTATTATCTCGACCACGATTGTGAGCGTGTACGCTGCTTTAAAGGCAGTCAGTGTTCACGATAAACTTCAATTTTGAGATCATTCGCGTTATTGATTAAGCGTCCCCCGGGTAGAACTAAAATGACGCAGAAATGGAGAAAAACGCACCAGAAGCACACAAAATCCTTAAGTTCTCTCCCCACCCGCCTCTTGAAGGCAGTGTCCACGATGAACTTCGTCCTCGGTTTTTGGCCGGAAATCGAAAGTTCAGGGTCTCATTGGAGCACAAGGGTCGAAAGAACGAACAAAAACGAGCCCGAAAGAGCTCCATACGGCTCCGAAGTCCGCTCGCGCTAGCCCTTCCGCTCGCGGTCGAGTTTTCCCGGAACAGTTTGGTCCGCTTCTACATTAGCATTGGAGCGCGAGCGCGGCTGAGTTCTAGCATTGGGGCGCATTTGCGCACGCTGTCTAGTTCAAGCCAATGCCTGCGCAACTCATCCACCGTTGAAATGTGGCTTTCAAGAAGAAAAGCCGATTTTGAATGTTTTGCAACGTTTTTCATAATTCTTTCTTGACTGATGAAACAGTCAGACTCGAAACCTTCGTTTTCTGGTGTAAACTCGAAAACGATTTTTATAGTGGACACTGCCTTTAAGTGTCACAGGAAATGTTTGTTGTGACAATGAAATCTTTTGTGGACCCGTCCTCAGGAATTCTCTACTCTCTAATATGCTTGCATTTCTGATTAGCCCCATTTTTTCACAGGTGACAACCACCTTGAACATGTTCATCCAATCGGACAACTAGTCCTTGCTACAAAAGTATGTCGTGAACACTGCCTTTAAAGCGTTGCGATGCGGGTTCGATTTCTGTCCGACACCTGAATTTTGTGTTCAACTAAGCTACCTTGTGATATCATTTGACCATATACCGTATCATAAAAAAGCATTAATCATTCAAAAGCAGTTTTCAGTCTTTTTTCGCGGGTTTTTCAGCGTAGCTATTATAAAAGGTACTAGAGCTGACGTCATCATAGTATATCGAAAACTCAAAAACAAAATCCATCGTACACGATGTCTTCAACCTGTGAAGCTTGCTTTTCGCGTTCCCTTAGAAAGCATCGCTTTATATGATTTGGAAAGAAATGAAAAATACAGGCCTTTCTTTCCGAACAACCTGATTCTGATATTTAAGGTCATCGAAAGGTCACCCCTACCTTTTGCTCATTTATTATGTGCAGTTCCATTGGACATGGACAGAACTTCGCATCTGCTCCTTTTTCTCCCGGTGGTCCTGCAATCATATGAAACAATCGTGGTCAGTATCCGTAGGTCATATAAGCGATGGAAAGCAAGCCTTTTGTTTAAATTTTTGTTTTAGCCGCTAAATGATGTGGTTTTGTCGAAAGAAAAATTGCAAGACAAAAAATGCCTGAAATCTGTTAAAACAAACGAGACTTTTCCATTAAAGGCAGCATACACGCTCGTAAACGTGGTTGGGATAACAATGTTAATCGAATCGCATGGCCTACAGCATAATGCCTGCGCATTTTGAAGTGTCAAAAATGACCCACAATGCCGCTACATGAGTTAGAATTTAGCCCCGCCATGTATTTTCACACCCCCTGTATTTGCTCTTTCGCTCCAAAGCAGGGTCGCTGGGTCATCTTCGCCGTCAGTGACGTGTGTGGTTCACTTGTTAGGCAACCTACCAACAGTACCGACGGTGAATATCACCCAGCAACCTTGCGTTGCAGGAGAAGGGCAAATACAGGGGGCGTGAAAATAGAGGGCGGGGCCAACTTCTAACTCATGTAGCGGCATTGTGGGCCGTTTTTCACACTTCAAAATGCGTAGGCGTTGTAATCTGGGCCATACCATTCTATTTCCGTAGTTATCTCAATTACGTTTACGAGCGTGCATGCTGCCTTTAATGAACCTTTCACTCCTCGATCTCCAACGTTTCCATCCACTCCATCCAGCCCATTTGGACCCGGCTGCCCAACAGGACCAGGAGGGCCGTAAATGTAGTTGCGCTGTTAATTGACTCTTAATGTTTTTACGCCTTCATATTGAAATTTTAGAAGCGAACCCCAACCTTCCCTCGGGGACCTTGAGGTCCAGCTCTTCCAACAGGTCCATCCGCTCCTTTCGGTCCTGGACTACCTGTGCCACCTTCAGCCGGCCGTCCACTCGGTCCACGTGACCCCGGTTTGCCTGGCATTCCGGGCAGGCCAATTTCACCTTCTGGACCCATTTCACCTGAAACAAGTCCTTCACTCAAGAGATCCAGAACGGAGCTGTTTGTTAACAACGAGCTAAACATTGTGATAGAAAACGGTAAAGCAGGAAGCAAGAACGAACCGTCAATTCCATCTATGGAGGGAGTGCCTGCTTGTCCCTTCGGTCCTTTTTCCCCAGGCTCACCACGGTCACCAGGAGGTCCCATTGGGCCCATTTTTCCTGCTGGACAAATGACACATTTCTCCTCTTGTTCGGCCAAAATGTCCCTTGCGTCAAGTCCACGTGGCCCAGGCGTTCCATCGTTGCCAGGCTTTCCATCCTTACCTGGCGTACCTGGGAAAATAGGATAAAATGTTCGAGATAGCCACGGCGAGAAAATTCCGGCACTAAATTTCACAGATTGAAATGGGAATATTTCAACCGTGGAGATGCCCACGAGACTTGTACGGTGGACATTTGCGGTGGAGGCTAATACACAGCTACCAGCTCTGCTGTTGGGATTTAACACTGCGTCATTCGCTAATCTGAGCAAGTGTAGACGTTTATTGAAAATCCTGTTTTCATACATACCTGGAGTGCCTCGTTTAGCAGGAGCACAGATTACAGAGCGCTTTTCTCGATTGAGTGAATTCATCATGGTGATGTCCTTTTCCAAGATCTGCAGATAATTTTAGTGAAAGGTGCATGAGGCATTTCCTTACATTAGCGGTCTGCGAGCAGCTTCATAAAACTACTTGGTTCAGTTTTCAGTTGCGCTCGGAAAACCTCACTCAGTTCGAAGCTCACATAATGCTGAAGGGCACGAACAGTATTCAGAATGAGCCCCGACTTCCTAATACCGCAGTCCAACAGCGTTGGATGGGAATAGTATGGAAAGGCAGCGAAAATTCCTGGATCTGGCAGGCTGCTCAAAACAGGAAGGCTATATACTACGACCAGCTGAGCTCAACGCGTGTGAGCTAAAATTTTAAGCACATAGGCCTCATCACAGACCATCATAGACCTCATAATGTCCTCTTTTCCAAATCCCGGCACGTTCCATCGGAGCCGAAAAATTGTGTTGCACACGGCTCGATCAAACATAATCAAAGGTGATCGTCTGAAGGACCTGTGGTTTTCACAATGACTGAGCTCGTCGCTCGTTCTCCTTCGCCATTTTAGGACGAAAAATCCGGAGCGGGATTTTTTCACAAGTATGTACTTCTTCTGACAACCTTTGACCATTATAGAGAGAAAGGTGAGAATGAAAAATGAATGTCTTTATTTACCTTGAATCCTCGAATGTTGTGTTGCACGGTGTCTCGCGTATTCTCCACTTTCCCAATAAGCAATGGCATATAGGCCAGCTGAATTATGATTGTTACTGCTGAGAGGCTGATGGTCAGGTAGGCCGCGTAGACGAACCACATCTGGAACTGAAGCTGTCAAATGTCACCTATAACTAGAATCTTTTATGAACTTACGAGCACTTAAAGGCACAGGACACCCATAGAATTAATTTTCAGATTTCATGCTTGTCTTGGAGAGAGTCACACGCTGATCACGGAGGTATCTCTGAAATCGTCCAAGACCCCCTTTGAATAGAGTTATGGCTCTTCAAAGATGCCTAGCTTTTGATGGCGGAAAAGTGGTGGACGAGTTGTCTCAGACCTGTATTTCTCTTCATTCGCAATCGTTGCGCGAGAGCGTGCCAGGATAAGGAGATAGCCCAGCAATGGACTGAAGAACGACGACTTATTGGAATTCATCCATCCATTGAGCCGCTATCGAGTCCGAAAATCTCTTAGGGGGTCGGGCCTGTGGTGGTGAGCGAAGGGGGTCGGGCCTGTGGTGGTCGCTTATATCTCGCTTATTTGGAGGAACTGAGATCTCGCATCTGGCACGTGTTATACAGGAGGGGTCTTCTACACAATTACATGAAAATCTCAAAATTCATATCTTAGGGTGTACTGTGCCTTTAAAGGCACTGTTCACGATTTACTCCGTCCTTGAGTTTCCATTCAAAAACAGTGGTGGTAGCTCTCAGAAGCAGAACAGTGTTGAAAAAACGGATCCGAAAGCCTTCGCAGAGGCAAAACACGGTATTGGAGATTACCCGAGTGGGCAAGTCCGGCCTCCTTGGGTCCAGTTGTTGTCGTCAACACCGACACGTCTCTATCACTGCCACGCTTTGACCTGCGATCATCGACAGTGGTTTTTCATTGAAGAGAAGTTCGATTTGAAAATCAGTTGTCGAAAACTTTCGAAAATCTTCTTCAGGCGAAAATCTTTCCCACCCATAGCCTAACACGACAAAAACCACTGCTGATAATAGGATCAAATCGTCAGTGATAAGGCCGTGTCGGTGTCGATGACAACAACTAGACCCAAGGAGGCCGGTCTTGCCCTATGGGATAATCTTCAAAACCGTTTTTTGCCTCTGGGAAAGCGTTTAGATCCGTTTTCTCAACACAGTTCTCCTTCTGAGGGCTACCACAAACGTTTTTCAATGAAGGCTGAAGGACGGAGTTTATTGTGAACAGTGCCCTCGAAGAAGGAACTAATAATAGCCATCGAAGTATTTTCTTCGCAAAAAGAAACAAATGCCATGAAATCAAAACTGTCCGTAAAAAATTCAAGGCCTTTACAAGTTAAATCTCGACGGAATGAAAAAGGCAGCATCTGTAGGGCATTTCTGGTTCACGATCATGGATAAATGTTTCGAGCGGTTATCGTTTTTAGGAGGAGTATTACACCCACATCAAACTCTGACCCAATTATCCCTCAACGTTCATTGCTTGGCATCAAATGAAAACTTAGGGTATCAGCCCTGACCATAAATGCAACAAGCAGCATTTATTATATTTTAATCAAAAAGCAAGTGTATGTAAACGTGCAGGCAGGAGCCCCTCCCTACCTATATGTAATTTCTCCACTGATTTAAGAGTTGAGAAGTTATTTCTGCTATGATATTCCCTATTTGTAGCTAAACCTAGTTGCGAAGCCACAGAGATAGGAGTTTTCGCCGTATACACGGAAGAGGAAGAAATCGACAGCTAAATCTAAGAATCAAAACGACGTGTTCGTCCCGTCCATTTGCGCATACGCGAACTGGGTAAGACAATCAGGTCGACTTATGACCCTATTACGTGATCACTAAATGAAACGACTGTAAAACGACGATATCCCTGTACGTTCAATGCATCCGATACCTCATCCCGTCTCATGATAGAGATCATCACTGACTGATGCTGCCATATTAAAAGCATAAAACATTAAAAGCATTTCGCAATTGTTATTTTGCGCGACATTTGGGGCGAATTCTCAAGTATGGAAATATTTTCAGATAATCTTACCATAAGGACTACACCACACAAGAGGCTGCAAAATATGGACTAATGTTTCGAACGTCTCAAAATCTCGATAAATTTAAAGGCAGCGTTCACGATGATCATCCTCGTTGACTCTCCACAGTGAAATGATAGGCGAGAAGGATCCTAGGCTCCCAGTGTCAAAAGAACGGTAGAAAACGAGCCAGGAGCGGCAAAATAACGGCTGCAAACAAGCGTTTTGGTGCCCCAGACACGCCTGGTGCCCCAGATCCACCCCCTCAAACAAATGAAGATTCAGATTACAGGAATGATCAAGTGAAGGAAGTGCTGATAAGTGAACTGATCGCTTCATTGCACTGATAGGTATCGTCCTTCTAGCGGTCAAGTCCTCTTCGCTCAAAAATCAATGGGCTAGAATATGGGTTTCTAGGGCCCAAAGAAACCAGTTCGTGCAAACGTGCACAGCGTCGACCAAAAAGATCGCAGTCTCATGCCGAGCAGTCAAAAATCGTCGACATTCAGAGGAAGAAATAAATGCAATTTTACCTATTAAAACAGTTGAGCAATGAAAAAAAGCACTCCAGTCAAAGTTTTTGACAGGATGTGTACATAAATTCGCAGGTTCATTGATTGAAATTCAATTTCAAGCCAGGTGATGTTCCTGATATTAGAGATCATCGATGCCCATGATGTGGGTATGCTCGTTCACCATCAAAAGACAAGAAATTTCAGGCTTCAAATTGGGCCCAAAACAGTGGTTTTTTCTCGATTTTTTCTTATAGGTCATACTACTCGAGACCCAGAAAAGGGTTTAGAGAGAAAAAGACGACAAGCATATTTGCTCGCGACCACTGCCTTTAATGTCTTTCTTGTCCTTCCTAAAGGCAGTGTTCACGAAGAAAAAGTTTGCCCTCTTTTTGGCTGAAACGTAAGCTTTGGGTCCCTATAAGAAGATTAAGAACGGAAGTGCGATGAAAAACGGCCGGTAAGTGGGTGAAAATCTCATGGGGGAGGCCGACCCATTGGGCCACTCCGCCCACGTCCTATAACAGTTCCATTGAATTCGTGGTTAAATGAGCGATGGTTTCCGATCAAAAGCCCCGTTCTTCCCTTCATTCTCAACGTCTCTCTTTACTCAGGTCAGCTCGCACACATCGGCTGCAAAAAACGGGAGTTACAAGCCTCGGACAACTCGTCTACCATTTTCCCTAGCTCAATTTTTGAGGGACCATAACTCCATTCCCAGAAGGTCTTTTACGATTCCTGAAGCATCATTGGAATCAGAACGGGACCGTTTTCAAAACAGGCGGAAAAACAGAAAAACGACTTTTATCGTTAACACTGCCTTTAAGCATGCCTTGCTATATAGGGCACCAGACCTTCCGTAAACCGTGGAGATATCGGAAGTGAAATTCATCGTGAACACTGCGTTCAAGATACCGGGAAAGATGAAAAACGAATCAAAATGACATGCTAAGGTGTTACTTAGCAAACCTCCCGAAAACCGAAGAATGCCAAGTGGCGTTTGAATGACCAGAGAGTGACTTAAAGGTCTGAAGACAGTAAGTTATGACATCCTCCTTTCTGCAAAACCTGACTCGCGTGCGAACTCGAACCAGCGACCTGCCCACCCCTAGCGAGCAATTTCACTGCGCTACTGGAACGAAATGTGTCATCCGCAGTGACATCCATATCAATGAAGCGATAACAAACAAGCCAGATTAAGTCAAAACAAGTTAAAGACATCGCTCACGACTTTCCACAGTAAAATGATGAGCGAGGTGGATCCTGGGCTCCAAGCGTCGAAAGAACAGTAGAAAACGAGCAAGGAGTGGCAGAATAACGGCTGAAAACAAGAATTTTGAAAGGACCGAAACGCCTCATGCCCCATTTCCGCCCCCTCGATGTAAACAAATGATCACTCAGAAAACAAGAAATGATCAGGTAAAAGAATCACTGATAAGTGAGCTGATCGCTTGATAGGTGTCATCCTTCATAGCAGTCAATTCCTCCTCGCTCAAAAGTCAACGCAAGCAAGGGAGGGCCTATTTTAGTACAACGACGTCTCTTTGGCCTTTTTTCTAAACATGCATTACTATATTGGGCACCAGACCTTCGGTAAGTAGTGGAGGTATTGGAAGTGTATTGGAAGTGAAATCTATCGTGAACACTGTCTTTAAAGGCAGTGGTCGCGATAAAATGTGCTTGTCTTCTTTTCCTCTCTAAACCCTTTTCTGGGTTTAGAGTAGTAGGATCTATTAATATCGCGAAAAATCCGCTGTTTCGGGCCAATTTTTACGCCTAAACTTTCTTGTATTTTGATGGCAGACGAGCCCACTCCACATCATCGGCATCGATGATCTCTAATATCAATAACATCAGCTGGCTCGAAATTGAACTTCAATCAATGAACATTATCCTTCGGAGTCTTCAAGTCAAAAACATTGACTGAAGTGCTTGCTTTAATTAGTCAACTCTTTTCGTTACGTAAATTTGAATTTATATCTTCCTCTGAAAGTCCATGATCTTTGACTGCTTGGCATGAGGCTGGGATCTTTTTTTGTGTACGTGTGCACGAACTAGCTTCTTTGTGATCTAGAAACTCTAATTCTAGCCCGTTTTTCACCGCGCTAACTTCATAGTTTTTCAGCTGTTTTCTATCTAAGCTGATTTTTATAGTTTTTAAATAACGTTTTTCAGCGCGACAACTGCCTTTAACTTCTACTAACTTTCTTTTCACGAAAGTCCGAGAAAATTCAATTTTCCTCATACATGTGATGATACATGGAAAGCGAAGAGATACACTACGTCCAAAAGTTCTTTTTTTTCATTGTGTGAGGTTTTTTGGCTTATCTCGGGTAAAGGCTAACAAATTTGGGTGATTTTTGGATAGGTTGCAGAGAGAGAAATTTCGAGCGGAATGCTAATATTACATTGGGTATCGCGTGGAAGTTTTCGTAAGCAATGAAAATTTTTTCCTTGAAGACGATCTTGCCTTACCGTTAGGTCTGTATTTCTATCTAGTTTCCGTCATAGGAGGCCGTCCAAAAACAGGTAAATTAGTAGAATCAAGGAACAGTTCAACTCTATTCGTATATCAGTAAGAGGTTGAAACAAAAGAAAAATTTCCTGCCCTGCAGGAGCTGAATTAGTCTTTACAGATAAGGGGAGAGCCGATCTTTTTGCTGCTGAATTTCAAAGTACCTTCACTGAAACTCCGGGATCAGCTGTTGAATGCACTACAGCGGATTTCCCTGGAATGGAATCTTCAGTATGGTTTCACAAAGATTAGATTTTCGAGCTTTTGGCTAAATGGCCCAACTCTTCATCCCTCACCCCAGACTACGTCCCATTACATTTCGTTAAAAAAATTCTGCCTTACATTCTGTCCCCTGTTGAGCATCTGTTCAATCTATCCTACATCACAGCTGAAATTCCATCCCGCTGGAGGCATGCTTTTGTCATTTCAGTCCAAAAAAACCTCCTTATTCGAATGTTGAAAACTTTCGTCCAGTTAATATAACTTCTATATTTGCACGGGCTTTCGAAAAAATAGTCAAGAATGAGGTCATCACTCATTTAGAAAACTGTAATATTGTTCCCGAGAATCAGCATGGGTTTGTAAAGGTAGAAGTGCAGAAACTGCTCTACTTTTTATTTATTTATTTATTTATTGTGGACAATTACAGTTTCGGAAACCAAGGTGAACAACAAATGAAAAAGTGTGATCGGCCTTATAGAAAAACAATAGGATGAATAGTGATTGATGCCCGTTTCATACGGGAACATTGCGCTGCGCACAGAAGTCTTGTTTGATATGGTAATGTTAACGTATGCGGCTCCACATGTTGGACAAATGCGTTTCACAAGTACCACAAGCCTATTGACCTGCTTTGGCGTTCTACTACCTACCAGGCGGTAGCCCAGCAAGGAGACAAGCAGAAGACAAGCGGCAGTGAGAGAGTCCGCCTGTATTGGAGCCCTAGATCAAAACTTTCAGAGTTACCCTTCAGCTCAAATTTTCCGTTATTTAGGTCATATCGGGGCTTCAATGGACATGCAAAAACGATCAGAGCTGATTAAAATGAACAAAAAAAAGAGAACAAAACGAAGTGAAGTGAATGGGTCCGAGACTTAGTGCACCCAAAAGGGCTCGCCGCCGTTACTCGCGGACAGGCTGCCAGCTGTCACTACAGTATGGCAGCCCCGCCCTTCGCTGACTGCGGCCGCGCCTCCAGATCACGTCGCCGCGCCCGCGGTGAGAGTTGCGGCGGCCGCGACCGACCGCCAGGAGCCTCCAATACGGGGCTTCCTTGATATTAAAGAAGCTGAATTTGTGCCTGGAGATTCATTGGCCTCAGGCTTCGGATCTTGGAAGTTTAAATGAATATCGAATTTTCGAAATTTTACTTTCAGATTTCAATTTTTTCAAGATTCGTCAAATGCACCTGAAATGACGAATCGTTTTGAAATTGATGGAATTGGAAATTTCAAATGTGATCTACAGATTGAAATTTTCAGAAAATGCATCTAGAGTTCCCAGATTTTCACAGCAGCTAGGAACGGTTGCAACTGGGAAGCTAATATGCTTCGAATCGGGATTGCTCAATTTTAAAAATTTAAATGTGACCTTCAAATTCAAATATTTAAATTTTCATTAAAATCACCCGAAACTCCCTGATTTTTACAGCAGTGAGGATCGGTTGCAATTGGGAAGCTGCTGTGCTCCGAATCGGAATTGCTCGATTAAAAAAAAATTGAAATGTGATCTACCAATTCAAATTTTTCCAGAAAATGCACCTAAAACTCCCAGATTTTTTCAGCAGTGTGGATCGGTTGCGGCTGAATAGCTGCTGTGCTCCGAATAGGAAATGCTCAATTAAAAAAATTGAAATGTGATCTACAAATGCTAATTTTCAAATTCTCAGAAAATGCACTAAAACTCCCAGATTTTTACAGCAGTGAGGATCGGTTGCAGCGGGATAGCTGCTATGCTCCGCTTCGTGATTGCTCAATTTAAAAAAAAACTTAAATGTGAACTACAGAATGAAATTTTCTTGTCACCAAACGCAACAGCCTGTAAAAACGGTGCAAATTTATTAAAAATTATTCGTCATCAACGAGTTATGTACATAGCGTGTTGTCCTCCTGGCTGCTATACTCCAGTTTCGTGACCTCATACCGGGATTTTCTGTTTGCCTAAGGGTACGGTAAGCAACCTGTAATAACTGTAATATGTTATAGAATAATAATTATCAGAATTTGATCAACCCTATCATCATTATATAGATAAATGAATTTTTATAATAATAATAATATCAGTATTAATAATAATAATAAAAAAATAATTGCAACATAAAAATTGAATCAATACATTAATAATAAATCACGAGATTATACTGCTCGCATTGGGACTCCATGATATATTTTGACCGAATCGATTGATTTGAAAAATTATTTGATTGGAAATGTCGACTTCGAATCATTAGAAAAATCAAACATTCGAAAAATTCCAAAAAACGAAGTATTCGGAAAACCGAATATTCCAAAAAAGTCCGAAAATGAGTTCCCCGTTTCAGAATTTTTTTCTGGTATGTTTTAAAGTTTTTCTGCGTTGAAACAACCTCGTGATTATTTGCTCGAAATAGCATGATATATGTTACGACCTATGAGTCCCAGCTCATGTCGCTGTTTGCCCTGGAATCCGCTAGACGCAAACGCAAACGTATCCACAGGTAACGACTCAGGATCGTAAACTAGTAATTAGTCTCTGTGAGTAGGAGATGAACGGGTCAGGTCAATGCGGTACAGTCGTCGACTACGACTATTAAGTAAATGTAGCCGAACAAACCATAATATATGAAAAAGATACATATGGAGTACTGGGGAAAGGCAATTTGTAACAAATCCGCAGCATCCCTAACAGCTATTGTTGATCATAAGTCTTTCAAAAAAAATCGGTACAAATCTCAAAAATACACGGATTCAAGCACCAGAACAGGCTTAACGAAATTTTTGAGAGAGGCGATTTTTTTTCTTCGAGCTAATTAAATCAAAAATGCCTTCCACCATATCTTCAGTATCTGATGACTACCTGTCACCAATCTTACTGTTCACAGCTTCCTATTCTATTATAGTCCAATAAATGGCAGCATGATTAGCATTGGAAAAATAGCGAATTTAGACACATTAATGAAATTTCGTTAGCTCGTTTCAGTCATACATAGAATTTAACCGTCAAGGTACCTTAACGTTTCAGAGAAGTAGAAAGAAATAATGGGTCAAATATCGCTTGCTGTAGTTGAATTGCTTCAATATGAAAAGAGAATAAACTATGGTAGGAAAATTCAAATTTTTGAGTACTAGAATTAAGAATTGAAAGAGGACAAAATCTGGGAGTTTTAGGTGCATTTTCTGAGAATTTGAGAATTTGCATTTGCAGATCACATTTCAATTTTTTTAATTGAGCGATTCCGATTCGAAGCACAGCAGCTATTCAGCTGCAACCGATCCTCACTGCTGTAAAAATCTGGGAATTTCAGATGCATTTTCTAAAAGTTTGAATTTGTAGATCACATTTCAATTTTTTAAATTGAGCAATTACGAATGGGAGCACAGCAGCTATTCAGCTGCAACCGATCCTCACTGCTGTAAAAATCTGGGAATTTTAGATGCATTTTTTAAAAATTTGAATTTGTAGATCACATTCGAAATTTCCAATTCCATCAATTTCAAAACGATTTGTCATTTCAGGTGCATTTGGCGAATCTTGAAAAAATTGAAATCTGAAAGTAAAATTTCGAAAATTCGATGTTCATTTAAGCTTCCAAGATCCGAAGCCTGAGGCCAATGAATCTCCAGGCACAAATTCAGCTTCTTTAATATCAAGGAAGCCCCGTATTGGAGGCTCATGGCGGTCGGTCGCGGCCGCCGCAACTCTCACCGCGGGCGCGGCGACGCGATCTGGAGGCGCGGCCGCAGTCAGCGAAGGGCGGGGCTGCCATACTGTAGTGACAGCTGGCAGCCTGTCCGCGAGTAACGGCGGCGAGCCCTTTTGGGTGCACTAAGTCCGTACCCCGAAGTGAATAGGCTTCCGGTGAAATGTATCGAGGGAGAGTGATTGCAAGAGAAGTGGATGATGAGAATGATTATGAATAGACTGAAACGGAAATGGTGGCTAGAACAATCCTTCCTGTCTTAGATTTTCTTCTAGTTTGCGGCTAAAGCTTCCTGGCGTCGACGACAGTATCATAGATAATGGCAACTGA
This sequence comes from Aplectana chamaeleonis, assembly GCA_029168955.1. NCBI lineage: Eukaryota > Metazoa > Nematoda > Chromadorea > Rhabditida > Cosmocercidae > Aplectana > Aplectana chamaeleonis. Next base: position 64,580 of record JAPDOI010000306.1, read on the forward strand.
TTCCAAGCGCTGGAAGCTCGGACCAAAAACGACTCTAGAAACAGATTGGAGTGTGCGGAACTTGTAAAAATACGAAATGAAAAACCTCTAGTTTTCCGGTTGAATGCAGAAAAAGCAAAAACATCGTATCTGTCAATGTCAAGGTAATTCATTACAATTTTGAACAAAAGGTTCTGATCATAAATCACTCTTTTAAATTGTAGCGAGGTAGCACCTAAATGGGACAGGCGCTCTTGGTAACTGACTTCATACAACCCGTTTCTTGCGAATACCCTTTTTGCAAACCTCCTTTGAACCCTTTCAACTTCCTGAATATAGACTTGTTTTGAAGGGGACCAAATTGGAGTACAATATTCGAGCAGCGGTCTTACATAGGTGGTGAAAAGCTTGAAAAGTGTGGCCGCGTTTCGAGTTTGGAAAGCCCTAAGTATAAAGTCCGACTTTGTGTAAGCGGATGCCACTATTTTCTCAATATGGCCGTCGTAAGAAAGAGAGTCGGAATAAACAATCCCGAGATCACGCAGCGAGTCGACAATACGATTACCGGTTACCCAGCATGAATGAGGACCCATGTGGATGACTACTACCATTGCACATTACAACGGTTTTATCATAGGAGATGTCGAGTAACCATTTTCCGGGCCAATCAAGCACAGCATCTAAAGCCTGCTGAAGTATGTTGGAATTATTGAAAGAAAACAATTTGGAGTCGTCGGCATACATAGAACACTCAACTCCCTGCGGAATATACTTTGGTAAACCATTAATGTAAAGCGGAAACATTAACGGTCCTAGGCAGGTGCCTTGGGGGACACCACTAGGAATTGGGTAAGTATTGGAAAAAACCCCGTGCGTCCGCTCAGAAAGGACTGAAGGAATTTCAGCAGACAACCGTCTATACCATAAGCTTTGAGTTTTGCAACGAGGAGGCCAAGATGAATAGAGTCAAAAGCTTTCGAATAATCCAAATAACATGCTGTAATATATCCACGGGAGTCCACTGTCTTCTGCCACTTGGGAATCGTTGTAATTAATGCCGTAATGGTGGACTTTTTTGCTAGGAATCCGTGTTGCAACTTTGTAATTAGACTGTTTTCACGAAGGTAATCATAAAGTTGTTTACAAACAAAGCGTTCAAGACCTTTACTAGTGGAGGAAGTCAGACAGATTGATCTATAATTCTTAACATCTGTTTTATCCCCTTTTCTGAATATCGGCTTCACAAAACTGTCCTTCACTAATGAAGGAACCTCACCATGAGGAAGACACCAGTTGAAAATAAGTGTAAGCGCAGGTGTTAACCCAAGAGCTGCCTTTCTCAAGGAAATATACGGGATGTTGTCTGGTGAAGTGGAATACATACCTGGGTGGAAGGCGTAGCAAAGTCCTGTAGACCGTTTCACTGGTGATGTCTAAAAAGACGATTTTCGAGGGAGTGAAAGCGGGGCAATTTTTGTCATTGTGGCAGGAATGATGTTTGTAAATAGACTTGAAAAATGTTGCGAAAACTCTCGCTTTCAAATTATATATTTTTTTAATTTTCGGAAAATAATTTCTACAGATTTTGACCATGCTCGACGATGCGCCGTATCAGTTTTAGTCCGCTAAAAATAACCAATCGGACTCTATCACTCTCACATTTTTTCGATTAAAAGTGATGCAATAGAAAGAAACGTTGTGCGAGGAACAGATCATTCATTTCTTCTAATCATCATAAAATGAAATGAAATGTTGGACATGATAAGGTTCAAAAAAGCCAGAAGCCCATTTTCTTTTCAATGCAGTTCTATCAGCTACCGGAATCGCATCTGGATCACCATTCCGGAGTGAAATGAAAGGAGTGACAAACGGGAAAGCGTTTTTGTGCATAACTAAATGTAAGAGTGGCCTCTTGCACACGTGCTTTTGCGAGTGGGCTTTAACTGAAAAAAGCATTCATTCAAAAAAAAATCAGAGTGATTGGTCAAACTACTTGAAATGCTCATTTTTCTCATGCTAAAAGACTACTGCACATCTTTTGAGCATGGTCTTAACCTGTAGGATTCATATTTTGTAAAAATACCCACTTCAAAATATGAAAGGGCTCAATTTTTACAAACCTTGTAACGCCAGTAAACTTTCACCTATAACGGTATAAACATTCCTTTCAGTTAAAGGCAACGCACACGCTCAAAAACGAAATCAGTTTTATGGCATGTATCAAGGCCTTGGATCTCATAGTATAGAGAACCGCGGAAAGTATTTAAAAAACGTCTGAAATGATGATATAACGATTTTTTCTGATCTGGTTCGCAAGTGGACGAGTTGCATAACCCTACCATACTTAGCGGAGTCAGCGACAAAGTGGTTTAGATAACGGTGCTAATAGACTTGTACGGCCTTTACTGAGGAGCTTACGACGCTCGATGCGTCGAAAACGAGCCAAGATGACCGAATTAGAGCAGCTATTTCAAGGGGGTTGGTATTCAGATACTGAAGGGTTATTGAAAGTAGGCGGCGAACGGATGATTTTGTGATTCGATATGGCTCGAACCATGTTGAGCAGGCATTTGCGCCAAGTTTCGGCGAAGCTGCGACCCCACCTGTTGACTTAATTTTTGAAAAAAAAAGTGAAATATTTCTTCGATCATCGTGCGAAAAATAGACATTAAATTTGTATTCAGCCCACCGAATAACTCAGGACGACTCTTACTACTCAGAAAAGCCCCGCATTCAATGCGTGTCGAGTATGCATCCAACTCCAGTAACCACTCCCAACACAACGCTCAATCGCAGGGGCGCGTGCTTTGAACAACAGCACGTACTGCAAAATTTAATCGCAGTAGCACATGCTGTGAGGCGGTTCAGCGCTATTGTAGCAGTGCACTGTCACGCGACGCGGCCGGAACACCGACATGCGAAGCGACCAGTTTGCCGAGCACGATTCTATGACATCTCGTCCCCGATTGGTACTGGACGGGTTAGAGTGAGACTATGGGGGTTCGCGATAAAGCGCTATTCATACCAGTCAACGCCAGCGCGACACGCGCGGGCATGGCGTTGGAGAATGAACGACTTGACGCCTCACCCGCGCGGCACGCGCGTGACGCCCACCCTGCCATGGCGGCGACGTCCGTAACAACTTTTTTCCTCATTTTCATTGTTAATCATTCTCCAATTTTATTCCGTTCCCTTCCGCTTCCATGATAGTAAACGCGTGAACCAAATCTGCTTGCTCGGCAAAGTTAAGCCCCTTTCTAATCCGCTCCCCCAAAGCGTCGCAGCTGGGGTATTCATAGTCTTCGCATGCTCGTCACGCGCACGACGCAGGTAGAAAGTATTCACACTCCAACGCCTCTCCCGGGCTTGACACGTGCGCCGCGCTGGCGTAAGGAGTATGAGTAGCGCCCAAGAGTGGTTGTGCCCATAGGTTCGTTGGGGTGGAGGCAGCGGTCCGAGGGGTGAAAGTTATTCAGAATACCTGAGTGGGAAATGGTGAAGGTTCCCTATAGACTTGCACGGAAAATTTTTCCAGGCGATTTTCGAAAAAGTACCTGTTCTTCGCTTATAACATTTTTGATCTTTACGATGGATCTTTGAGCGGAGCTGTTCCAAAAATCTTCATGAAATTTCGCGTTGAATAATGTTTTCAAATTGAGAAAAATACTTTTCCAATCTCTCAGCCTATTTCAATTTATGGAATAACGTTTCTCTCACCAAAAGCAATTAGTTTTTCGTCTATAACTTTTTTATCCTAGAAGATAGCCTTTTGGTAAAGGTTGTTCTCGGAAACTCCATAACATTTTGCATCGAATAGCGTTTTCGGTTACAAACAATACGTTTCCGCTCTTCCAGACGATTTCTGTTTATAAAGTGCGTTTTTCGCCTGAAATTATCGGTTTTTCGTCCACATTAGTCATTAGTCGACGCAGAATTCTATCGAGATTCCGAAAACAACCTTGACCAAAGGTCTATCTCCAAGCACAAAAAAAGCTATGGACGAAAAACCGATTATTTTAACGGGAATAAATGCACATAACAAACTGAAAAAAAAGAAAAAAAATAAAAGAAAAGAAAAAATAAATAAATAAAAAAAGAAGGGGAACGTATTTTTTGAAACTGAAAGCTTTTCGATGCAGGATATCATGGGAATTCCGAAAAAAACCTCTGCCCAGAGGTGAAGGTTGGTGGAGTACCTGGCTCCACCCAAAGAAGCTATGGTTGTGCCTGAATCTCTGCCGCCCTCGTATATATTGTGTCTGCAGGCACGGAGGATTGAAAGAGGCATTGGACGTGAATTTCGAGTGAATGAATTAGTTTAATCGATGAATTCTTCAGTTTCGCCTTTCTGGAATACTGAGAATGGATGAGCGATTTGAATAAGCCCTTTCATAAATTTCCGAATGAATAATTTTTTGGACTCGGCCTTTCTCAAAGTTGTGGAAGGAATGGATCAATACGACTTTTTCTAGAACTTCCCAATGGGAAATATATTTCGAACCTGCCAACCTGTAATCATTCTATGAATGAAAAAATTGAGAACATGTCCTCTATTCATTTCAAAGGAATCTTCGTAAGTTTATTCCAATATTCGAATGATTAATTTTTTGAGTAGTTCTTGATTCATACGGAGAAATAAATCAACAGCTGCTTTGGCATCTGACTGTTTGAAAGTCATAAACGGAATTTGGTCCGTTTATGACTTTCAAATAGTCAGATGCCAAAGCAGCTGTTGATTCGAACATTAGGAAACTCCCAAACTTCGACTTCCCGAAAAGAGCGAATATCAGAAAGAGCGACAATTTCATTCTTCGAATGAATCAAATACGCGAATGACCCAGAAAAGGAGATTAGAATTGATTTGATTCCTAATAATGCACCTCAACTTTTTGAATGAATCTAACATTCGAAAAAAAGTCACTTGAATGTCTCGAAAAAATCGAAAACTATGGAAAGAATCAATATTTCTGAGTGAATCGATAAACCGGAAACTTGAATCATTCCAAATCTCGAATGAGTCGGGCATTCGAGAAGAAATAATAATATCAGTTTGTTGAGCGGATAGAAGATACGACTAATTTTAATCGAATCAGTCACGCCTAAAGCAATTATCATCCGAGAGAAATGAGACGGCAGAGATCCGTTTTTAAAGCGAGTTACTCGTATTATAAAAGGCAAAAACAAGTTACCTGTAACACATCTAAGTCGATGTGAGTTACTTGCGACTTATCTCAGGTTATTTGAGTTACATGCAAGATATCGACGGGATACCGCGTGCAGTGCTATCCGATACTTTCCATCTAACTCAAACGTCGCTAGATAAGTCGCAAGTAACTTAAAGGCACAGTCCAACCTCAGAATCGTTTTCCTGGTTCTTGAAAACGGTCCCAGGCTAATTCCAATGATGTCTCTGGCAACGTACAAGACCCCCTAGGAACGGAATTATGGCCCCTCAAAAACTGAGCTGCGAAAGCATGGTGTACGGGTTTTCCGAGGCTTGAAACTACCGTCATCTGCAACCAATAAATGCGAGCCAGCCTGAGTAAACAGAGAGGTCGAGAATGAAGGGAAGAACGGGGCTACTGACCGAAAATCATCGCTCATCTCGCCACTATTGAACTCGAAAGATCGTAAAAGGGGAGTGCCAAAGTGGCTTCCGGATGTGGGCACCCCAGGGTGGCTTCCTCCTATATTTCGCTTATTCCGAGAAACTGAGAGCTCGCACTTTGCAGGTGCTATATACGTTGGGTCTACTTCACAATTATATGAAAATCTCAGATTTCGTTCCTGAGCCTGCGCTGTGCCTTTAAGTCGGCCAAGAGTCATTCCCAAGGAGAGTATGCGATGCACTCTCGGGGTCAGGCTTACTCTGAGAGAAACCCACGCGATCGTTCACGGATAGAATCCCCTCGGTTTCTGGTAGGGGCTGAGAGGATACTAGCATGGGACTATCGCGGAACGATCGCGAGATTCTGTCAGTCTCAAACCGAGAGCGAATCGCGTATAAACATTGATGTATTTGGGGCGTTACATCGCGGATCCGCGACGAACCGAGCCTTGAACTATCGCGGGACGGTCGCGAGATTCTGCCAGCCTCTTGATGGTACCGCATCCAGGCCCTCTCGATGTTTCACCGTAGCGAGCGTTGTCTATCAGATCAACACGGAGCTATAAGGTATTGCCCTCGCCGTAGTTCGCGCTGCTTTACAAATCTGCACATCATGAGAACGCGCGACCGGGGGGAAACGATCACGGTACCATCGCGAAGTGCACTACGGTATTAGCGCGGTAAAGCTTTCAACGATCGCGATAACATCACGGTACGAGAAGGAGGATATCAACGGATGAGTCGATTGGGTAACTATCGCGGAACGAACGCGGATCGCGGGACTAGGGGAAGACGAACACGGTACTATCGCTGATCACAGGAGCATCAAGGTAAGATTCTCTCAGAGTAGAACAGGTGCTGCTGTCGGTTCAATTGCCCAAGTTTGAGGTACGTGACCATGCACCAACGGCGATGACCCCGCATAGCGTTTTTCGCTTGGCGTGTGGGTTGGGTCGAGTGCGGCCGCACTTTCTCCGTCGCGTCGTGGCCACCCATGGTGAATACATTAATGTAAGTGACATGTAACAAGGGTGTAACTTACATGCATTATAAATTTAAGTTACATGTAATATAGTTGTATGACTTACTTGACTTAATCGGTTGGCTTTCGCCTGACGCGGTCTTTCCGCATCTTCACCGAGGTGTGCCGTCCTAGTAGTCAGCCGTGTCCATTTTTCACGGTCTTCAGCCACAATTTGAACACATTCCATCCAGCTGTCACTATTCCATTTCCTGCGAAACGAAACGTCGCGCCTGAACTGTCTTTCGATGCCGAGTGACTTTAAATCCTCTTTAACCACATCCGTCCAGAACTTTCGCCTACGCCCAGGTGGCCGTTTCCAGACAGGATTTGGAAGCATTTTTAAAGCGTGTTGTACGAGACGATCCGGCGTTCTTCTTAGTATATGCCCGAGCAGTCGAAGTCGACTTTCCATTGCTGCTTGAGATGGCGTTAGGAGATGCTGGCACCTCCCTCGTGTCAAGCGTTGATTTACTGCGTCGATTTCCTTGCAAAGGTCTTCGTTATGGCATACACGCGGCCAGAAATATCCAAGCAAACGCCTAAAAAGCTTCCTCTCCGTGCAATCCAACCTTTCCATCTGCGTTTTCGGTGCTGCCCACGTCTCCGATCCGTACATCATGATAGGGCGAATAGCGAATAGGTAGACGCGCAACTTGACTTCCTTCGCGATGGTGGTAGACCACAAACACTTGGTTAGAGAATTGAATGCAGACGTAGCTTTCGCACATCGTTGTCGAATATCCGCTGCATAACTACCATCGTTCTTCAGCAAACAGCCCAAATAACAGAAATCGTCCACCAGTTCGATACGTTGTCCGTCCACACAAACTCCAGTTGAAGGCCTCTGAGAGACCCACATCTGCTTGCATTTGTCGGGACGAAGACGAAGTCCATAGGCTGCGGCATACTTCGAAACGAGGTTCACAATCCTTTGCAGTTTTGCGTTGTTTTCAGCGAATAACACAATGTCGTCGGCGTACTCCAGGTCGACAAGGGAGCGTCCTGATGGTGTTAGGATCACATCCGCAGGAAACTGTTCTGCAACTCTACGCATGATGTCATCAACGGCGAAGTTGAAAAGAAAAGGTCCTGCAACGGCTCCTTGCCTTACTCCTGTTTTCACCTCGAAAGCTGACGTAAATCCGACAGGTGTACGAACTGCTGCTGTTGTTCCTTTGTTCATGTCCTCGATTAACCGAACATACTTTCCGGGACTCCATCTGCTCGCAGAGCATTGAGCAATCGATCACGATGAGGAGAGTCGAACGCGGCTTCAAAGTCCAAAAAAGCAAGCTGTAATGGCTTCGAAAACCGCTGCCACGATTCAATTACTCTTCTCACGACGAACACTTCGATGGTCGATCTTCCAGGTCGAAAACCGGCTTGCTCATCTCTGGTCGTTCCTTCACGATGTTTGATAAGTCGCTCGAGAATGATACGTTCTAAAACCTTGTACATGACACGAAGTAGAGATTCCTCTGTAGTTCTTAGGATCCGTGACGGATAGCTTCTTGTGAAGAGGTACGATGATCGCATGTCTCCACGAATCGGGTATCCTTTCGCTCATCCATATGGCACGGATGGTGTTGGTCATTTCACGAATCCCAGACGGAGGAAGAGCTTTCAGCATTTCAGCAGTGATGTTGTCATCTCCACCTGCCTTTCCATTCTTCATTTTCCGGACACAATCCAAAACTTCAGACTCAGTCGGCGGTTCCTCACTGACATCGTAATGTGCTCTCTGAACATGCGGGAGCTCAGGTACTGATGGCGCTGGACGATTCAGCAGTGAACTGAAGTAATCCTTCCATATTGGCAGCGTCGCATCACCAACTGCAACTCCATTGGTAGTGTTCAAGACAGGAGAACATCTCTTCATCTTCCCGCTATACTGTCGCAGCAACGTGTAGGCTTTCCTCGGATTCTTCTCCTCCCAAGCCTTCTCGAACTCCTTAGCTCTACACGTCCACTCTCGTTCGCGGTCACTTTGAAGCTGCCGACGCAACTTCCTCCTCAGACGCTTCTCCTCCACGAAGTTTCCTGCAGTTCGGAGAGCACATACTCTGTTGTAGGTAGATGTTGTTTCTTCTGAGACGTAGGCGAACTTCTTCTTAGGCTGTACAACCGGGAGTGCCTCTTTCGAAGCGTCCTGGATGCATTTGACAAAAGAATCCGCGTCGCAAAGTTTCTTCTTAGTCCGTACTCCGATGTGAATAGAAACGCGTTGTCGGAAATTCCTTCTGCACTCTTCATCTCTGAGACTTGTCATGTCAATCCTCTGGAGAGGCTGAGCCCCTCGCTTCCTCTTATGAATCCTCGCAGTGAAGTTCAACAGAACAGGACGGTGATCCGAATCGAATGCGACATCCCACACAGCTCTAGATCTTCGAATGTCCGATACTGGAATATTCCTCGTCAGGACATAGTCAAGCTGTAGTTTCAAAGTTGTCATCTTCCGCTTCCGCTGCTCTTCTGGAGATAGCCGGGTTGGTCCCTGCCACGTAAGCTGATGGCGGCGATGATTCCTCTTGAATGTCGATGCAATAATCAGACCACTGCGTTCACAAAGTCGACAAGGCGGTAGCCATTGTCCGATGTTTGCTCCACGGGGTAGAACCATTTACCGAGTACTTCGGATTCCTGATCAAGTCCCATCTTCGCATTTGCGTCAATCCCCACGACAACAGCATGTTGACAAGGTATCCTGGCCAGCAACGTATTGAGTTCCTCATAAAACGCATCCTTCGAATTGTCTTCGGCGGTTTCAGTGGGCGCATGAGCACTCACTATCCACAGATTGAATCCTCTGTGATCCCGCAGTCGTACGAATGCATTCCGACACGACGTTGAGCCGAACTCCTTGACCATACCATTGAAATCCTTCCTTACAGCTATTGCACAGCCTCCCACTCTCCTATCGTCAGCGTTACCGCAGTAGATGGTGTACTCTCCGACGCTGATGACGGGTCTATCCTTGAGGCGGGTTTCCTGCAAAGCAGCAAACGGTGCATGGAAATAGCTCAGAAGTCTGGATAGCGCAGTTTTTTGGATATCACTAGACAGCGATCGACAGTTCAGGGTGGCCAAATTGTGGCTTGTGGCCAAAGACTCCATGACTCCCTAGGTACGGATCCTAAGGTGTTATGGACCAGAGGCCTTAGTGTGCCGGACGGCGACACCTTTATGCAACTTGCGGGATACTTTCGCGATATAGTTGTGCACGCTATATCGCTCGAACGTTCCCTGTGTACACTCAAACGTCTGCTGGGTTCAGTAGAAGCAGGGGCACCAACGAGCAGGTACCAACAGACTTGTATACACACCCCCAATATAGTTGTATGTTACATATAACATAAGTGTAAGTTACTTGAGACATTCGAGTAACTTACATTTATATTACAAGTATTTTGTTTTAATTTTCCGTGTCATGGGCGCGAACTGTTCCATCGAACACTTGAAAATCAATTAACTTCTCTAATCAGTGAATCACGCAAAGTGTTAATGGGTACTATTAGTATTCCTCTCAGAACTATATTTTGTGTTGACCCATGACCTCGCCAGACTCGAGCTGGAGTGAGACGGGAAGCACTAGCAAAGAAGGAGCTTGCGAGTGACAGAAGCGCGCCACACATGCAACAGTCAGGGGTAAGATTCTCTACCATAATATTGGCTAATATTGTATGAGTCCATCCTGGTATGGCGGGGAAGAGGCCCCCGGCAACCGCGCCGACCACCATCTGGGGCCTCCAGTGGCTGTTCGAGGTGTCCAGTGCCTGGGTGGGCCAAGTACCGCAAACCTGGGTAATTGAACCGGAGACGCTGCCGACATATGAGCCTCAAGAGTGCGTGGTGTGCTTTCCTTTTTTTCAACCTGTTCTGTCATTAAGTTGAATGTGTCTCATTCACGCTTTGAGCGTCTTTAATGTGGCACGTGCTGTAACATGAAACACAATAGGAGCACGTGCTCCCCTAGCAGCGCGTTCCCATACGTGCTCGAAGCCGCGTTGTCGGCGATTGTCTGAGTAACTCATTTTAGCTTACCAAGTGTTTTGAAGAAAAATCCTTTTTTTCTCTGAAAATTTCACAAGCCCTCCTCCCTAATTTTCATTTTTAAAGTATGTACCACAATTTTTACGAATACTTGTTGCCCCCTGGCTCAAATACAATCGTTTTGACTTCATTTGGGTGCTTGCGACGGCGTGAGCGTTCTAGTATAGGCTATCAAACGGCGAAACTCACTTGGTTCCTGAGCGTGCTGGTGTTAGAGACGGTGAGAGAGCGTAGGGCAGACGGAGGCCGAGGCGTCGCGCGCGCCGCTCGCGCCCCGAGTGATGTGAATTTCGACGTTTTGTAGAGGGTAGAAGCGTTCTGGTATGACCCCGTTGACCTTGCTATCTCCACCATATTTGCGAGCGTGTGTGCTGAGCTTAGAGACCTACACTAATTTTTTTAAACACTTAGTCTCCTACCAAAGCTTCTTCGAAAGTTCTAGAGAGGAAGGTCTGAATTTTTTGCACCCTCTATCGATCTATAACGAAAAACCTGCAATACGGGTTTTGTGTCTCAAACCGTCTCGGTTCTTAGGCGAACGGCCTCATATATGAATATGTAGTAGGAAGTTCCGAATGCCGGTAACCTTTAATGTATGTTCTATATACAGCGCATTTTTTCTAAAAAAATTTTAGTGGTTCAAAAATTTTGCGAAATTTTCATGTGGGAAAGCTTAATTTTGAAGTAATTGGATAGGACTGTGAATGCTGTTAGTTTCATTTTGTGGAAGCTGTGTGCGTTGAACATCTTTTATGTGTTTGTTTGAGCGTTTCTCATGAGTACTACTCCGCGTCGATGTCCAGATTCATTTTGTTCACGACGTTGACATTGAAGACGGATTATTAATGAAAATAACGAAAAAGTTGTTACGGCCGCCACCATGGCGGAGCGGGCGTCACGCGCGTGGCGCCTGGGCGAGGCTATTAATACATCAACGCCACGCCCGCGCTTCACGCGCGTGCCGTATGAATAGCGCCTAACATTGTGGTAGGCCGATGAATATTTCTACAAAGTGATAGCCACAGTAAACGACAGCTCAAAACTAATTTTTAACATCGGACTATCATTTGTGAATTCGAGAAAATTTATCCGAAAAATAGAGAAAATTATTCGAAAATTCCAGAAAATTATTCGAAAATCCGAAAATTTTGATTTTCGAATATACTCGAAAATTTGAAACTCGAAAAATCAGTTTTTCGAATATATTCGAAAATCCAAAATTCGAAAAGTACCATTTTCGAGTTTATTCGAAATTTTGAAATTCGAAAATTTTTATTTTCGAATATATTCAAAAAAATTGAAATCCGAAAAAAATGATTTTTGAATATATTGGAAAATTCGGAATTCGAAAGTTTTTACAGTTTCGCCCAAGTATACTGTGCAGGATCGGGCAGGCGTCGGCTGCTTTCGCTTCGCTGGGCTGGTGTCTATGGAAAAAGGGTAATGTGTCAATCAAGACAAAGATCCGGATGTTTCGCGCGCTCATAGAGTTAATCCAGTATAGGTCAGAGTCGTCGACGTTGCTGAAGTCGGATCACAGCAGGCTGGAGGTCTTCCAATCGCTGTGTTTCCGGCAAATCCTCGGGATCACTTTGAGAGATCGAATACAGAACGACGTTATCCGAGACACTTGCGACCATCAACCCACGATCGAAAAACAAATTCAAATGAGAAGATTGCGCTGGTTCGGGCAGGTATGCAGAATGGGAACCAACCGACTTCCACACAGATTGTGGGAAGGGGGGGGGCACTGTTGTATCGCACTTGGCCACGCCCATTTTCCCGTGCCACAATGATTCTCCTGATTTTGGCAAGGGAGGGAAACCCAGGGTATGTGCTCAAATTTAGTGCGGCACAGTAAAATGGACGTGGCCAAGTCCATCGCGCCATAGTGGCGCCCCCTTCCCACATAGCACCCAGATTGTTATGGAGAAAGCGCCCTGCACTGTGGAAGGTTGAGAGAGCAGCATCGAAAAAGACGTGGTTGAAGCAAGTTGAGGCGGATCTGAAGTCCCAACAGTGCAGTTAATTGAATGTATCCTTCATTTCCTCGCTACTCGCACTCGTATTATCATAATCGTTGTTGCGTAGCAGTTGTTTTTCGAAAATCTCAATAATTGTGGTGAGCGCGAAGCGCTCACCAGGATTTGGCTTTGATCTCTTCCCGCGCGGATGCCCTACAATGAGATCACCTTTTCATACCGTCACCAGAGGTATGAGCTGTACACCATTCGATGCGCTGCAAGAAATTACATATGTGTGCAACTTTTCATCCCAACTGGTCCCCGCTTTCTAAAGTTATGACCTCTCAAAGTACGCAAAAACGTTCTCCACCTCCGCCACCGCCTCCACCTCCGTCCGTCGAAAACCATTTTTTTGGAAGGCGTGGACCAAATCGCTCGAAAATTTCTGACTACAGGTAATCGGCCACGGGAATGACGAAAATAATTGTCAGAACTCACCATAATGACTTCTCGGCCCGTAACCGGCGGTTCAAACTCGGAAACCGGCCTCTCAAGATTAGTTTATAAAAATGACGGGTTTTTTCGTTATCGCTCCAGCCGCGAAGCGGCTGGAGAGGTTTGGTTTTGCCTAGGCTTTGTGATCACTTAGAATTTTATAAAATAGTTTATAGAATCTTTGAAACAAAACTTCTGAAGATTTTCTTCTGGATATAAGTGAAGGGGTCCAGAAGACACCTGTGGCCGTATTAATGAAACTTCAGAAAGCTGCCCGGGAAGGGTAAAACCTTCCCGCTGTTGGACGAGTTTTCCGCCATCCATTTACCCGGCTACCCGGCGGGTAGACAGGTAGGTTCCTGGCTACCCGGCGGGTAGACAGGTAGGTTCCTGGCTACCCGGCGGGCAAACAGGTAGGTTCCTGGCTACCCGGCGGGTAGACCGGTAGATTCCTGGCTACCCGGCGGGTAAACAGGTAGGTTCCAGCCTACCCGTCGATTGAAGACGGGTAATATCTTCCCGTCAATGAGCTTTCGCAGTTTCCGTATTCCATTCATTGAGTTTCGTGCTGCTTTTATTTCTCTATTCGAACTCATATTTGTACATGACTTACATTTTGGAAGGCACTTTCTGTAACTTTCGCAATGTGTCAACTCGTGCTGAATTCTGTCTCTGTAGCTTTCGTTGAACCTTTAAACCGATCGCTTCTCTTCCTCATTTGTTTTATGCTTGATGGCCAGACCCTCTTGATTTGAAATTCAATTTTTTCTTGAGAGTCGGATGCATTAAACATGTCACATATGAAGAGCATTCTTTGAAAAAAATCACTTTTTTCTATTTATCGCTAGAGTTCCCTTAAAATAGAGAGAGTATCGAAATCAATGAGCTACTGACAGGAATTTTTTAATATAAGACCAACCAACAAGTTTAGTTTTCACTTTAATAAATTAATTAACTCGGATTCCAATTTTTGTATTTTACAATATTTAGATTTTTAGCGATTGGATAAACCAGCAAATTCAATGTTTGCAATCCTGAACGCATTAATTCCATTTTTGCAATCCTTAATCCACTTAGATTATTTTACCTTCTGGTCCGAGAAACATCAACTTCATTCTTTAAACCAATAAGTTAGATTCTGATGAGAAACGAAGAATTGAGCCGGTTTTTGCCTTCTCTAAACGGACGGATAAAGTGGTTTTTAGCGGGTAGAATCGATTTCCCTGACTTTGGACTAACTATGGAAACCATTTTGGCGTTGCACGAGTTAAGCTAAGTTAAGTACATAACAAAAATGTCCATGTTACGAGTGATAAATATCCGTGCATGCCGAAAAAGGAATGAGCGCGTGAAAAAATCGGTGAAATATCTCTTCGAACTACGGTAAGACAGATGCTGCGTCGCGTACGTGATTTCCGAGCGAGGCAACATCTGTCTTACCGTAATCCTAAACTTCAGGGACCTCTGAGAAAAATTGCCGCTCCAGTGCCGGGAAAGTACCGCGACCCTCGACTATGCCGCGATACCACCGCTGCGGCTCCATGATAGGACGATTCTGTTGCCGTGTCTTGAGCCTCGACATCAGCGCGTCAGTTCCGCATCGGCTCCGCGTTAGAACCGCACCGGCTCCGCGAGGACGCAGCAGCGAATCCGCGTGGAGTACGATGCACTGTCCTGTGTGGTAAAACGAAATTGTCGCCAGTTCAATTACCCAAGTTTGATGTACATTCCATATTTGGCGGAAACCTCTAAGATAAGGGGCCCCGTATAAGTCGGTCGATAGGCTGTAGCCACCCCGGTCGATACGTATGCAATGCATTGCGCAGTCAAGGCGAAAAATCCCTCGATGCGTCCGGAGTGCACCCGCGCGCTGCATCCTGGCCCCTCCGATTCCGTCCCGGTCGATACGTATGCAATATATTGATCGATATACCCCCGATGTGTCCGTCGTGCGCCGTCTGCAGTGCGCTCGAGCGCGCCAGCCTAATCGATACTCATACAGCCGACCACTAGGGACGGCGGAGGACGGCGTAGGATCATTCGGAGCTGAAGAGGACGACGCAGTACGGTTTTCGGACGACTTTGACGGGGGCCGATCAGGCAGAGGACCTAACAACCGCAGCTGCGTATTTTCGTTTTTAGTCCGCCTAGTTGTATTATAATTCTTGCATAACTTCGTATAAGATTCTCTGCCGGAGCGGCGTCGGCACTGCCGCGTAGCTACTGCGGCTCCGCGGTAGTGCCGCCGCGGTTCCACGATATAGCCGATTCGGTGCCTGTACGCGCAGAAGCGGCACTATCGCGAAGCCGCAGCAGCAATTTCTCTCAGAGATGCAGGTGGGAGCGCTTCTTCTTTGGACTCCCCGCTTGTCAACTCGTTTGGTTCACAGTATATCAACGTAACAGATGACAAACTCCACGCATAAAGAGATAAAAAACATTATTGAAAAAGCTAAGAACTTCCCGCAATGAATGGCTTTCTCTATACGATCGAATATAGACAAAGAATTCTTATTTGATTACTGACCGATAACGGCGCGCATTAATCTGGAACTTACGCAGACAAAATGCCGCTCTACACCCATTTAGAAGGCTGGCATTGTCAGCGGCATGGTGGCCGTAGAGCCCAAAATTCAAAGTTCTGTCGCCCGCGGCAGTGACTGTTTGATACCGGGGCAACAAGCCGCCCATAAAACAAGCCACTGAATCTGAAAGGCCCGCGCGATTAGCCCCTCTGAATGATATGGGCTGGTCTTAAAGCCCAAAAATATACACACGGCGCACCGCTACGCGACCGGCACCTGGGCAGCGGGCGCTGTCGGTACACTGGAAGGCACGCAGGGCTGCCAATCAGGGATGTGCGTAACAGAAATTTTGTAACTCGTTAGTCGGTAGTCGTTCAACTGGCCAAAACCCTCGTCAATCGTTAGTCGTTAAAAATCTAGGCTTTGAAAAAAAGCACAACTGAGGCAGAAAAAAACCCTTATGAATAGAAAAAAGGAAGGCATGAAGAGATGTATGTTTTTTGAAACATTCATGGCCATTGAAGACACAAATCATTCCTTGTTAGAAAATCTAATTAAAACTGCAAGCCTGTATATACGTAAACAAAGATATCTCCTTAACCACTCGGACATCGCTGCACGAAACCTAATAACCGAGAGTGTGTGTTGATAGGAATTTGTCATTTTGTTGGGTAACAAAAGAAACAAAATGGGAAACCGAGGCAATCTGAAACTTTTTTTTCAGTGCAAGAATTGGCATTCTGCACTATATGATGCTATTTAAGATCTACCCGATGGTGACAACACGGAGCATTGCTCCGACTCAGCACGAATTGTTCTTTGCTCAGCGTCGCGAGCCGAGCGCTTACGTGGTTGAGAGCTTGTTCCCATAATGGGGAAAGATCGGAAATTAGCAGTGAAAATTTTACCCCTGAGAGGTCTCAGCACCACTTTATAGAAACTCCATAACTCAAATTTATGACTGAAAATCGAACGACTTCACCCTTTACAATCCAATCATCGGAAACAGTTCCTGTGATTGTGGCCTGCAGGCACCGCTCCATCTTATCACCTCTGATAGTGCCCTCTGCAAAAATCTCCGCTGGTGCCGGTCAGTGCCGGAAGCGGTTCAGTGAGCCTACTATAAAGTAGCGCGACCGACAAATGCTGCGCCTAACCCTGCGCAACGTTCGTTTGGGGTTTTAATATGGGGGTTCCAGAACTGGCAAGCTGTGTCAGTAGATATAGTTAACACTGGAAGATACGGTTATTTTGAACCATTCAACTAGAACAACCAACAGGGCAATATGTATCAATCCCGATGTAATCCTTGAGTTGGAGCGCGATTAGAATGATTATTGACTTTCTAACGAATTTTGGGATTGCTTACGAAAATATTTTTATTTTCGTTAGTCGTTAGTCGTAACACCCAAAAAGCCCGTTAGTCGTTAGAATCGTTAGTCGTTAGTCGTAATTACGCACATCCCTGCTGCCAATGCAGCGAGCACCAGCACGGCTCGCTAGCTGCTGGACGGGGCTGCCAGTGGCTGGGCGGGGTGAAGTACCGCAAACTTGGGTAATCGATTGCCGACATCTGAGTCCTTTCTCAAGAGTGCGTCGTACGCTCCCCTTGGAAATGGGCGTCGAGCTTCTTTTTGTTTGAGTTACGCCTCTCGCCAAAAATTCAATTCAGTCGTGAAAACCTGTAGTTTGCACACCACTTTAGTGCAGTCGTATAGTGCTACTTAGGAAATACGGTGCCTTGTATCTATATTCCTTTTCGAATTCGTAATACTCACTCACTCACTCACTCATCCCGTTAGCTGGCGGCTGGCGGAGCAGGATGACCTCTCAACCAGTACACTGCTGTAGGTGCCATAGGAGCTCTTGTGGCCTGAACGATACGCTTCCATTCAGTACGGTTCGCAGCAATTAATCTAGCATTAAGGACACTGCACCGTTGGGACTTCAGATCCGCCTCGACTTGCTTCAACCACGTCTTTTTCGGGGCTGCTCTTTCAACCTACACAGTGCAGGGCGCTCTCTCCATAACAATCTGCGC
The DNA here is from genome assembly GCA_029168955.1 of Aplectana chamaeleonis. NCBI lineage: Eukaryota > Metazoa > Nematoda > Chromadorea > Rhabditida > Cosmocercidae > Aplectana > Aplectana chamaeleonis. The sequence goes on from JAPDOI010000306.1 coordinate 82,266, forward strand.
GGAAGTCGGTTTGTTTCCATTCTGCATACGTGTCCGAACCATCGTAGCCTTCTCGTTCGAATTTGTTCTTCGATCGTGGGCTGATGGTCGCAAGTATCTCGGATATCTTCGTTCCGCATTCGATCTCTTAAAGTTATCCCGAGGATTTGCCGCAAACACCGCGTTTGGAAGACCTCCAGCCTGCTGTAATCCGACTTCAGCAACGTCCACGACTCTGACCCGTACAGTAGGATTGGCACTATGAGCGCGCGAAACATCCGGATCTTTGTCTTGATTGACACATTACGCTTCTTCCATAAACACCAGCCCAGCGAAGCGAAAGCAGCCGACGCCTGCCCGATCCTGCACAGTATCTCCGATGTAGCCACTACCTTTCGCTCTTGCACCACCGATCCGAGGTACTTGAACTCCTTGACTTGCTGAAGCTCAGCTCCCTCGAAGAACACAGAAGCACGTGAACCGTCCGACGTCATGACTTTAGTCTTCTCCTTATTAATCCGCAGCCCATACGATTCCGCGATTTGTGCCATATCATTCAACAAAAGCGTGGCTTCCATGTCAGTATCGGTGAACACTGTACTGTCGTCCGCAAACATCAAATCCGTGACAAAATCGTTATCGCCAAATTGGACTCCTCTTCTATTTTCAAAGGTCTTTCTCATAATAGCATCGACCACGGTATTAAAAAGGAGCGGTGAAATCACATCTCCCTGCCGGACGCCTGCATCGACTCTGAATTCTTCGGATAGCTTGTTTCCGACGCGGACACAGCTAGTCGAGCCTCTATAAATTTCCTGCAGAAGCTTCACCATTTTTCCTGGCATGTGTTCGCATTCCATCGATTTCCATAAGGCTGGCCAGTGCACGCAATCGAATGCCGACTTGAAGTCTATGAAGGTGATAACGACGCGCTTTCCACAGCGAATCCTTTCCTCCATAACTTGACGAAGTGTGAAAATTTGATCGCTGCATCCTCGACCCGGACGAAAACCTGCTTGTTCTTCGCGACAGGTACTCTCCCGATGGCGTTGAAGTCTGCACTGGATAGTTCTCGTGAAGACTTTACCAACAATCGACAACAGGCTGATCCCGCGATAGTTTCTACAGTCTCTGGCATCGCCCTTCTTATGGATAGGCACGACAATAGCCTTTTTCCAGGTAGACGGCACGCTCTCTGTCCGCCATATGCGCGTGATTAACTGATGCAACTGACGCAGTAGAACATCTCCTCCTGCCTTGATGACCTCAGCAGTGACATTGTCAACACCGGACGCCTTTCCATTCTTTAGCGACTTGATTGCCGCCTTCACTTCTTCCGCAGTGGGTTCCGAGTCAAGCGCTGTCTCCTCTGGTACCTCGACTAGTATCGGTTGGGCCAGTGGACCTTGTGGCGCATCGTGAGTATAGAGTTCACTGAAGAACTGCCTCCATCGCAACAGACGCTCATCTGCTGATCGCACAAAAAGCCCCATCCGTATTCGTGATGGAATCGCTCATGGGTTTGGTCTTCTTTCTGAGACGGTTGAGTGTGTTGTACAATGTGCGATAGTCGTTCCTTCCAACTGCCTCCTCCACTTCGTCTGCTACCTTATTCCAGTACGACTCCCGCTCTTCCTTCAACTTTCGACGAAGCTCCTGACACAAATGCCGATACCGTCCGAAGTCCGTTAATTTCACTCGCTTCCGTTCGTCCACGAGATGGAGAGAATCGTCCGATATCCAAGGCTGCGTTCGCCGGCGAATAACAGGGCAGAGAGGCTCTGCGCATTCAAGAGCGACTTCAACTGTCTGCTTCTCGTGCTCGTCCACAGACAAGGCGTCTTCCAGAACCGCGAACCGATTCGACAGCGCGAGTTGAAATGTTTTTGTTCCTGGCGCCATCAAGTGTGACCAGTCAAGTTTCTTTCTAGGGGGCTCCTCACGCCTAGGTCGTCGTAAGCGAAGCTGCATTACAGCACGCAAGAGATAATGGTCGGATCCACAATCAGGCCCTCTCATGGCTCGAACATCTTTCAGCGATGATCTAAAACGTGAGTTTATCAGCACGTAGTCCAAGGTGGCCACATCTCGTCCAGTTGGATTCCTCCATGTTAACTGATGCTTCTTGGGGTGCCGGAATTGACTGTTACCGATGGCAAGCTCGTTGAACGCAGCGAACGAAAGTAGGCGTAGTCCATTATCGTTTATTTCGCCCACGCTGAACCTGCCCAACACTCCTTCCCAGCCTGTTCTGTCACTACCGACTCTTGCGTTGAAGTCACCCGCTACAATGGTGACATCGGTTTTCGGGATAGTATTCAGCACGTCCTGGAGTTGGGTGTAGAACTCGTCCTTGTCAACGTCAGAACTTGGCTCCGTTGGTGCATAGATGGACACGACATGGGTCTTGATTGTTCCGCTCAAAACAAGAACAGCGATCCTGCCAGAAATCGGCTCCGAATGAAACAACGCTTCCAGCTGCGCGACTGCCTAGCATAAATCCAACACCATTGCGATGTCCGTCCTCACCGAAATAGTACAGCACCATCTTTTCGCTACTCTCCGGCACCTGAATGGGCACCGTTCCACATCCGCTCATCCTCAGCTCGGAAAGTGCAGCAATCGATATGTTGGACCTTGACAACTCTCTTGCTATTATCTCTCTCTGACCGACGCAGTGTCCCGTTCGCACATTCCATGCTCCAATCCTCAGCTCCTTCTTAGGTGTCACCAGTCGTCCTCCATTTTGGCCAGTAGTATTCTTCTCACCAACACCCTGGATCCCTAGTGTTGGCGCATCGGCTGCCCCGGATGCGGTAGCTTCTTCGTTGTTTCCTAAGAGACTTTCCATGGTTACCACCTAAGTTTTCCAGCCCGTCGGTAGTACGGGGGGCCAACCCTCCTCCTTTCTCATCCGGGCTTGGGACCGGCAATGGCGGAGTTCCATGCTCCAATCCTGGCCCCCCCCCTCTATTCGTAATACTATTCCGTTGGAGTCTTTCACATCTTCCTATTTCGAACGTACATCTACCAAATTTCCTGTTATGAACACCTCGCTCTATTCGAATCCCTCCCTCTAATTGAACCCCCCAATTGAAAATTAAAACGCCCCCTCTATTAGAGCCCCTCCCCACTCAGCTGAAAAGACACTGGAGACCCATTCCTACCGGACGTGAATTGCTTCCGAAGAGACTGATCTTGAGGAAGACTTGAACAATGACTTTATTGATAATGATCTCTTAATGTTCGCCGCGCAATTCATTATTGTCCCATTTTGGCTTGCCTAATAAACTTCGAAAGCCTATATTCACTCTTGAATTTTCTGTTGAAAATTAGAGCCTCCTCCTCTATTTGAACCCTCCTTCTGGAGGAGGTTGGAAAATAGTACACCCGGGTGTTTAATTACAGGAAATACGGTATGTTACTCTGTCAAACGGTCGCGTGTTGCCTACCAGGGAGTGGCCAATTGCGCCCAATTCTCCCTCGTCGCGCTAATTTCACCTTGTCGCTATTGGTGACTCATTGAGGTGAATTTGTCGCCATAGACGCGAAAAAGGTGAAATCATGGCGAATGGGCATTCAGTAGGGCGATCCACGCTACGAGATGATCGAGACGTCGTCATCATTGTTCTAATACGAAATTCTCTCCACGTCAATTTCACGTTTTCAAGGACGCGCTTCTAATTGGACAAGGGGAGTAATACGACGCATTCTCGGGGGACGATTCAGATGTCGGCATAGCCTTCGGATCGGTTACCCAAGATTGAGGTACTTGGACCCCGCCCAGCCTCTAGGAGCAAGTTGCCGGCTCATCCGGAGGCATGGAAAGCCTTCATCCTCCGTTACGGCCATGATAGGACTCCATGCTCCTTCACTGCCATTGTAGGCCTTCACGCTCCTTGGCAGGTACGTTCCTCGGCAAGCATTCACGATTTCGGCGCAACCCTCAATCTTCATTAATAAAGCGAAGCAGAGGTGAAATCGAGGGCGATGGTCGCATAGAGCGTGATATTGTGACGTAATTTGCAACAGACTCCCTCCAGCCTGACCTTTCCCCGCGATACATTTTCACCTCTGAGAAGATAATAGCCAGACGATTCTAGACTTCAATATTATAACTGTTTTGCTTCGCTTCAAAAGGGTTATGATTTGGCATTGAATAGTTTGTGAGAATCTCGTAAAAGAAGTGAAATACTCCATGCGAATGATTTGGTATGCGATTAAACTGAGAGCAAACGCCTAAAATTCAGTAAAGTGATGGAACATTGATTTGGCTGTGAACTTGTTGAATAAACAGCAAAAATTGAGAGTAACATTGAAAAAAAAAGATTATACTGTATACTTTCTATGGCGTCCGGCGCACGCTTACATGGGTCCCGTACACTTTCTAAGGCGTCCTTCGCATTTTTCCATGGGCCCCGTATACTTTCTATGGCGTCCGGCGCACGCTTACATGGGTCCCGTACACTTTCAAAGGCGTCTGGCGCATTTTTACATGGGTCCCGTACACTTTCAATGGCGTCCGGCGCACGCTTACATGGGTCCCGTACACTTTCTATGGCGTCCGGCGCATTTTTACATGGGTCCCGTACACTTTCAATGGCGTCCGGCGCACGCTTACATGGGTCTTGTACACTTTCTATGGCGTCCGGCGCATTTTTACATGGGTACCGTACACTTTCTATGGCGTCCGGCGCACGCTTACATGGGTCCCGTACACTTTCTATGGCGTCCGGCTCATTTTTACATGGGTCCCGTACACTTTCTATGGCGTCTGGCGCATTTTTACATGGGTCGGGTATACTTTCTATGGCGTCCGGCGCACGCTTACATGGGTCCCGTACACTTTCTATGGCGTCTGGCGCATTTTTACATGGGTCGGGTACACTTTCAATGGCGTCCGGCGCACGCTTACATGGGTCTTGTACACTTTCTATGGCGTCTGGCGCATTTTTACATGGATCCCGTACACTTTCAATGGCGTCCGGCGCACGCTTACATGGGTCCCGTACACTTTCTATGGCGTCCGGCGCATTTTTACATGGGCCCCGTATACTTTCTATGGCGTCCGGCGCACGCTTACATGGGTCTTGTACACTTTCTATGGCGTCCGGCGCATTTTTACATGGCCCCGTACACTTTCTATGGCGTCCAGCGCACGTTTACATGGGTCCCGTACACTTTCAATGGCGTCCGGCGCACGCTTACATGGGTCCCGTACACTTTCTATGGCGTCCGGCGCATTTTTACATGGGTCCCGTACACTTTCAATGGCGTCCGGCGCACGCTTACATGGGTCTTGTACACTTTCTATGGCGTCCGGCGCATTTTTACATGGGTACCGTACACTTTCTATGGCGTCCGGCGCACGCTTACATGGGTCCCGTACACTTTCTATGGCGTCCGGCTCATTTTTACATGGGTCCCGTACACTTTCTATGGTGTCCAGCGCACGTTTACATGGGTCCCGTACACTTTCTATGGCGTCCGACGCACGCTTACATGGCTCCCGTACACTTTCAATGGCGTCCGGCGCACGCTTACATGGGTCCCGTACACTTTCTATGGCGTCCGGCGCATTTTTACATGGGCCCCGTATACTTTCTATGGCGTCCGGCGCACGCTTACATGGGTCCCGTACACTTTCGATGGCGTCTGGCGCATTTTTACATGGGTCCCGTACACTTTCAATGGCGTCCGGCGCACGCTTACATGGGTCTTGTACACTTTCTATGGCGTCTGGCGCATTTTTACATGGGTCCCGTACACTTTCAATGGCGTCCGGCGCACGCTTACATGGGTCTTGTACACTTTCTATGGCGTCCGGCGCATTTTTACATGGGCCCCGTACACTTTCTATGGCGTCCGGCGCACGCTTACATGGGTCCCGCACACTTTCTATGGCGTCTGGCGCATTTTTACATGGGTCCCGTACACTTTCAATGGCGTCTGACGCATTTTTACATGGGTCTTGTACACTTTCTATGGCGTCCGGCGCATTTTTACATGGCCCCGTACACTTTCTATGGCGTCCAGCGCACGTTTACATGGGTCCCGTACACTTTCTATGGCGTCTGGCGCATTTTTACATGGGTCGGGTATACTTTCTATGGCGTCCGGCGCACGCTTACATGGGTCCCGTACACTTTCTATGGCGTCTGGCGCATTTTTACATGGGTCGGGTACACTTTCAATGGCGTCCGGCGCACGCTTACATGGGTCTTGTACACTTTCTATGGCGTCTGGCGCATTTTTACATGGATCCCGTACACTTTCAATGGCGTCCGGCGCACGCTTACATGGGTCCCGTACACTTTCTATGGCGTCCGGCGCATTTTTACATGGGCCCCGTATACTTTCTATGGCGTCCGGCGCACGCTTACATGGGTCTTGTACACTTTCTATGGCGTCCGGCGCATTTTTACATGGCCCCGTACACTTTCTATGGCGTCCAGCGCACGTTTACATGGGTCCCGTACACTTTCTATGGCGTCCGGCGCATTTTGACATGGGTCCCGTACACTTTCAATGGCGTCCGGCGCACGCTTACATGGGTCCCGTACACTTTCTATGGCGTCCGACGCACGCTTACATGGCTCCCGTACACTTTTAATGGCGTCCGGCGCACGCTTACGTGGGTCCCGTACACTTTCCATGGCGTCCGGCGCATTTTTACATGGGCCACGTATACTTTCTATGGCGTCCGGCGCACGCTTACATGGCTCCCGTACACTTTCTGTGGCGTCTGGCGCATTTTTACATGGGTCCCGTACACTTTCAATGGCGTCCCGCGCACGCTTACATGGGTCTTGGACACTTTCTATGGCGTCCGGCGCATTTTACATGGGCCCCGTACACTTTCTATGGCGTCCGGCGCACGCTTACATGGGTCCCGTACACTTTCTATGCGGCGTCCGGCGCGACTTTACATGGGCCCGTACACTTTCTATGGCGATCCGGCACGCTCACATGGGTCCCGCACACTTTCTATGGCGTCTGGCGCATTTTTACATGGGTCCCGTACACTTTCAATGGCGTCTGACGCATTTTTAGATGGGTCTTGTACACTTTCTATGGCGTTCGGCGCATTTTTACATGGCCCCGTACACTTTCTATGGCGCACAGCGCACGTTTACATGGGTCCCGCAAACTTTCTCTGGCGTGTGGGGCATTTGTACATGGGTCGGGTACACTTTCAATGGCGTCCGGCGCACGCTTACATGGGTCCCGTACACTTTCTATGGCGTCCGGCGCATTTTTACACTGGCCCCGTATACTTTCTATGGCGTCCAGCGCACGCTTGCATGGGTCCCGTACACTTTCTATGGCGTCTGGCGCATTTTTACATGGATCCCGTACACTTTCTATGGTGTCCAGCGCACGTTTACATGGGTCCCGTACACTTTCTATGGCGTCCGACGCACGCTTACATGGCTCCCGTACACTTTCAATGGCGTCCGGCGCACGCTTACATGGGTCCCGTACACTTTCTATGGCGTCCGGCGCATTTTTACATGGGCCCCGTATACTTTCTATGGCGTCCGGCGCACGCTTACATGGGTCCCGTACACTTTCGATGGCGTCTGGCGCATTTTTACATGGGTCCCGTACACTTTCAATGGCGTCCGGCGCACGCTTACATGGGTCTTGTACACTTTCTATGGCGTCTGGCCCATTTTTACATGGGGCCCCTACACTTTCAATGGCGGGCGGCGCACGCTTACATGGGTCTTGTACACTTTCTATGGCGTCCGGCGCATTTTTTACATGGGCCCCGTACACTTTCTATGGCGTCCGGCGCACGCTTACATGGGTCCCGCACACTTTCTATGGCGTCTGGCGCATTTTTACATGGGTCCCGTACACTTTCAATGGCGTCTGGCGCATTTTTACATAGGTCTTGTACACTTTCTATGGCGTCCGGCGCATTTTTACATGGCCCCGTACACTTTCTATGGCGTCCAGCGCACGTTTACATGGGTCCCGTACACTTTCTATGGCGTCTGGCGCATTTTTACATGGGTCGGGTATACTTTCTATGGCGTCCGGCGCACGCTTACATGGGTCCCGTACACTTTCTATGGCGTCTGGCGCATTTTTACATGGGTCGGGTACACTTTCAATGGCGTCCGGCGCACGCTTACATGGGTCTTGTACACTTTCAATGGCGTCTGGCGCATTTTTACATGGATCCCGTACACTTTCAATGGCGTCCGGCGCACGCTTACATGGGTCCCGTACACTTTCTATGGCGTCCGGCGCATTTTTACATGGGCCCCGTATACTTTCTATGGCGTCCGGCGCACGCTTACATGGGTCTTGTACACTTTCTATGGCGTCCGGCGCATTTTTACATGGCCCCGTACACTTTCTATGGCGTCCAGCGCACGTTTACATGGGTCCCGTACACTTTCTATGGCGTCCGGCGCATTTTGACATGGGTCCCGTACACTTTCAATGGCGTCCGGCGCACGCTTACATGGGTCCCGTACACTTTCTATGGCGTCCGGCGCATTTTTACATGGGTCCCGTACACTTTCAATGGCGTCCGGCGCACGCTTATATGGGTCCCGTACACTTTCTATGGCGTCCGACGCACGCTTACATGGCTCCCGTACACTTTTAATGGCGTCCGGCGCACGCTTACGTGGGTCCCGTACACTTTCCATGGCGTCCGGCGCATTTTTACATGGGCCACGTATACTTTCTATGGCGTCCGGCGCACGCTTACATGGGTCTTGTACACTTTCTATGGCGTCTGGCGCATTTTTACATGGGTCCCGTACACTTTCAATGGCGTCCGGCGCACGCTTACATGGGTCTTGTACACTTTCTATGGCGTCCGGCGCATTTTTACATGGGCCCCGTACACTTTCTATGGCGTCCGGCGCACGCTTACATGGGTCCCGCACACTTTCTATGGCGTCTGGCGCATTTTTACATGGGTCCCGTACACTTTCAATGGCGTCTGGCGCATTTTTACATGGGTCTTGTACACTTTCTATGGCGTCCGGCGCATTTTTACATGGCCCTGTACACTTTCTATGGCGTCCAGCGCACGTTTACATGGGTCCCGTACACTTTCTATGGCGTCTGGCGCATTTTTACATGGGTCGGGTACACTTTCAATGGCGTCCGGCGCACGCTTACATGGGTCCCGTACACTTTCTATGGCGTCCGGCGCATTTTTACACGGGCCCCGTATACTTTCTATGGCGTCCAGCGCACGCTTGCATGGGTCCCGTACACTTTCTATGGCGTCTGGCGCATTTTTACATGGATCCCGTACACTTTCAATGGCGTCCGGCGCACGCTTACATGGGTCCCGTACACTTTCTATGGCGTCCGGCGCATTTTTACATGGGCCCCGTATACTTTCTATGGCGTCCGGCGCACGCTTACATGGGTCTTGTACACTTTCTATGGCGTCCGGCGCATTTTTACATGGCCCCGTACACTTTCGATGGCGTCCAGCGCACGTTTACATGGGTCCCGTACACTTTCTATGGCGTCCGGCGCATTTTGACATGGGCCCCGTTTACTTTCTATGGCGTCCGGCGCACGCTTACATGGGTCCCGTACACTTTCTATGGCGTCTGGCGCATTTTCACATGGGTCCCGTACACTTTCAATGGCGTCCGGCGCACGCTTGCATGGGTCCCGTACACTTTCTATGGCGTCTGGCGCATTTTTACATGGGTCGGGTACACTTTCAATGGCGTTCGGCGCACGCCTACATGGGTCCCGTTCATTTTATATGGCGTCTGGCGCATTTTTACATGGGTCCCGTACACTTTCAATGGCGTCCGGCGCACGCTTACATGGGTCCCGTACACTTTCTATGGCGTCCGGCGCATTTTGACATGGGCCCGTTTACTTCCTATGGCGTCCGGCGCACGCTTACATGGGTTCCGTACACTTTCTATGGCGTCTGGCGCACTTTCACATGGGTCCCGTACACTTTCAATGGCGTCCGGCGCACGCTTGCATGGGTCTTGTACACATTCTATGGCGTCCGGCGCATTTTTACATGGGCCCCGTATACTTTCTATGGCGTCCGGCGCACGCTTGCATGGGTCCCGTACACTTTCTATGGCGTCTGGCGCATTTTTACATGGGTCGGGTACACTTTCAATGGCGTCCGGCGCACGCTTACATGGGTCCCGTTCATTTTATATGGCGTCCGGCGCATTTTTACATGGGTCCCGTACACTTTCAATGGCGTCCGGCGCACGCTTACATGGGTCCCGTACACTTTCTATGGCGTCCGGCGCATTTTTACACGGGCCCCGTATACTTTCTATGGCGTCCAGCGCACGCTTACATGGGTCCCGTACACTTTCTATGGCGTCTGGCGCATTTTTACATGGGTCCCGTACACTTTCTATGGCGTCCGGCGCACGCTTAATTTTTACATGGGCCCCGTATACTTTCTATGGCGTCCGGCGCACGCTTAAATGGGTCCCGTACACTTTCAATGGCGTCCGGCGCACGCTTACATGGGTCCCGTACACTTTCTATGGCGTCCGGCGCATTTTTACATGGCCCCGTACACTTTCTATGGCGTCCAGCGCACGTTTACATGGGTCCCGTACACTTTCTATGGCGTCTGGCGCATTTTTACATGGGTCGGGCACACTTTCAATGGCGTCCGGCGCACGCTTACATGGGTCCCGTACACTTTCTATGGCGTCTGGCGCATTTTTACATGGATCCCGTACACTTTCAATGGCGTCCGGCGCACGCTTACATGGGTCCCGTACACTTTCTATGGCGTCCGGCGCATTTTTACATGGGCCCCGTATACTTTCTATGGCGTCCGGCGCACGCTTACATGGGTCTTGTACACTTTCTATGGCGTCCGGCGCATTTTTACATGGCCCCGTACACTTTCTATGGCGTCCAGCGCACGTTTACATGGGTCCCGTACACTTTCTATGGCGTCCGGCGCATTTTGACATGGGCCCCGTTTACTTTCTATGGCGTCCTTCTATGGCGTCTGGCGCATTTTTACATGGGTCGGGTACACTTTCTATGGCGTCCGGCGCATTTTGACATGGGCCCCGTTTACTTTCTATGGCGTCCGGCGCACGTTTACATGGGTCCCGTACACTTTCTATGGCGTCCGGCGCATTTTGACATGGGCCCCGTTTACTTTCTATGGCGTCCGGCGCACGCTTACATGGGTCCCGTACACTTTCTATGGCGTCTGGCGCATTTTCACATGGATCCCGTACACTTTCAATGGCGTCCGGCGCACGCTTGCATGGGTCTTGTACACTTTCTATGGCGTCCGGCGCATTTTTACATGGGCCCCGTATACTTTCTATGGCGTCCGGCGCACGCTTACATGGGTCCCGTACACTTTCTATGGCGTCTGGCGCATTTTTACATGGGTCGGGTACACTTTCAATGGCGTTCGGCGCACGCTTACATGGGTCCCGTTCATTTTATATGGCGTCCGGCGCATTTTTACATGGGTCCCGTACACTTTCAATGGCGTCCGGCGCACGCTTACATGGGTCCCGTACACTTTCTATGGCGTCCGACGCACGCTCACATGGGTCCCGTATACTTTCTATGGCGTCCGGCGCATTTATACACGGGCCCCGTCTACTTTCTATGGCGTCCAGCGCACGCTTACATGGGTCCCGTACACTTTCTATGGCGTCTGGCGCATTTTTACATGGGTCCCGTACACTTTCAATGGCGTGCGGCGCACGCTTACATGGGTCCCGTTCATTTTATATGGCGTCCGGCGCATTTTTACATGGGTCCCGTACACTTTCAATGGCGTCCGGCGCACGCTTACATGGGTCCCGTACACTTTCTATGGCGTCCGACGCACGTTTACATGGGTCCCGTACACTTTCTATGGCGTCCGGCGCATTTATACACGGGCCCCGTCTACTTTCTATGGCTTCCGGCGCACGCTTACATGGGTTCCGTACACTTTCTATGGCGTCTGGCGCATTTTTACATGGGTCCCGTACACTTTCAATGGCGTCCGGCGCACGCTTACATGGGTCTTGTACACTTTCTATGGCGTGCCGCGCATTTTTACATGGGCCCCGTACACTTTCTATGGCGTCCGGCGCACGCTTACATGGGTCGCGCACACTTTCTATGGCGTCTGGCGCATTTTTACATGGGTCCCGTACACTTTCAATGGCGTCCGGCGCACGCTTACATGGGTTCCGTACACTTTCTATGGCGTCTGGCGCATTTTTACATGGGTCCCGTACACTTTCAATGGCGTCCGGCGCACGCTTACATGGGTCTTGTACACTTTCTATGGCGTCCGGCGCATTTTTACATGGCCCCGTACACTTTCTATGGCGTCCAGCGCACGTTTACATGGGTCCCGTACACTTTCTATGGCGTCCGGCGCATTTTGACATGGGCCCCGTTTACTTTCTATGGCTTCCGGCGCACGCTTACATGGGTCCCGCACACTTGTTAATGGCATCGTGAGGGCGTATGGGCGTCGCTGTGCTTATTCAAATCTCTGCGTTTCGCGCCTCCGTGAACGCGCGTCGCGTGCCTGCGTCGCAGTCTTCCCGTTGATAATTTTGAAAACTTCATAGAGTCGGTTGTTCAAACTATGAGAGGGGCGTGAACGGGTAGGTGCGTTACTTACCCGGTCACGCCCCTTCCCGCTCGAAAACTTTCATTAATACGGCCACTGCTGTCCAAATTTCAGCCAAATCGGTTCACAAATAACAAAGTTGTGAGCCCGAAAGCTTAAGAAATTTTCATGGTGTGCGCCGTAGGCCGTGGGCCGTCGGCCGTAGGACGTCACGCTTTTCATTCCTCACTGCTAGTATCCACTGCCAATGGTCACAGGCGGTCAATTTCAGGCACGTAAGTTGGTAAGGGGGACGCAGTCTGGTGAAAGTACATCTGGCTTCTGATGACGTCACCGGGACGTCGTGAAAAGTACATCTGGCTTCTGACGACGTCACCGGGACGTCGTCAAAAATGCATCTGGCTTCTGATGACGTCACCGGGACGTCGTGAAAAGTGCATCTGGCTTCTGATGACGTCACCGGGACGTCGTAAAAAGTGCATCTGGCTTCTGATGACGTCACCGGGACGTCGTGAAAAGTACATCTGGCTTCTGATGACGTCACCGGGACGTCGTGAAAAGTGCATCTGGCTTCTGATGACGTCACCGGGACGTCGTGAAAAGTGCATCTGGCTTCTGATGATGTCACCGGGACGTCGTGAAAAGTGCATCTGGCTTCTGATGACGTCACCTGGACGTCGTGAAAAGTACATCTGGCTTCTGATGACGTCACCGGGACGTCGTGAAAAGTACATCTGACTTCTGACGACGTCAACGGGACGTCGTGAAAACTGCATCTGGCTTCTGATGACGTCACCGGGACGTCGTGAAAAGTACATCTGGCTTCTGACGACGTCAACGGGACGTCGTGAAAACTGCATCTGGCTTCTGATGACGTCACCGGGACGTCGTGAAAAGTGCATCTGGCTTCTGATGACGTCACCGGGACGTCGTAAAAAGTGCATCTGGCTTCTGATGACGTCACCGGGACGTCGTGAAAAGTGCATCTGGCTTCTGATGACGTCACCGGGACGTCGTGAAAACTGCATCTGGCTTCTGATGACGTCACCGGGACGTCGTGAAAAGTGCATCTGGCTTCTGATGACGTCACCGGGACGTCGTAAAAAGTGCATCTGGCTTCTGATGACGTCACCGGGACGTCGTGAAAAGTGCATCTGGCTTCTGATGACGTCACCGGGACGTCGTGAAAACTGCATCTGGCTTCTGATGACGTCACCGGGACGTCGTGAAAAGTGCATCTGGCTTCTGATGACGTCACCGGGACGTCGTAAAAAGTGCATTTGGCTTTTGATGACGTCATCGGGACGTCGTGAAAAGTGCATCTGGCTTCTGATGACGTCACCGGGACGTCGTGAAAAGTACATCTGGCTTCTGACGACGTCAACGGTACGTCGTGAAAACTGCATCTGGCTTCTGATGACGTCACCGGGACGTCGTGAAAAGTGCATCTGGCTTCTGATGACGTCACCGGGACGTCGTAAAAAGTGCATCTGGCTTCTGATGACGTCACCGGGACGTCGTGAAAAGTACATCTGGCTTCTGACGACGTCACCGGGACGTCGTGAAAAGTGCATCTGGCTTCTGATGACGTCACCGGGACGTCGTGAAAAGTGCATCTGGCTTCTGATGACGTCACCGGGACGTCGTAAAAAGTGCATCTGGCTTTTGATGACGTCATCGGGACGTCGTGAAAAGTGCATCTGGCTTCTGATGACGTCCCCGGGACGTCGTGAAAAGTACATCTGGCTTCTGACGACGTCACCGGGACGTCGTGAAAAGTGCATCTGGCTTCTGATGACGTCACCGGGACGTCGTGAAAAGTACATCTGGCTTCTGATGACGTCACCGGGACGTCGTGAAAAGTGCATCTGGCTTCTGATGACGTCACCGGGACGTCGTGAAAAGTGCATCTGGCTTCTGATGACGTCACCGGGACGTCGTGAAAAGTGCATCTGGCTTCTGATGACGTCATCGGGACGTCGTGAAAAGTGCATCTGGCTTCTGATGACGTCACCGGGACGTCGTGAAAAGTACATCTGGCTTCTGATGACGTCATCGGAACGTCGTGAAAAGTGCATCTGGCTTCTGATGACGTCATCGGGACGTCGTGAAAAGTGCTTCGGGCTTCTGATGACGTAATCGGGACGTCGTGAAAAGTGCATCTGGCTTCTGATGACGTCCCCGGGACGTCGTGAAAAGTACATCTGGCTTCTGACGACGTCACCGGGACGTCGTGAAAAGTGCATCTGGCTTCTGATGACGTCACCGGGACGTCGTGAAAAGTACATCTGGCTTCTGATGACGTCACCGGGACGTCGTGAAAAGTGCATCTGGCTTCTGATGACGTCACCGGGACGTCGTGAAAAGTGCATCTGGCTTCTGATGACGTCACCGGGACGTCGTGAAAAGTGCATCTGGCTTCTGATGACGTCACCGGGACGTCGTGAAAACTGCATCTGGCTTCTGATGACGTCACCGGGACGTCGTGAAAAGTGCATCTGGCTTCTGATGACGTCACCGGGACGTCGTAAAGTGCATCTGGCTTCTGATGACGTCACCGGGACGTCGTGAAAGTACATCTGGCTTCTGATGACGTCACCGGGACGTCGTGAAAGTGCATCTGGCTTCTGATGACGTCACCGGGACGTCGTGAAAAGTGCATCTGGCTTCTGATGATGTCACCGGGACGTCGTGAAAGTGCATCTGGCTTTGATGACGTCATCGGGACGTCGTGAAAAGTGCATCTGGCTTCTGATGACGTCACCGGGACGTCGTGAAAAGTACATCTGGCTTCTGACGACGTCAACAAGACGTCGTGAAAACTGCATCTGGCTTCTGATGACGTCACCGGGACGTCGTGAAAAGTGCATCTGGCTTCTGATGACGTCACCGGGACGTCGTAAAAGTGCATCTGGCTTTGATGACGTCATCGGGACGTCGTAAAAAGTGCATCTGGCTTTTGATGACGTCATCGGGACGTCGTGAAAAGTACATCTGGCTTCTGATGACGTCACCGGGACGTCGGGAAAAGTGCATCTGGCTTCTGATGACGTCACCGGGACGTCGTGAAAAGTGCATCTGGCTTCTGATGATGTCACCGGGACGTCGTGAAAAGTGCATCTGGCTTTTGATGACGTCATCGGGACGTCGTGAAAAGTACATCTGGCTTCTGATGACGTCACCGGGACGTCGTGAAAAGTGCATCTGGCTTCTGATGACGTCACCGGGGCGTCGTGAAAAGTACATCTGGCTTCTGATGACGTCATCGGGACGTCGTGAAAAGTACATCTGGCTTCTGACGACGTCACCGGGACGTCGTGAAAAGTGCATCTGGCTTCTGATGACGTCACCGGGACGTCGTGAAAAGTACATCTGGCTTCTGATGACGTCACCGGGACGTCGTGAAAAGTGCATCTGGCTTCTGATGACGTCACCGGGACGTCGTGAAAAGTGCATCTGGCTTCTGATGATGTCACCGGGACGTCGTGAAAAGTGCATCTGGCTTCTGATGACGTCACCGGGACGTCGTAAAAAGTGCATCTGGCTTTTGATGACGTCATCGGGACGTCGTGAAAAGTGCATCTGGCTTCTGATGACGTCACCGGGGCGTCGTGAAAAGTACATCTGGCTTCTGATGACGTCACCGGGACGTCGTGAAAAGTGCATCTGGCTTCTGATGACGTCACCGGGACGTCGTGAAAAGTGCATCTGGCTTCTGATGACGTCACCGGGACGTCGTGAAAAGTGCATCTGGCTTCTGATGATGTCACCGGGACGTCGTGAAAAGTGCACCTGGCTTTTGATGACGTCATCGGGACGTCGTGAAAAGTGCATCTGGCTTCTGATGACGTCACCGGGACGTCGTGAAAAGTACATCTGGCTTCTGACGACGTCACCGGGACGTCGTGAAAACTGCATCTGGCTTCTGATGACGTCACCGGGACGTCGTGAAAAGTGCATCTGGCTTCTGATGACGTCACCGGGACGTCGTAAAAAGTGCATCTGGCTTCTGATGACGTCACCGGGACGTCGTGAAAAGTACATCTGGCTTCTGATGACGTCACCGGGACGTCGTGAAAAGTGCATCTGGCTTCTGATGACGTCACCGGGACGTCGTGAAAAGTGCATCTGGCTTCTGATGATGTCACCGGGACGTCGTGAAAAGTGCATCTGGCTTTTGATGACGTCATCGGGACGTCGTGAAAAGTGCATCTGGCTTCTGATGACGTCACCGGGACGTCGTGAAAAGTACATCTGACTTCTGACGACGTCAACGGGACGTCGTGAAAACTGCATCTGGCTTCTGATGACGTCACCGGGACGTCGTGAAAAGTACATCTGGCTTCTGACGACGTCAACGGGACGTCGTGAAAACTGCATCTGGCTTCTGATGACGTCACCGGGACGTCGTGAAAAGTGCATCTGGCTTCTGATGACGTCACCGGGACGTCGTAAAAAGTGCATCTGGCTTCTGATGACGTCACCGGGACGTCGTGAAAAGTACATCTGGCTTCTGACGACGTCACCGGGACGTCGTGAAAAGTGCATCTGGCTTCTGATGACGTCACCGGGACGTCGTGAAAAGTGCATCTGGCTTCTGATGACGTCACCGGGACGTCGTGAAAAGTACATCTGGCTTCTGACGACGTCAACGGGACGTCGTGAAAACTGCATCTGGCTTCTGATGACGTCACCGGGACGTCGTGAAAAGTGCATCTGGCTTCTGATGACGTCACCGGGACGTCGTAAAAAGTGCATCTGGCTTCTGATGATGTCACCGGGACGTCGTGAAAAGTGCATTTGGCTTTTGATGACGTCATCGGGACGTCGTGAAAAGTGCATCTGGCTTCTGATGACGTCACCGGGACGTCGTGAAAAGTACATCTGGCTTCTGACGACGTCAACGGGACGTCGTGAAAACTGCATCTGGCTTCTGATGACGTCACCGGGACGTCGTGAAAAGTGCATCTGGCTTCTGATGACGTCACCGGGACGTCGTAAAAAGTGCATCTGGCTTCTGATGACGTCACCGGGACGTCGTGAAAAGTACATCTGGCTTCTGACGACGTCACCGGGACGTCGTGAAAAGTGCATCTGGCTTCTGATGACGTCACCGGGACGTCGTGAAAAGTGCATCTGGCTTCTGATGACGTCACCGGGACGTCGTAAAAAGTGCATCTGGCTTTTGATGACGTCATCGGGACGTCGTGAAAAGTGCATCTGGCTTCTGATGACGTCCCCGGAACGTCGTGAAAAGTACATCTGGCTTCTGACGACGTCACCGGGACGTCGTGAAAAGTGCATCTGGCTTCTGATGACGTCACCGGGACGTCGTGAAAAGTACATCTGGCTTCTGATGACGTCACCGGGACGTCGTGAAAAGTGCATCTGGCTTCTGATGACGTCACCGGGACGTCGTGAAAAGTGCATCTGGCTTCTGATGACGTCACCGGGACGTCGTGAAAAGTGCATTTGGCTTCTGATGACGTCACCGGGACGTCGTGAAAAGTACATCTGGCTTCTGACGACGTCACCGGGACGTCGTGAAAAGTGCATCTGGCTTCTGATGACGTCACCGGGACGTCGTGAAAAGTGCATCTGGCTTCTGATGACGTCACCGGGACGTCGTAAAAAGTGCATCTGGCTTTTGATGACGTCATCGGGACGTCGTGAAAAGTGCATCTGGCTTCTGATGACGTCATCGGGACGTCGTGAAAAGTGCATCTGGCTTCTGATGACGTCACCGGGACGTCGTGAAAAGTACATCTGGCTTCTGATGACGTCATCGGAACGTCGTGAAAAGTGCATCTGGCTTCTGATGACGTCATCGGGACGTCGTGAAAAGTGCTTCGGGCTTCTGATGACGTCACCGGGACGTCGTGAAAAGTGCATCTGGCTTCTGATGACGTCACCGGGACGTCGTGAAAAGTGCATCTGGCTTCTGATGACGTCACCGGGACGTCGTAAAAAGTGCATCTGGCTTCTGATGATGTCACCGGGACGTCGTGAAAAGTGCATTTGGCTTTTGATGACGTCATCGGGACGTCGTGAAAAGTGCATCTGGCTTCTGATGACGTCACCGGGACGTCGTGAAAAGTACATCTGGCTTCTGACGACGTCAACGGGACGTCGTGAAAACTGCATCTGGCTTCTGATGACGTCACCGGGACGTCGTGAAAAGTGCATCTGGCTTCTGATGACGTCACCGGGACGTCGTAAAAAGTGCATCTGGCTTCTGATGACGTCACCGGGACGTCGTGAAAAGTACATCTGGCTTCTGACGACGTCACCGGGACGTCGTGAAAAGTGCATCTGGCTTCTGATGACGTCACCGGGACGTCGTGAAAAGTGCATCTGGCTTCTGATGACGTCACCGGGACGTCGTGAAAAGTGCATCTGGCTTTGATGACGTCATCGGGACGTCGTGAAAAGTGCATCTGGCTTCTGATGACGTCCCGGGACGTCGTGAAAGTACATCTGGCTTCTGACGACGTCACCGGGACGTCGTGAAAAGTGCATCTGGCTTCTGATGACGTCACCGGGACGTCGTGAAAAGTGCATCTGGCTTCTGATGACGTCACCGGGACGTCGTGAAAAGTGCATCTGGCTTCTGATGACGTCACCGGGACGTCGTGAAAAGTGCATCTGGCTTCTGATGACGTCACCGGGACGTCGTGAAAAGTGCATCTGGCTTCTGATGACGTCATCGGGACGTCGTGAATAGTGCATCTGGCTTCTGATGACGTCAC
Organism: Aplectana chamaeleonis; assembly: GCA_029168955.1. Classification (NCBI taxonomy): domain Eukaryota; kingdom Metazoa; phylum Nematoda; class Chromadorea; order Rhabditida; family Cosmocercidae; genus Aplectana; species Aplectana chamaeleonis. The sequence continues at coordinate 101,583 of JAPDOI010000306.1, forward strand.
CGGGACGTCGTGAAAAGTACATCTGGCTTCTGATGACGTCATCGGGACGTCGTGAAAAGTGCATCTGGCTTCTGATGACGTCACCGGGACGTCGTGAAAAGTGCATCTGGCTTCTGATGACGTCACCGGGACGTCGTGAAAAGTGCATCTGGCTTCTGATGACGTCACCGGGACGTCGTGAAAAGTACATCTGGCTTGTGATGACGTCAGCGGGACGTCGTGAAAAGTACATCTGGCTTCTGATGACGTCACCGGGACGTCGTGAAAAGTGCATCTGGCTTCTGATGACGTCACCGGGACGTCGTGAAAAGTGCATCTGGCTTCTGATGACGTCCCCGGGACGTCGTGAAAAGTACATCTGGCTTCTGACGACGTCACCGGGACGTCGTGAAAAGTGCTTCTGGCTTCTGATGACGTCACCGGGACGTCGTGAAAAGTACATCTGGCTTCTGATGACGTCACCGGGACGTCGTGAAAAGTGCATCTGGCTTCTGATGACGTCACCGGGACGTCGTGAAAAGTGCATCTGGCTTCTGATGACGTCACCGGGACGTCGTGAAAAGTGCATCTGGCTTCTGATGACGTCATCGGGACGTCGTGGAAAGTGCATCTGGCTTCTGATGACGTCACCGGGACGTCGTGAAAAGTACATCTGGCTTCTGATGACGTCATCGGAACGTCGTGAAAAGTGCATCTGACTTCTGATGACGTCATCGGGACGTCGTGAAAAGTGCTTCGGGCTTCTGATGACGCCATCGGGACGTCGTGAAAAGTGCCTCGGGCTTCTTATGACGTCATCGGGACGTCGTGGAATCCCGTAGAAAGGGCAGGTATTTGGGACCCGTTGCTGGTCATCCGAGAAGTTGTGCAAACCACCCCGTAGAGTGATTAGGAGTCCCGGACCCGCCGCTGGTCATCCGTAAAAATGTGCAGGACACCCCGGAGAGTGAGCAGGAGCCCAGACTCGATGCTAGCTATCCGAGAAACCATGCAGGGTACCCCAAAGAATGAGCAAGAGTCTTGAGCTTTGCGCTAGTCGTCTGAGATAGTGTGCTGGATGCATCGGAATTAGCGCAGGAGTCTGAGAACACCTTGCAAAACTTCTGTAAATGTGTAAGGATGACAAGCATAGCGTGCAGAAAGCTTGAGATGTTATGTAGGTCATGTTGCCAGGCTGCTTTTCAGTTTCGTAAAGCGCTCAGGCCATTCACACAACCCCATTTCTGAAAGTTGGGCTCCGCAGAAAAGGTAAAGGATTTGGCATTGCTCCTAAATGTCGTGAAATTGTCTTATTGGATTTGGCTCTTAACTTGATTGATTTTTCAAATGTAGTGAAATTGTCGAATTGATTTGGCTGTGATGATACTATATGCAGATAACATAATCATTAAATGTAGTGAAATTGTTGCAAACGGATTTGGCAGGAGCTCTATCAATTATCACAGTCAAATCACGCGTCAGAGGGGGTTTTCCTTGAAGCGCATATTGAATCGAATGAGAACAGGAATAAACCTAGCAGCAAAAACGTTTCTATACAATGCGAACCGTGAAAGCGTTGAGGACACGAAGACATAGTCAGTAGCGAGTAAATTGCGTTAGATTTCGTTTTCATGAATTTTATCTCATCGGTGAGGGAAGGTCTGGTACCTGAAAAGGCCACACTGAAAACGCATTTGGAAACCTTAATTCTAGCCCATAAGGCCACGTTTCGTTCAGCATTGTTGACTGAGGATTATTATTTTTTTCTTTTTGTCTTCATTCGCTCGCCAGAGGACCTTCTGACGCATGATTTGACTGTGATAATTGATAGAGCTCCTGCCAAATCCGTTTGCAACAATTTCACTACATTTAATGATTATGTTATCTGCATATAGTATCATCACAGCCAAATCAATTCGACAATTTCACTACATTTGAAAAATCAATCAAGTTAAGAGCCAAATCCAATAAGACAATTTCACGACATTTAGGAGCAATGCCAAATCCTTGACCTTTTCTGCGGAGCCCAACTTTCAGAAATTTCACAACTTTTTACAAGTGTTTCCCTTCTACAATATCGTCAAGCTCTAAAAGGCAAGTTGTTTTTCTATGAAACATAGTGGTAGAAATGAAGAAACAGCTGCTAGGATTGCAAGATAATAGTTGCAACGCGGGTTGCTACAGACAAGATACAAGGCATATACTTTTAAATTCAAAAATCGAGAAAATGAAGAAATGAGTTTTAAAATGACCCAATTGTACAGGGTTGGGGCACAATCCTAGACGGGGAGAGGGGGCACCCACCATTCAAGACAGAAGTGAAATGAACCACCCATTGGTAAGGCTACCAGTCAGAGTATTTTCATGAAGTTTCTATAAAAACAATGATTGATAGCAGTATCAGACATCTTTTATCAGAATTTTCCATCATTTCTATGAGTCTTGGGTGGCCTCACCCCGTCTAGGATAGACCCAGGGTCAGTCGCTCTAGCCAAACTTCACCGGTTCTTGCTGACGTGGCTCGTCTGCGCCGGCCCATATGTCTGATTCGGAACAAGAACGATAGTTAAATACATCGTACGCGCAGAAAACCGTATATTATTTTTTCATGTTTTTGCGTAGCTTGGCCCCTCTAGTGAACGAAAATGTTGAAGGGGCCCATGAAAAACCTTCATTCTTCTTTCAACTCCCTTCTTCATTAAAGAAAAGTCAATCGGAACACATTGTAAATACGAATTTGAATTTTGCGCCAAAATCATTTTAAGAGTTTTTGCATGTGGAGTTCGTGCCGTAACTATTTTCCTGTTGTCTTACGGTCGCACCAACATTCTAGGAAAAAGTGCTAGATGACTGGTGAGAATTGGTGGCGGATATCAATCTTTGACGCCTTCCAACCTCATCGTCCAACATTTTTGACGCGCCAAAGTTTACCAGTGTGGTCTACCGGGCTCAATCATAAAATTGAGCCTGAAAATGGAAATTGATTTCCAGCACGAACGATAGTTAAGTGCGCTAGAAGAGGACTACCGTAACCTTAGGAATGATGTTATTCGGCTCTCTTAAACAAATTTGATGATACCCAATTGATCAATGATAAAGATAAAAGAAGTGAAGAGCGGTGTGTCTTCATTCACACACCGTCCTTCTCCAGAGGTCAGCAGTTGAGGATCTGCCTGGACTACAAGCAGAAAAACAACACCAGCGGTAGTGAAGATGTAGCGAATTCGGAGTCAGAACTTAGAAAATTTTAGAGCCAACTCGAGTGAGATTACAATAGCCTTGTTCTGGCGCAATTGCCTATCGCTCTTGTTGATTCGGAGGCATGACTTGCATACGGTGTCCTGGACATTCAACGGAGGTCCTGCGCACGTCCTTTGATGTTCTGCACACTCCTACTAAGGTCCTGCACACGTTCCATGATGTCCGGCACTCTCCTTCTGAGATCCTGCACAGGTCCCATGATGTCCTGCACACTCCTACTAAGGTCTTGCACACGTTCCATGATGTCCTGCACACCCCTTCTGAGGTCCTGCACACGTCCCATGATGTCCCGCCCACGTCTACTACGGTCCTGCACACGCACAATGATGTCCTGCACACTCCTACTGAGGTCCTGCACAGGTCCCATGGTGTCCTGCACACTCCTACTAAGGTCTTGCACACGATCCATGATGTCCTGCACACCCCTACTGAGGTCCTGTACAGGTCCCATGATGTCCTGCACACCCCTTCTGGGGTCCTGCACACGTCCCATGATGTCCTGCCCACTCCTACTAAGGTCTTGCACACGTTCCATGATGTCCTGCACACCCCTACTGAGGTCCTGCACAGGTCCCATGGTGTCCTGCACACTCCTACTAAGGTCTTGCACACGATCCATGATGTCCTGCACACCCCTACTGAGGTCCTGCACAGGTCCCATGATGTCCTGCACACCCCTTCTGGGGTCCTGCACACGTCCCATGATGTCCTGCCCACTTATACTACGGTCCTGCACACGTACAATGATGTCCTGCACACTCCTACTGAGGTCCTGCACAGGTCCCATGGTGTCCTGCACACTCCTACTAAGGTCTTGCACACGATCCATGATGTCCTGCACACTCCTACTGAGGTCCTGCACAGGTCCCATGATGTCCTGCACACTCCTACTGAGGTCCTGCACAGGTCCCATGATGTCCTGCACACTCCTACTAAGGTCTTGCACACGTTCCATGATGTCCTGCACACTCCTACTGAGGTCCTGCACAGGTCCCATGATGTCCTGCACACTCGTACTAAGGTCTTGCACACGTTCCATGATGTCCTGCAGGCTCCTACTGAGGTCCTGCGCACATTCTGCGGCGTCCTGCACACCCCTACTGGGGTCCTGCACACGTCCCATGATGTCCTGTCCACTTCCTACTACGGTCCTGCACACGTTCCATGATGTCCTGCACACTCCTACTGAGGTCCTGCACAGGTCCCATGATGTCCTGCACACTCCTACTAAGGTCTTGCACACGTTCCATGATGTCCTGCACACTCCTACTGAGGTCCCGCACACATTCTACGACGTCCTGCACACCCCTACTGGGGTCCTGCACACGTCCCATGATGTCCTGTCCACTCCTAATACGGTCCTGCACACGTTCCATGATGTCCTGCACACTCCTACTGAGGTCCTGCACAGGTCCCATGATGTCCTGCACACTCCTACTAACGTCTTGCACACGATCCATGATGTCCTGCACACTTATACTACGGTCCTGCACACGTACAATGATGTCCTGCACACTCCTACTGAGGTCCTGCACAGGTCCCATGATGTCCTGCACACTCCTACTAAGGTCTTGCACACGTTCCATGATGTCCTGCACACTCCTACTGAGGTCCCGCACACATTCTACGACGTCCTGCACACCCCTACTGGGGTCCTGCACACGTCCCATGATGTCCTGTCCACTCCTAATACGGTCCTGCACACGTTCCATGATGTCCTGCACACTCCTACTGAGGTCCTGCACAGGTCCCATGATGTCCTGCACACTCCTACTAACGTCTTGCACACGATCCATGATGTCCTGCACACTTATACTACGGTCCTGCACACGTACAATGATGTCCTGCACACTCCTACTGAGGTCCTGCACAGGTCCCATGATGTCCTGCACACTCCTACTAAGGTCTTGCACACGTTCCATGATGTCCTGCACACTCCTACTGAGGTCCTGCGCACATTCTACGACGTCCTGCACACCCCTACTAGGGTCCTGCACACGTCCCATGATGTCCTGTCCACTCCTACTACGGTCCTGCACACGTTCCATGATGTCCTGCACACTCCTACTGAGGTCCTGCACAGGTCCCATGATGTCCTGCACACTCCTACTAAGGTCTTGCACACGTTCCATGGTGTCCTGCACACTCCTACTGAGGTCCCGCACACATTCTACGACGTCCTGCACACCCCTTCTGGGGTCCTGCACACGTCCCATGATGTCCTGCCCACTTATACTACGGTCCTGCACACGTACAATGATGTCCTGCACACTCCTACTGAGGTCCTGCACAGGTCCCATGGTGTCCTGCACACTCCTACTAAGGTCTTGCACACGATCCATGATGTCCTGCACACTCCTACTGAGGTCCTGCACAGGTCCCATGATGTCCTGCACACTCCTACTGAGGTCCTGCACAGGTCCCATGATGTCCTGCACACTCCTACTAAGGTCTTGCACACGTTCCATGATGTCCTGCACACTCCTACTGAGGTCCTGCACAGGTCCCATGATGTCCTGCACACTCCTACTAAGGTCTTGCACACGTTCCATGATGTCCTGCACACTCCTACTGAGGTCCTGCGCACCTTCTACGACGTCCTGCACACTCCTACTGGGGTCCTGCACACGTCCCATGATGTCCTGTCCACTCCTACTACGGTCCTGCACACGTTCCATGATGTCCTGCACACTCCTACTGAGGTCCTGCACAGGTCCCATGATGTCCTGCACACTCCTACTAACGTCTTGCACACGATCCATGATGTCCTGCACACTCCTACTGAGGTCCTGCACAGGTCCCATGATGTCCTGCACACTCCTACTGAGGTCCTGCACAGGTCCCATGACGTCCTGCACACTCCTACTAAGGTCTTGCACACGTTGCATGATGTCCTGCACACTCCTACTGAGGTCCTGCACAGGTCCCATGATGTCCTGCACACTCCTACTAAGGTCTTGCACACGTTCCATGATGTCCTGCACACTCCTACTGAGGTCCTGCACACATTCTACGACGTCCTGCACACCCCTACTGGGGTCCTGCACACGTCCCATGATGTCCTGTCCACTCCTACTACGGTCCTGCACACGTTCCATGATGTCCTGCACACTCCTACTGAGGTCCTGCACAGGTCCCATGATGTCCTGCACGCTCCTACTAAGGTCTTGCACACGTTCCATGATGTCCTGCACCTTCCTACTGAGGCCCTGCACACATTCCACGACGTCCTGCACACCCCTACTGGGGTCCTGCACGCGTCCCATGATGTCCTGTCCACTCCTACTACGGTCCTGCGCACGTTCCATGATGTCCTGCACACTCCTACTGAGGTCCTGCACAGGTCCCATGATGTCCTGCACACTCCTACTAAGGTCTTGCACACGTTCCATGATGTCCTGCACACGTCCCATGATGTCCTGTCCACTCCTAATACGGTCCTGCACAGGTCCCATGATGTCCTGCACACTCCTACTAAGGTCTTGCACACGTTCCATGATGTCCTGCACACTCCTACTGAGGTCTTGCACACGTTCCATGATGCCCACTCCTACTGAGGTCCTGCACACATTCTACGACGTCCTGCACACCCCTACTGGGGTCCTGCACACGTTCCATGATGTCCTGCACACTCCTACTAAGGTCCTGCACACGTTCGATGATGTCCTGCATACTCCTACTGAGGCCCTGCCCACATTCTACGACGTCCTGCACACCCCTACTGAGGTCTCACATAGTCAACCGACACTTCAGCACATCCTGCGACGCCTTCTTATCGATGGTGCGCTTTGAACGAATACGCGCCGCGGTCAAGTACATCAACCCGCACAGCGTCCTCTTCCGAGCCGGACGTTCAAAGTACACCACCCTGGAGAGCAAGGTGTTTATATGGAGTCTAAGAAAACAATGACTGATAACGAAAAACCCACCATTTTCATAAACTATTCTTGAGAGGCCGGTTTCCGAGTTTCAAACGCCCGTTAGGGGCCCAGAAGTCATTATGGTGAGTTCTGACAATTATTTTCGTCATTCCCGTGGCCGATTACCTCTAGTCACAAATTTTCGAGCGATTTGGTCCACGCCTTCCAAAAAAATGGTTTTCGACGGACGGAGGTGGAGGCGGAGGCGGTGGCGGAGGCGCAGGCGGAGGCGGAGGCGGAGGCGGTGGTGGAGAACGTTTTTGCGTACTTTGAGAGGTCATAACTTTAGAAAGCGGGGACCAGTTGGGATGAAAAGTTGCACACATATGTAATTTCTTGCAGCGCGTCGAATAGTGTACAGCTCATACCTCTGTTGACGGTATGAATAGGTGATCTCATTGTAGGGCATCCGCGCGGGAAGAGATCAAAGCCAAATCCTGGTGAGCGCTTCGCGCTCACCACAATTTTGAGTGCTTCCTCATTCTTCTTCACCAGCCTACTGATTTTTTCTGCAATAAATGGTACTTGATTATCAGCATCCAAATTCGAAAACAAATTCGTTAGAACTATCTCCATTAGCAGCTCAGCAGAGCTTTTTCATATCAAATTCATGGAATCGAAGCGGCTGTTCTGCGAAGCAATGGGGCGGCGGAAACGAAATAATGAGCATAGGAAACCGCTTCGTTCCACTGATATGAAAGTGCCCAGATGGAATGAAAGGTAGTTTTTGACTATGCAGGTTTTGAGCTAAATTTATTCGAAAGCGTAGAACTGCGGGCAGAGTCTGCATCCGGCTGTAGGCCAGCTGGCTTTCATGATTATCGACCGGGCTGGCTACGTATGAGCGTGCAACTATAACTAGGGCCTAATGCTCCTATCAGGGTTGGTTGATAAAACCACCGTGGCCAACCCATTCGATACATATGAAAAACATGGCGGTTGCAAATAACACCCTGTGCAGCCAGCTGTGGCTGACGCGATCAATATGAATGAAATATGGGGAACGATATCATGGATATCATTCATTTCTTAGCTTATATCATGTGAACATCGGTCGTGTCAGCCACATCGGGTGATTTTTCTGAGATAGTTTTATAACAGGTAGGGTCATTGATTCTTGTGACCACGAAAGAGGACTGATCTAGCGGGGAGATAAAGTGGTCTTTATTCGAAATTCTTGTATAGGATATTACTGCGTAATATCAAGAAAAAGTGAACAATTCTGTAAAAAAGGGGTCTTCAAAGCAAAGGAGGTTTGGTTCGCGTTACAAATGTTTCAACAAAAAAGGAACAATATGAAGTGGAATGAGGAGAGTCTACAAAAAATGAACAATATTCTCTAAAAACTCTTTTCTTTGTCAAAACTTCTCAACAGCGGAAACAAACCGTTGTGGTATTTTACGAGGAAGAATTGACTGGTTCCCTAAAACAATTTGGCATCATCTCCTTTTTTAATAATCGCTATTAGGTACACATGCATATATGCATATTTTATCGGCACTCACATAATCAAAGTTCTTCATGGAGCCGAAAGCGCTTCCTCATAGAGAACCGCAACGGTTTTTTTCCGCTGTTGAGAAGTTTTGACAAAGAAAAGAGTTTTTAGAGAATATTGTACATTTTTTGTAGACTCTCCTCATTCCACTTCATATTGTTCCTTTTTTGTTGAAACATTTGTAACGCGAACCAAACCTCTTTTGCTTGGAAGGCCCCTTTTTTACAAAATCAGTCATGGTTTTTTTAGAGACTCCATATAAATACCTTGCGCTCCAGGGTGGTGTACTCTAAACGTCCGGCTTGGAAGAGGACGCTATGCGGAAGGGTTGTTTTTGAGCGTGGCGCGTGTTTGTACCATGCGCACCAAAGAAAAGAAGTCGTCGCAGGGTGTGCTGAAGTGTCGGTTGACTATGCGAGACCGCAGTAGGAGTATGCAGGACGTCGTGGAACTACAGCAACCCCTCAGTAGTGGTGTGCAGGACGCCGTAGAATGCGTGCAGGACCTCAGTAGGAGTGTGCAGGACCTTAGTAGGAGTGTGCAGGACATCATGGGACCTGTGCAGGACCTTAGTAGGAGTTTGCAGGACATCATGGGACCTGTGCAGGACCCCAGTAGAGTGTGCAGGACGTCGTAGAATGTGTGCAGGACCTCAGTAGGAGTGTGCAGGACCATAGTAGGAGTGTGCAGGACATCATGGGACCTGTGCAGGACCCCAGTAGAGGTGTGCAGGACGTCGTAGAATGTGTGTAGGACCTCAGTAGGAGTGTGCAGGACATCATGGAACGTGTGCAAGACCTTAGTAGGAGTGTGCAGGACATCATGGAACCTGTGCAGGACCCCAGTAGGGGTGTGCAGGACGTCGTAGAATGTGTGCAGGACCTCAGTAGGAGTGTGCAGGACCTTAGTAGGAGTGTGCAGGACATCATGGGACCTGCGCAGGACCCCAGTAGGGGTGTGCAGGACCTCAGTAGGAGTGTGCAGGACATTATGGGACCTGTGCAGGACCCCAGTAGGGGTGTGCAGGACGTCGTATAATGTGTGCAGGACCTCAGTAGGAGTGTGCAGGATCTTAGTAGGAGAGTGCAGGACATCATGGGACCTGTGCAGGACCCCAGTAGGGGTGTGCAGGACGTCGTAGAATGTGTGCAGGACCTCAGTAGGAGTGTGCAGTACCTTAGTAGGAGTGTGCAGGACATCATGGGACCTGTGCAGGACCCCAGTACGGGTGTGCAGGACCTCAGTAGGAGTATGCAGGACATTATGGAACGTGTGCAAAACCTTAGTAGGAGTGTGCAGGACATCATGGGACCTGTGCAGGACCCCAGTAGGGGTGTGCAGGACGTCGTAGAATGTGTGCAGAACCTCAGTGGTAGTGTGCAGGACCTCAGTAGGAGTATGCACGACATCATGGGACCTGTGCAGGACCCCAGTAGGGGTGTGCAGGACGTCGTAGAATGTGTGCAGGACCTCAGTAGGAGTGTGCAGGACCTTAGTAGGAGTGTGCAGGACATCATGGGACCTGTGCAGGACCCCAGTAGGAGTGTGCAGGACATCATGGGTCCTGTGCAGGACCCCAGTAGGGGTGTGCAGGATCTCAGTAGGAGTGTGCAGGACATCATGGGACCTGTGCAGGACCCCAGTAGGGATGTGCAGGACCTTAGTAGGAGTGTGCAGGACATCATGGGACCTGTGCATGACCCCAGTAGGGGTGTGCAGGACCTTAGTAGGAGTGTGCAGGACATCATGGACCTGTGCAGGACCCCAGTAGGAATTGTGCAGGACCTTAGTAGAAGTGTGCAGGGACATCATGGGACTCTGTGCAGGACCCCAGTAGGGGGTGTGCAGGACGTCGTAGCATGTGTGCAGGACCTCAGTAGGAGTGCGCAGGACCTTAGTAGGAGTGTGCAAAACATCATGGGACCTATTCAGGACCCCAGTAGGAGTGTGCAGGACATCATGGAAACTGTGCAGGACCCCAGTAGGGGTGTGCAGGACGTCGTAGAATGTGTGCAGAACCTCAGTTGGAGTGTGCGGGACATCATGGGACCTGTGCAGGACCCCAGTAGGGGTGTGCAGGACGTCGTAGAATGTGTGCAGGACCTTAGTAGGAGTGTGCAGGACATCATGAAACGTGTGCAAGACCCCTGTAAGGAAGAGCAGGACTTCAGGGAATGTGTGCATGACATCATGAAGCGTGTGCAGAACCCCAGTAGGGATGAGCAGGACGTCATGGAATGTGTGTAGGACCTTAGTAAATTTGTGCAGGACATCATAGAACGTGTGCAGGACCCCAATAGGGGTGTGCAGGACATCATGGAATGTGTGCAGGACCTTAGTAGGAGTGTGCAGGACATCATGGGACCTGCGCAGGACCCCAGTAGGGGTGTGCAGGACCTCAGTAGGAGTGTGCAGGACATTATGGGACCTGTGCAGGACCCCAGTAGGGGTGTGCAGGACGTCGTATAATGTGTGCAGGACCTCAGTAGGAGTGTGCAGGACCTTAGTAGGAGAGTGCAGGACATCATGGGACCTGTGCAGGACCCCAGTAGGGGTGTGCAGGACGTCGTAGAATGAGTGCAGGACCTCCCAGTAGGAGTGTGCAGTACCTTAGTAGGAGTGTGCAGGACATCATGGGACCTGTGCGGGACCCCAGCATGGGTGTGCAGGACCTCAGTAGGAGATGTGCAGGACATTATGGAACGTGTGCAAAACCTTAGTAGGAGTGTGCAGGACATCATGGGACCTGTGCAGGACCCCAGTAGGGGTGTGCAGGACGTCGTAGAATGTGTGCAGAACCTCAGTGGGAGTGTGCAGGACCTCAGTAGGAGTATGCACGACATCATGGGACCTGTGCAGGACCCCAGTAGGGGTGTGCAGGACGTCGTAGAATGTGTGCAGGACCTCAGTAGGAGTGTGCAGGACCTTAGTAGGAGTGTGCAGGACATCATGGGACCTGTGCAGGACCCCAGTAGGAGTGTGCAGGACATCATGGGTCCTGTGCAGGACCCCAGTAGGGGTGTGCAGGATCTCAGTAGGAGTGTGCAGGACATCATGGGACCTGTGCAGGACCCCAGTAGGGATGTGCAGGACCTTAGTAGGAGTGTGCAGGACATCATGGGACCTGTGCATGACCCCAGTAGGGGTGTGCAGGACCTTAGTAGGAGTGTGCAGGACATCATGGGACCTGTGCAGGACCCCAGTAGGGGTGTGCAGGACCTTAGTAGAAGTGTGCAGGACATCATGGGACCTGTGCAGGACCCCAGTAGGGGTGTGCAGGACGTCGTAGAATGTGTGCAGGACCTCAGTAGGAGTGCGCAGGACCTTAGTAGGAGTGTGCAAAACATCATGGGACCTATTCAGGACCCCAGTAGGAGTGTGCAGGACATCATGGGAAACTGTGCAGGACCCCAGTAGGTGTGCAGGACGTCGTAGAATGTGTGCAGAACCTCAGTTGGAGTGTGCGGGACATCATGGGACCTGTGCAGGACCCCAGTAGGGGTGTGCAGGACGTCGTAGAATGTGTGCAGGACCTTAGTAGGAGTGTGCAGGACATCATGAAACGTGTGCAAGACCCCTGTAAGGAAGAGCAGGACTTCAGGGAATGTGTGCATGACATCATGAAGCGTGTGCAGAACCCCAGTAGGGATGAGCAGGACGTCATGGAATGTGTGTAGGACCTTAGTAAATTTGTGCAGGACATCATAGAACGTGTGCAGGACCCCAATAGGGGTGTGCAGGACATCATGGAATGTGTGCAGGACCTTAGTAGGAGTGTGCAGGACATCACGAAACGTGTGCAAGACCCATGTAAGGATGAGAAGAACTTCGTGGAATGTGTGCAGGACATCAGTAGGAGTGTGCAGGACATCATGAAACGTGTGCAAGACCCCTGTAAGGATGAGCAGGACTTCATGGAATGTGTGCTGGATCTCAGTAGGGGTGTGCAGGACCTCAGTTCAATGTTCAGGACACCGTATGCAAGCCAGGCCTCCGAATCAACAAGAACGATAGTTAAGTCCGCCAGAACAGGGCTACCGTAATCTCACTCGAGTTGGCTCTAAAATTTTCTAAGTTCTGACTCCGAATTCGCTTCATCTTCCCTACAGGGGTGATGTTTTCCTGCTTTGTAGTCCAGGCAGATCCTCAACTGCTGACCTCTGGAGAAGGACGGTGTGTGAATCAAGACACACCGCTCTTCACTTTTTTTATACTTTACCCTTGGTCAATTTTGTATCATCCAATTTGTTTACGAGAGCCGAATAACATTATTTCTAAGATTACGGTAGCCCTCTTCTGGCGCACTTAACTATCGTTCTTGTTCCGAAACAGACATATGGGCCAGCGCAGACGAGCCACATCAGCATGAACCGGTGAAGTTTGGCTAGAGCGGCTGACCCTGGGTCTATCCTAGACGTGGTGGGGCCACCCAAGATTTACTCATAGAAATGATGAAAAACTCTGATAAAAGAGGCTGATACTGCGCTATCAATCAATGTTTTTATTAGAGCTCTATGCAATTACTTCGACTGGTAGCCGTACCAATTGGCCGTTCATTTCATTTCTGTCTTGAATGGTGCGTGCCCCCCCCGTCTAGAATAGTGCCTAGAACCTGTACAACTGGGTCATTTTTAAACTCATTCCCTTTTTTCGACTTTTAAATTCAAAAAGTATATGCCTTGTATCTTCTTTGTAGGAAGTCGCGTTGCAACTATTATCCTGCAGTCTTAGCAGCAGAGCGGTTGTTTCTTCATTTCTACCACTATGTTTTCGAAAAAAAAACTACTTGACTTTTAGAGCTTGACGATACTGTAGAAGGAAAACCCTGGGAAAGGTTGTGAAATTTCTGAAAGTTAGGCTCCGCAGCAAAGGTCAAGGATTTGGCATTGCTCTAAAATGTCGTGGAATTGTTCCATTGGATTTGGCTATCAAACTGATTTCCTAAATGTAGTGACATTATTGAATCGGTTTGGCTGTTGTTGGTATATGCAGATAACATAATCATTAAATGTAGTGAAATTTTCGCAAACGGATTAGGCAGGAGCCCGATGAATTATCACAGTCAAATCACGCGTCAGAAGGGGTTTTTCATGGAGCGCATATTGAATCAAATGAGAACAAGAATAACTCTAGCAGAGAAACCTTTCCATACAATGTGAACCTTGAAAGCGTTGAGGACACGAAGACATAGAGTCAGTAGCGAGTAAATTGCGTTAGATTTCGTTTTCATGATTTTTATCTCATCGGTGAGGGAAGGTCTGGTACCTTATTGTTAGTGGGAGCTACACTGGAAAGGGCAGAATAGCATTCAGGAAACCTTAATTCTAGCCCATAAGGCCACGTTTCGTTCAGCATTGTTGACTGGAGGATTATTATTTTTTTCTTTTTGTCTTCATTCGCTCGCCAGATGACCTTCTGACGCGTGATTTGACTGTGATAATTGATAGAGCTCCTGCCAAATCCGTTTTGCAACAATTTCACTACATTTAATGATTATGTTATCTGCATATAGTATCATCACAGCCAAATCAATTCGACAATTTCACTACATTTGAAAAATCAAGTTGAGAGCCAAATCCAATAAAACAATTTCACAACATTTAGGAGCAATGCCAAATCCTTGACCTTTTCTGCGGAGCCCAACTTTCAGAAATTTCACAACTTTTTACAAGGGTTTCCCTTCTACAATATCGTCGAGCTCCAGAAGTCAAGTTGTTTTTTTTCGAAAACATAGTGGTAGAAAGGAAGAAACAACCGCTCCGCTGCTAAGACTGCAAGATAATTGTTGCAACGCGGCTTCCTACAAATAGATGCAAGGCATATACTTTTTGAATTTAAAAGTCGAAAAATGAAGAAATGAGTTTCAAAATGACCCCATTGTACAGGTTCTAGGCACTCTTCTAGACGGGGGGGGGGCACGCACCACTCAAGACAGAAATGAAATGAACGGCCTATTGGTGAGGCTACCAGTCGAAGTATTTCCGTAGAGCTCTAATAAAAACAATGATTGATAGCGCAGTATCAGGCCTCTTTTATCAGAGTTTTTAATCATTTCTATGAGTTTTTGCGTAGCTTGGCCCCTCTAGTGAAAGAAAATGTTGAAGGGGCCCATGAAAAACCTTCATTTGTAAAGAAAAGTCAATCGGAACACATTGTAAATACGAATTTGAATTTCGCGCCAAAATCATTTTCAGAGTTTTTCTGCATGTGGAGTTCGTGCCGTAACCAATTTTTCCTGTTATCTTACTGTCGCACCAACATTCTAGGAAAAAGGGCTAGATGACTGGTGAGAATTGTTGGCGGATATTAACCTCATCGTCCAACGTTTTTGACTCGCCAAAGTTTACCAGTGTGGTCTACCGGGCTCAATCATGAAATTGAGCCTGAAAAATGGAAATTGATTTCCAGCGCGAACGATAGTTAAGTGCGCCAGAAGAGGACTACCGTAATCTCAGGAATGATGTTATTCGGCTCTCGTAAACAAATTTGATGATACCCAATTGATCAATGATAAAGTATAAAAGAAGTGAAGAGCGGTGTGTCTTGATTCACACACCGTCCTTCTCTAGGGGTCAGCAGTTGAGGATCTGCCTGGACTAAAAAGCAGGGAAACATCACCACCTGTAGGGAAGATGAAGCGAAATCGGAGTCAGAACTTAGAAAAATTTAGAGCCAACTCGAGTGAGATTACAGTAGCCCTGTTCTGGCGGACTTAACTATCGTTCTTGTAGATTCGGAGGCCTGGCTTGCATACGGTGTCTTGAACATTGAACTGAGGTCCTGCTCACCCCTACTGAGATCCAGCACACATTCCATGAAGTCCTGCTCATCACTTACAGGGTCTTGCACACGTTTCATGATGTACTGCACACTCCTACTGATGTCCTGCACACATTCCACGAAGTTCTGATCATCCTTACAGGGTCTTGCACGTTTCCCTGCACACGTTTCATGATGTCCTGCATACTCCTACTAAGGTCCTGCACACATTCCATGATGTCCTGCATACCCCTATTGGGGTCCTGCACACGTTCCATTGTGTCCTGTGTAATTTTACTAAGGCCCTACACACATTCCATGACGTCCTGCTCAACCCTACTGGGGTCCTGCACACGCTTCATGATGTCCTGCACACTCCTACTGATGTCCTGCACACATTCCATGAAGTCCTGCTCATCCTTACAGGGGTCTTGCACAGGTCCCATGATGTCCTGCACACTCCTACTGAGGTCCTGCACAGGTCCCATGATGTCCTGCACACTCCTACTAAGGTCTTGCACATGTTCCATGATGTGCTCCACAGTCCTACTGAGGTCCTGCACGGGTCCCATGATGTCCTCCGCACACTCGTACTAAGGTCTTGCACACGTTCCATGATGTCCTGCACACTCCTACTGAGGTCCTGCGCACATTCTACGACGTCCTGCACACCCCTACTGGGGTCCTGCACACGTCCCATGATGTCCTGTCCACTCTACTACGGTCCTGCACACGTTCCATGATGTCCTGCACACTCCTACTGAGAGTCCTGCACAGGTCCCATGATGTCCTGCACACTCCTACTAAGGTCTTGCACACGTTCCCATGATGTCCTGCACACTCCTACTGAGGTCCCGCACACATTCTACGACGTCCTGCACACCTCTACTGGGGTCCTGCACACGTCCCATGATGTCCTGTCCACTCCTAATACGGTCCTGCACACGTTCCATGATGTCCTGCACACTCCTACTGAGGTCCTGCACAGGTCCCATGATGTCCTGCACACTCCTACTAACGTCTTGCACACGATCCATGATGTCCTGCACACTTATACTACGGTCCTGCACACGTACAATGATGTCCTGCACACTCCTACCTGAGGTCCTGCACAGGTCCCATGATGTCCTGCACACTCCTACTAAGGTCTTGCACACGTTCCATGATGTCCTGCACACTCCTACTGAGGTCCGCACACATTCTACGACGTCCTGCACACCCCTTACTGGGGTCCTGCACACGTCCCATGATGTCCTGTCCACTCCTAATACGGTCCTGCACACGTTCCATGATGTCCTGCACACTCCTACTGAGGTCCTGCACAGGTCCCATGATGTCCTGCACACTCCTACTAACGTCTTGCACACGATCCATGATGTCCTGCACACTTATACTACGGTCCTGCACACGTACAATGATGTCCTGCACACTCCTACTGAGGTCCTGCACAGGTCCCATGATGTCCTGCACACTCCTACTAAGGTCTTGCACACGTTCCATGATGTCCTGCACACTCCTACTGAGGTCCTGCACAGGTCCCATGATGTCCTGCACACTCCTACTAAGGTCTTGCACACGTTCCATGATGTCCTGCACACTCCTACTGAGGTCCTGCGCACATTCTACGACGTCCTGCACACCCCTACTAGGGTCCTGCACACGTCCCATGATGTCCTGTCCACTCCTACTACGGTCCTGCACACGTTCCATGATGTCCTGCACACTCCTACTGAGGTCCTGCACAGGTCCCATGATGTCCTGCACACTCCTACTAAGGTCTTGCACACGTTCCATGGTGTCCTGCACACTCCTACTGAGGTCCGCACACATTCTACGACGTCCTGCACACCCCTTCTGGGGTCCTGCACACGTCTCATGATGTCCTGCCCACTTATACTACGGTCCTGCACACGTACAATGATGTCCTGCACACTCCTACTGAGGTCCTGCACAGGTCCCATGGTGTCCTGCACACTCCTACTAAGGTCTTGCACACGATCCATGATGTCCTGCACACCTACTGAGGTCCTGCACAGGTCCCATGATGTCCTGCACACTCCTACTGAGGTCCTGCACAGGTCCCATGATGTCCTGCACACTCCTACTAAGGTCTTGCACACGTTCCATGATGTCCTGCACACTCTACTGAGGTCCTGCACAGGTCCCATGATGTCCTGCACACTCCTACTAAGGTCTTGCACACGTTCCATGATGTCCTGCACACTCCTACTGAGGTCCTGCGCACCTTCTACGACGTCCTGCACTCCTACTGGGGTCCTGCACACGTCCCATGATGTCCTGTCCACTCCTGCTACGGTCCTGCACACGTTCCATGATGTCCTGCACACTCCTACTGAGGTCCTGCACAGGTCCCATGATGTCCTGCACACTCCTACTAACGTCTTGCACACGATCCATGATGTCCTGCACACTCCTACTGAGGTCCTGCACAGGTCCCATGATGTCCTGCACACTCCTACTGAGGTCCTGCACAGGTCCCATGACGTCCTGCACACTCCTACTAAGGTCTTGCACACGTTGCATGATGTCCTGCACACTCCTACTGAGGTCCTGCACAGGTCCCATGATGTCCTGCACACTCCTACTAAGGTCTTGCACACGTTCCATGATGTCCTGCACACTCCTACTGAGGTCCTGCACACATTCTACGACGTCCTGCACACCCCTACTGGGGTCCTGCACACGTCCCATGATGTCCTGTCCACTCCTACTACGGTCCTGCACACGTTCCATGATGTCCTGCACACTCCTACTGAGGTCCTGCACAGGTCCCATGATGTCCTGCACGCTCCTACTAAGGTCTTGCACACGTTCCATGATGTCCTGCACCTTCCTACTGAGGCCCTGCACACATTCCACGACGTCCTGCACACCCCTACTGGGGTCCTGCACGCGTCCCATGATGTCCTGTCCACTCCTACTACGGTCCTGCGCACGTTCCATGATGTCCTGCCCACTTATACTACGGTCCTGCACACGTACAATGATGTCCTGCACACTCCTACTGAGGTCCTGCACAGGTCCCATGGTGTCCTGCACACTCCTACTAAGGTCTTGCACACGATCCATGATGTCCTGCACACTCCTACTGAGGTCCTGCACAGGTCCCATGATGTCCTGCACACTCCTACTGAGGTCCTGCACAGGTCCCATGATGTCCTGCACACTCCTACTAAGGTCTTGCACACGTTCCATGATGTCCTGCACACTCCCACTGAGGTCCTGCGCACCTTCTACGACGTCCTGCACACTCCTACTGGGGTCCTGCACACGTCCCATGATGTCCTGTCCACTCCTACTCCGGTCCTGCACACGTTCCATGATGTCCTGCACACTCCTACTGAGGTCCTGCACAGGTCCCATGATGTCCTGCACACTCCTACTAACGTCTTGCACACGATCCATGATGTCCTGCACACTCCTACTGAGGTCCTGCACAGGTCCCATGATGTCCTGCACACTCCTACTGAGGTCCTGCACAGGTCCCATGACGTCCTGCACACTCCTACTAAGGTCTTGCACACGTTGCATGATGTCCTGCACACTCCTACTGAGGTCCTGCACAGGTCCCATGATGTCCTGCACACTCCTACTAAGGTCTTGCACACGTTCCATGATGTCCTGCACACTCCTACTGAGGTCCTGCACACATTCTACGACGTCCTGCACACCCCTACTGGGGTCCTGCACACGTCCCATGATGTCCTGTCCACTCCTACTACGGTCCTGCACACGTTCCATGATGTCCTGCACACTCCTACTGAGGTCCTGCACAGGTCCCATGATGTCCTGCACGCTCCTACTAAGGTCTTGCACACGTTCCATGATGTCCTGCACCTTCCTACTGAGGCCCTGCACACATTCCACGACGTCCTGCACACCCCTACTGGGGTCCTGCACGCGTCCCATGATGTCCTGTCCACTCCTACTACGGTCCTGCACACGTTCGATGATGTCCTGCCCACTTATACTACGGTCCTGCACACGTACAATGATGTCCTGCACACTCCTACTGAGATCCTGCACAGGTCCCATGGTGTCCTGCACACTCCTACTAAGGTCTTGCACACGATCCATGATGTCCTGCACACTCCTACTGAGGTCCTGCACAGGTCCCATGATGTCCTGCACACTCCTACTGAGGTCCTGCACAGGTCCCATGATGTCCTGCACACTCCTACTAAGGTCTTGCACACGTTCCATGATGTCCTGCACACTCCTACTGAGGAGGTCCTGCGCACCTTCTACGACGTCCTGCACACTCCTGCTGGGCTCCTGCACACGTCCCATGATGTCCTGTCCACTCCTACTACGGTCCTGCACACGTTCCATGATGTCCTGCACACTCCTACTGAGGTCCTGCACAGGTCCCATGATGTCCTGCACACTCCTACTAACGTCTTGCACACGATCCATGATGTCCTGCACACTCCTACTGAGTGTCCTGCACAGGTCCCATGATGTCCTGCACACTCCTACTGAGGTCCTGCACAGGTCCCATGACGTCCTGCACACTCCTACTAAGGTCTTGCACACGTTGCATGATGTCCTGCACACTCCTACTGAGGTCCTGCACAGGTCCCATGATGTCCTGCACACTCCTACTAAGGTCTTGCACGTTCCATGATGTCCTGCACACTCCTACTGAGGTCCTGCACACATTCTACTACGTCCTGCACACCCCTACTGGGGTCCTGCACACGTCCCATCATGTCCTGTCCACTCCTACTACGGTCCTGCACGTTCCATGATGTCCTGCACACTCCTACTGAGGTCCTGCACAGGTCCCATGATGTCCTGCACGCTCCTACTAAGGTCTTGCACACGTTCCATGATGTCCTGCACCTTCCTACTGAGGCCCTGCACACATTCCACGACGTCCTGCACACCCCTACTGGGGTCCTGCACGCGTCCCATGATGTCCTGTCCACTCCTACTACGGTCCTGCGCACGTTCCATGATGTCCTGCACACTTCCTACTGAGGTCCTGCACAGGTCCCATGATGTCCTGCACACTCCTACTAAGGTCTTGCACACGTTCCATGATGTCCTGCACACGTCCCATGATGTCCCTGTCCCTCCTAATACGGTCCTGCACAGGTCCCATGATGTCCTGCACACTCCTACTAAGGTCTTGCACACGTTCCATGATGTCCTGCACACTCCTACTGAGGTCTTGCACACGTTCCATGATGTCCCTGCCCACTCCTACTGAGGTCCTGCACACATTCTACGACGTCCTGCACACCCCTTACTGGGGTCCTGCACACGTTCCATGATGTCCTGCACACTCCTACTAAGGTCCTGCACACGTTCGATGATGTCCTGCATACTCCCTACTGAGGCCCTGCCCACATTCTACGACGTCCTGCACACCCCTACTGAGGTCTCACATAGTCAACCGACACTTCAGCACATCCTGCGACGCCTTCTTATCGATGGTGCGCTTTGAACGAATACGCGCCGCGGTCAAGTACATCAACCCGCACAGCGTCCTCTTCCGAGCCGGACGTTCAAAGTACACCACCCTGGAGAGCAAGGTGTTTATATGGAGTCTAAGAAAACAATGACTGATAAACGAAAAACCCACCATTTTCATAAACTATTCTTGAGAGACCGGTTTCCGAGTTTCAAACGCCCGTTAGGGGCCCAGAAGTCATTATGGTGAGTTCTGACAATTATTTTCGTCATTCCCGTGGCCGATTACCTCTAGTCACAAATTTTCGAGCGATTTGGTCCACGCCTTCCAAAAAAAAGTTTTCGACGGACGGAGGTGGAGGCGGAGGTGGAGGCGGAGGCGGTGGTGGAGGCGGAGGCGGAGGCGGAGGCGGTGGTGGAGAACGTTTTTGCG
Source organism: Aplectana chamaeleonis (assembly GCA_029168955.1). Taxonomy (NCBI): domain Eukaryota; kingdom Metazoa; phylum Nematoda; class Chromadorea; order Rhabditida; family Cosmocercidae; genus Aplectana; species Aplectana chamaeleonis. The sequence continues at coordinate 122,869 of JAPDOI010000306.1, forward strand.
TACTTTGAGAGGTCATAACTTTAGAAAGCGGGGACCAGTTGGGATGAAAAGTTGCACACATATGTAATTTCTTGCAGCGCGTCGAATAGTGTACAGCTCATACCTCTGTTGACGGTATGAATAGGTGATCTCATTGTAGGGCATCCGCGCGGGAAGAGATCAAAGCCAAATCCTGGTGAGCGCTTCGCGCTCACCACAATTTTGGAGTGCTTCCTCATTCTTCTTCACCAGCCTACTGATTTTTTCTGCAATAAATGGTACTTGATTATCAGCATCCAAATTCGAAAACAAATTCGTTAGAACTATCTCCATTAGCAGCTCAGCAGAGCTTTTTCATATCAAATTCATGGAATCGAAGCGGCTGTTCTGCGAAGCAATGGGGCGGCGGAAACGAAATAATGAGCATAGGAAACCGCTTCGTTCCACTGATATGAAAGTGCCCAGATGGAATGAAAGGTAGTTTTTGACTATGCAGGTTTTGAGCTAAATTTATTCGAAAGCGTAGAACTGCGGGCAGAGTCTGCATCCGGCTGTAGGCCAGCTGGCTTTCATGATTATCGACCGGGCTGGCTACGTATGAGCGTGCAACTATAACTAGGGCCTAATGCTCCTATCAGGGTTGGTTGATAAAACCACCGTGGCCAACCCATTCGATACATATGAAAAACATGGCGGTTGCAAATAACACCCTGTGCAGCCAGCTGTGGCTGACGCGATCAATATGAATGAAATATGGGGAACGATATCATGGATATCATTCATTTCTTAGCTTATATCATGTGAACATCGGTCGTGTCAGCCACATCGGGTGATTTTTCTGAGATAGTTTTATAACAGGTAGGGTCATTGATTCTTGTGACCACGAAAGAGGACTGATCTAGCGGGGAGATAAAGTGGTCTTTATTCGAAATTCTTGTATAGGATATTACTGCGTAATATCAAGAAAAAGTGAACAATTCTGTAAAAAAGGGGTCTTCCAAGCAAAAGAGGTTTGGTTCGCGTTACAAATGTTTCAACAAAAAGGGAACAATATGAAGTGGAATGAGGAGAGTCTACAAAAAATGAACAATATCCTCTAAAAACTCTTTTCTTTGTCAAAACTTCTCAACAGCGGAAACAAACCGTTGTGGTATTTTACGTGGAAGAATTGAATGGTTTCCTAAAACAATTTGGCATCATCTCCTTTTTAATAATCGCTATTAGGTACACATGCATATATGCATATTTTATCGGCACTCACATAATCAAAGTTCTTCATGGAGCCGAAAGCGCTTCCTCATAGAGAACCGCAACGGTTTTTTTCCGCTGTTGAGAAGTTTTGACAAAGAAAAGAGTTTTTAGAGAATATTGTTCATTTTTGTAGACTCTCCTCATTCCACTTCATATTGTTCCTTTTTGTTGAAACATTTGTAACGCGAACCAAACCTCTTTTGCTTGGAAGGCCCCTTTTTTACAGAATCAGTCATGGTTTTTTTAGAGACTCCATATAAATACCTTGCGCTCTAGGGTGGTGTACTCTAAACGTCCGGCTTGGAAGAGGACGCTATGCGGAAGGGTTGTTTTTGAGCGTGGCGCGTGTTTGTACCATGCGCACCAAAGAAAAGAAGTCGTCGCAGGGTGTGCTGAAGTGTCGGTTGACTATGCGAGACCGCAGTAGGAGTATGCAGGACGTCGTGGAACTACAGCAACCCCTCAGTAGTGGTGTGCAGGACGCCGTAGAATGCGTGCAGGACCTCAGTAGGAGTGTGCAGGACCTTAGTAGGAGTGTGCAGGACATCATGGGACCTGTGCAGGACCTTAGTAGGAGTTTGCAGGACATCATGGGACCTGTGCAGGACCCCAGTAGAGTGTGCAGGACGTCGTAGAATGTGTGCAGGACCTCAGTAGGAGTGTGCAGGACCATAGTAGGAGTGTGCAGGACATCATGGGACCTGTGCAGGACCCCAGTAGAGGTGTGCAGGACGTCGTAGAATGTGTGTAGGACCTCAGTAGGAGTGTGCAGGACATCATGGAACGTGTGCAAGACCTTAGTAGGAGTGTGCAGGACATCATGGAACCTGTGCAGGACCCCAGTAGGGGTGTGCAGGACGTCGTAGAATGTGTGCAGGACCTCAGTAGGAGTGTGCAGGACCTTAGTAGGAGTGTGCAGGACATCATGGGACCTGCGCAGGACCCCAGTAGGGGTGTGCAGGACCTCAGTAGGAGTGTGCAGGACATTATGGGACCTGTGCAGGACCCCAGTAAGGGTGTGCAGGACGTCGTATAATGTGTGCAGGACCTCAGTAGGAGTGTGCAGGGCCTCAGTATGAGAGTGCAGGACATCATGGAACCTGTGCAGGACCCCAGTAAGGGTGTGCAGGACGTCGTATAATGTGTGCAGGACCTCAGTAGGAGTGTGCAGGACCTTAGTAGGAGTGTGCAGGACATCATGGAACCTGTGCAGGACCCCAGTAGGGGTGTGCAGGACCTCAGTAGGAGTGTGCAGGACATTATAGAACGTGTGCAAAACCTTAGTAGGAGTGTGCAGGACATCATGGGATCTTGCAGGACCCCAATAGGGGTGTGCAGGACGTCGTAGAATGTGTGCAGAACCTCAGTGGGAGTGTGCAGAACCTTAGTAGGAGTATGCAGGTCATCATGGGACCTTGCAGGACCCCAGTAGGGGTGTGCAGGACGTCGTAGAATGTATGAAGGACCTCAGTAGGAGTGTGCAGGACCTTAGTAGGAGTGTGCAGGACACCATGAGACCTGTGCAGGACGTCAGTAGGAGTGTGCAGGACATCATGGGACCTGTGCAGGACCCCAGTAGGGGTGTGCAGGACCTGAGTAGGAGTGTGCAGGGACATCATGGGACCTGTGCAGGACCCCAGTAGGGATGTGCAAGGACCTAGTAGGAGTGTGCAGGACATCATGGGACTCTGTGCATGACCCCAGTAGGGGTGTACAGGACCTTAGTAGGAGTGTGCAGGACATCATGGGACCTGTGCAGGACCCCAGTAGGGGTGTGCAGGACCTTAGTAGAAGTGTGCAGGACATCATGGGACCTGTGCAGGACCCCAGTAGGGGTGTGCAGGACGTCGTAGAATGTGTGCAGGACCTCAGTAGGAGTGCGCAGGACCTTAGTAGGAGTGTGCAAAACATCATGGGACCTATTCAGGACCCCAGTAGGAGTGTGCAGGACATCATGGAAACTGTGCAGGACCCCAGTAGGGGTGTGCAGGACGTCGTAGAATGTGTGCAGAACCTCAGTTGGAGTGTGCGGGACATCATGGGACCTGTGCAGGACCCCAGTAGGGGTGTGCAGGACGTCGTAGAATGTGTGCAGGACCTTAGTAGGAGTGTGCAGGACATCATGAAACGTGTGCAAGACCCCTGTAAGGAAGAGCAGGACTTCAGGGAATGTGTGCATGACATCATGAAGCGTGTGCAGAACCCCAGTAGGGATGAGCAGGACGTCATGGAATGTGTGTAGGACCTTAGTAAATTTGTGCAGGACATCATAGAACGTGTGCAGGACCCCAATAGGGGTGTGCAGGACATCATGGAATGTGTGCAGGACCTTAGTAGGAGTGTGCAGGACATCACGAAACGTGTGCAAGACCCATGTAAGGATGAGAAGAACTTCGTGGAATGTGTGCAGGACATCAGTAGGAGTGTGCAGGACATCATGAAACGTGTGCAAGACCCCTGTAAGGATGAGCAGGACTTCATGGAATGTGTGCTGGATCTCAGTAGGGGTGAGCAGGACCTCAGTTCAATGTTCAGGACACCGTATGCAAGCCAGGCCTCCGAATCTACAAGAACGATAGTTAAGTCCGCCAGAACAGGGCTACCGTAATCTCACTCGAGTTGGCTCTAAATTTTTCTAAGTTCTGACTCCGATTTCGCTTCATCTTCCCTACAGGTGGTGATGTTTCCCTGCTTTTTAGTCCAGGCAGATCCTCAACTGCTGACCCCTAGAGAAGGACGGTGTGTGAATCAAGACACACCGCTCTTCACTTTTTTTATACTTTACCCTTGGTCAATTTTGTATCATCAAATTTGTTTACGAGAGCCGAATAACATCATTCCTGAGATTACGGTAGTCCTCTTCTGGCGCACTTAACTATCGTTCGCGCTGGAAATCAATTTCCATTTTTCAGGCTCAATTTCATGATTGAGCCCGGTAGACCACACTGGTAAACTTTGGCGAGTCAAAAACGTTGGACGATGAGGTTAATATCCGCCAACAATTCTCACCAGTCATCTAGCCCTTTTTCCTAGAATGTTGGTGCGACAGTAAGATAACAGGAAAAATTGGTTACGGCACGAACTCCACATGCAGAAAAACTCCGAAAATGATTTTGGCGCGAAATTCAAATTCGTATTTACAATGTGTTCCGATTGACTTTTTCTTTACAAATGAAGGTTTTTCTATGGGCCCCTTCAACATTTTCTTTCACTAGAGGGCCAAGCTACGCAAAAACTCATAGAAATGATTAAAAACTCTGATAAAAGAGGCCTGATACTGCGCTATCAATCATTGTTTTTATTAGAGCTCTACGGAAATACTTCGACTGGTAGCCTCACCAATAGGCCGTTCATTTCATTTCTGTCTTGAGTGGTGCGTGCCCCCCCCCGTCTAGAAGAGTGCCTAGAACCTGTACAATGGGGTCATTTTGAAACTCATTTCTTCATTTTTCGACTTTTAAATTCAAAAAGTATATGCCTTGCATCTATTTGTAGGAAGCCGCGTTGCAACAATTATCTTGCAGTCTTAGCAGCGGAGCGGTTGTTTCTTCCTTTCTACCACTATGTTTTCGAAAAAAAAACAACTTGACTTCTGGAGCTCGACGATATTGTAGAAGGGAAACCCTTGTAAAAAGTTGTGAAATTTCTGAAAGTTGGGCTCCGCAGAAAAGGTCAAGGATTTGGCATTGCTCCTAAATGTTGTGAAATTGTTTTATTGGATTTGGCTCTCAACTTGATTTTTCAAATGTAGTGAAATTGTCGAATTGATTTGGCTGTGATGATACTATATGCAGATAACATAATCATTAAATGTAGTGAAATTGTTGCAAACGGATTTGGCAGGAGCTCTATCAATTATCACAGTCAAATCACGCGTCAGAAGGTCATCTGGCGAGCGAATGAAGACAAAAAGAAAAAAATAATAATCCTCAGTCAACAATGCTGAACGAAACGTGGCCTTATGGGCTAGAATTAAGGTTTCCGAATGCTATTCTGCCCTTTCAGTGTAGCTCCCACTAACAATAAGGTACCAGACCTTCCCTCACCGATGAGATAAAAATCATGAAAACGAAATCTAACGCAATTTACTCGCTACTGACTCTATGTCTTCGTGTCCTCAACGCTTTCAAGGTTCACATTGTATGGAAAGGTTTCTCTGCTAGAGTTATTCTTGTTCTCATTTGATTCAATATGCGCTCCATGAAAAACCCCTTCTGACGCGTGATTTGACTGTGATAATTCATCGGGCTCCTGCCTAATCCGTTTGCGAAAATTTCACTACATTTAATGATTATGTTATCTGCATATACCAACAACAGCCAAACCGATTCAATAATGTCACTACATTTAGGAAATCAGTTTGATAGCCAAATCCAATGGAACAATTCCACGACATTTTAGAGCAATGCCAAATCCTTGACCTTTTCTGCGGAGCCTAACTTTCAGAAATGAAAATGATGAAATCGTTCTCAAAACCGCAGTACTTCAATGATAGGGTGCTCTTTCGGAATAGACGACTCACTGAAAAATGCGATGAAAATAACAATTGCTTGGGCTCGACCGACCGCTTGGTTGGTCGAATCAAATAGTTCAGTGTGTTTGAAAAAGACTAAATCATTCGACGGCTCTATTGGGATGAACATTTCTCATGAATTTTCTCTAGTGGGTCGTCTATTTCGAAAGAGTACCAATGATAGTGATAAAGAAAAGTGGGAGTAGCGGGGAAATGGAGGCTAGGTATGGAGCTTCGGGGTGAGATGGCTCATCTTCGTCACGGCTCTATGATTTACTCAGTTTTTACTCTAATTTTGTTATATCTTCACCACCGGTGGTGCTGTTTTCCTACGTCCTAGTCCAGGCGGATCCTCAAATGCTGAACCCCTAGAGAAGGACGGTATGTGAATGAAGACACACCGCTCTCCACTTCTTTTATACCCTGCCTTTATCAATTGGTTATCATCAATTTGCCACCCTTCCCGAAGCTCCGTGCCTACATTCCAGTTACCGTATTTCCTCTAATAGAAGTACACCTCTATTGGAAGTGCACCTCTAATAGAAGTACACCAAAAAGAAAGGGCTGAGAATAAGAAGTACAACCTCAATTTGAAGTACATCTCTAATAGAAGTACATATAAAATAGGGGCCTGAGTATTAGAAGTAGAGGAAAGAGGAAATACGGTAAATGCTTCTAGAAGTGGAAGTACGGTAATTGCTGCAAACCGTACTGAATGGAAGCGTATCGTTCAGGCCCCGGTCAGAGTTGGTGCTATTTGCATCTGTAACGCGCCAACACCCACCCGGTCGATACGTATGTTTAAAATGATGGAGTGATGTTGAGAAAATCACTCGGTTTGTCCAACTAGATATGACGATGATTACGTGGCCGACAGGATTGCACCTGCTCGGAGAAATAGTGAAGGAGAGTAGAGTGAAGGAACGGAGGTAGCAGTAAGGTTACCTTTCTAGTGATACGCAATGTTTTATCAGCGACCCGCCCACCCGGTGATTTTCTCATCCACGTAAAGAATGGATATCGACCGCGTCGGATACACCGAGTGATTTTCTCAACCTCCCTCCATCATTTTAAACATACGTATCGACCGGGTGGGTGTTGGAGAGGTGTTGGAAGTGCGGGGTGTTGGGGGTGCGGGGGCGGGGATACACCGAGTGATTTTCTCAGCTTCACCTCACCATGTTGTTCATACGTACCGACCGGGTGGGTGATGGGAGATGGGGGTGCGGGGGGGGATACACCGAGTGATTTTTGCATCCCATTTCCAATGCATTCTGTGTGTATCGACCGGGCTGGAGACGTCGGCTCATCCAACTATGACCGGGGCCTAAGCCACTTCCCAGCGGCTTCTAGAAGAGAGCGGTGTGTGAATGAATGCATATCGCTCCTCTGCCCTTTTATACCCCGCATGTTATGAGCGTGTGTTATCGTTCGTTATCATGTTTTGTTCAAGAATGTTACGGTAGCAAATGATCGGCATGGGCGTGCTTGTATTTGGGTCCCGCAAACTTTCTACGGCGTCCGGCGCATCCCACTTGGGTCCCACACACTTTTTACGGCGTCCGGCGCACTCCCACTCGGGTCCCGCGCACTTTCTACGGCGTCCTGTGCATCCCACTCGAGTCCCGCACACTTTTTACGACGTTCAACGCACTCTCATTTGGGTCCCACACACTTTCTACGGCGTCCGACGCACTCCCACTTGGGTCCCACACACATTTTACGGCGTCTTGCGCACTCCTACTGGGGTTCCGCACACTATCTACGGCGTTCTGTAGCGCACTTCTGATTCACACCGTGCGGCGTTCCAAAAAGTACTTCCAAGATCCCGCCGTATTGATTGAAGCGTTGCCCCGTCTCAGGGAGCGTTCAATCCTGAGAAAAAGCCTATCAGTAACGGTGTTTATTTCATTGGTCCATTTTTACGAATGAGTAAACGTCGGATGGTTTATAATAACATGTTTACGTGTTTTTGTATTTCTTGACCCTCAATTTTGAGGTTCCACAAAAATTGAGCTACAAACTTCAAATTTTGACAGGAGCTAGGTGCAATCATAACCAACTTCCTGGCCAAAAATGAGCTTTCTAGCTCAACGATAAGTGTTCCAACAAGATCGTGTACGCCCACTGAAAAAAAAGGAGATGAACCATTTTTTCGACCAAAATCACGTGGTTTTGACAAATTTTCTCGAATCTCAGGTAACCATTCCGGACCATTTTTTGAAGAGTTATTCAACTTTCTAAAGTATATTGATTGCAAAAAGAACGGACTTTCTACGTTTACTCTGGACCCTGATACTGAGATCAGGGGGTTGCTCGATGGCGAATCAAAGCCAAATCTGGTGAGCGCTTCGCGCTCACCACAATTTTCTCAACCTCACTCCATCATTTTAAACATAAGTATCGACCGGGTGGGTGATGGCGGGTGTTGGCGGGTGTTGGGGGGTGTTGGGGGTGTTGGAGGGATACACCGGGTGATTTTTGCATCCCATTTCCAATGCTTTCTCTGTGTATCGACCAGGGATGTGCGTAATAGAAATTTTGTAATTCGTTAGTCGTTAGTCGTCCAACCGGCCAAAACCCTCGTTAGACGTTAGTCGTTAATCGTTAGAAATCTAGGCTCTGAAAAAAGCACATTTGAGGCAGAAAAAGCCCTCATAAATAAAAAAAGGAAGGCATGAAGAAACATATGTTCTCCAAAACATTCATGGCCATTAAACACACAAAATATTCATCGTTAGATAACCTAGTTTAATCTGCTAACCTACACATAGATCATTAAAAATATGACAGAAAGTACTCGGTAGAGTGTTTTTGGCGATTTTTGTCCTTCTTTTTCGGTTAGAAAAGAAGCAATATGGAAAACCAAGGAAACTTTGAGCTCTTCGTTTTTTTTCAGTGCAAAATTCGCTCTATGATGTTGTATGAGATCTATCCCTAGGTGACAACGCGGAAAACTGCACAAACTTTGCACTACTTGTTCCTTGCTCAGCGTCGCGAGCCGTTCTCATAGCTTGTTCTCATAATGGGAGAAAGGTCGCAAGAAATTAGCACCCAAGCGGAAATTTCACCCATTAAGATGTCCCAGCACCACTTTATAGAACTCACATATCTCGAAATTATGACTGAAAAGCGGAGGACGAATCATTTACAATCCAATCATCGAGTACAGTTCCCGTCGGTGCTCAGTTGTGGCCGGCAGGCACCGCTCCATATTATCACCTCTGACAGAGCCCTCTGTAAAAATTTCCGCTAGAGCCGGTCGGTGTCGGAACTGGATGTGTGAGCCTTTCATGAAGTCGCGCGACCGACATGAAGTTGCATAAGTGCTGCGCCTAACCTTTCGCAAGCTTCGGTTGGGGGTCACGATGTGGTGGCTCCGGAGCTGCGAAATAGTGTCAGTGGAAATAATAAACACTGAAGGCTATGACCATTCTGTACCACCCACCGCGAACAACCAACAGGGAACTACGTATCATTCCTTATGCAATTCTTGGATTGGAGCGTGATGGGAATGACTATTGATTTTCTAACGAATTTTGGGATTGCTTACAAAAATATTTTTCATTTCGTTAGTCGTTAGTCGTTAGACGTAACACCCAAAAAGCCCGTTAGTCGTTAAATTCGTTAGTCGTTAGTCGTAAGTACGCACATCCCTGGTATCGACAGGGCTGGATACGTCGGCTCATCCAACTATGACCGGGGCCTCAGAGCTCCTATGGCACCTACAGCAGTGTACTGGTTGAGAGGTCATCCTGCTCCGCCAGCCGCCAGCTAAACAAGCACGCTCATGCCGATCAGTGGACGCTACAGTAACCATCCTTTAAAAATTTTCCAAGTGTCAGTTTGGATATGAGCACATCGTAATAGCCAACAAACATGTTTGAACAATTTCGACCTCCTCAGCCACTTCCCAGTGGCTTCGCGAAGAGAGCGGTGTGTGAATGAATGCATATCGCTCCTCTGCCCTTTTATAACCCGCATGTTATGAGCGTGTGTTCGTTATCATGTTTGTTTTGTTCAAGATCGACATGGGCATGATAGTGCCAGCTAGCCGGTGAGGCTGCTTCCCTACTCCCTAGTCTGTTCAGAGCTTCAGCCGCTTATATATGGAGGAAGACGGTGTGCGAATGTTATACACCGCCCTTCCTTTTTTTTATACCCTACCCTTTATCCATTGGGACTAGACGAAAAATACCGTGCGGTGCCGATTGCCACAAAGCCCTAAAATACTTTGCATCTTTCATTTGAGAGCCTGAGTCGGCCGGTCTGATATAGAAATGCAACTGATATCATCAGTTCATGCCCTTGTGGCAATCGGTACCGCACGGTATTTGGAGTTTACTTCCATTGGGGTACTCTTTCGGAAAAGACGACCCATCTAAAATAATCGGATTTTCTAGGTGTTTCATATATGTTCTTTGCACATATTTTGCATGTTGTTCTATGCTTCTACATGTTTACAAGCAGAAACGTGACAAAATGATCATGGAGCTGCATGCAAAAACCTTTTTTACCCTAGTGGGTCGTCTATTCCGAAAGAGTGCCTCAATTGGATATCATCAATTTTGTTCAAAGGCACTGTTCGCGATAAAAATCGCTTGTCTGGTTTTTTGCCCATCTTGAAACCGGTCCCATTCTGATTCCAATGATGCTTCTGGAATCGTACAAGACCTTCTGGGAATGGAGTTATGCTCCCTCAAAAATTGAGCTAGAGAAAATGGTAGACGAGTTGTCCGAGGCTTGTAACTTCCGTCTTCTGCAGCCGATGTATGCGAGCTGAAAAGAGTAAAGAGAGAAGTTGAGAATGAAGGGAAGAATGGGGCTTTTGATCGGAAACCGTCGCTCAAATCACGATTTCGAGTGTTCATTTGTTCACGTCGAGGGGCGGGAAGAGGCGGGAGTTGCCCACAATGGCGGGGTTTTCCCACTTTTCTGAGCCGTTTTGCGGCTCCTGGGTAGCTTTTCGTCCCGTTTTTTCGGCGCTGTTCTGCTTCTGAGAGCCACGAGAAGCGTTTGTCATGGAAAATTCGAGGACGAAGTTTATCGCGAACAGTACCTTTAAAGTGAGAATTTTGTGCGTTCGCAATTTACAACCGTCTGTTTTTATCCCGCCCGTTTGTAGATTCTTTTTTGTCTTAATTTTTCATTATTTTTGTGATTCAATTTTGAGCGATTCCCGCCCGCTTGAGGCACGAAAAGTTCTACTTCCTGCCTCAGCCCTTTTATACCTGCACCCTTCTCGTTCTGATATCGTGACATGATAATATGTGATTCCCATTCACTATGTTCAGAGAAGCCGTGTATAAGCTTAAACCCTATTTTCCTCATGTGGATGTCTTCATATGCTGTTTATGTGTACTTAGGGTGCTCTTTCGGAATAGACGACCCACTGAAGAATACAATAAAATTAGCAATTGTTTGGGATTGGCCGACCGCTCGGTTGGTCACATCAAACAGTTCAGTGGGTTTGAAAAAGACTAAATCAATCAACGCCTCTAGTGGGATGAACACTTCTCATGGAATTTCTCTAGTGGGTCGTCTATTCCGAAAGAGTACCGTACTTAGGTATGTCATGTGTGCATAATCATACGTCTGAGCATCATCGGTTGATGGGGCGCATCTTTATTGCAAGCATGGTGGCTCTCGAATAACATCCCACTGCAGATATTTCAACCCCTTTATTGCTAAAAGTCGATAACCTAGGGGTAATTATTCCTGCACCAGCAAAGGCAGCACCATCATTTCGGTGTTTCGTCCTTGGTTGAACACATCTCTCGATGCTGCCTCGCCTTCTTCCGCCTGAAATGCACGTGATACCTCCACATAATTCAACTCCTATTCTTCTGCTTTAAAGGCAGCAGACACGCTCAGAAATTGTATCGATTTTATGTCATAAATCAAAGGTTTAGAGCTGGTTGTATTGGGAACTGACGAAAAAACTCAGACATAAACCCGCTCCACGCACCACTGAGAAGCCGGCGTCGCCAACGGGATAGTGGCCGTGGAGCCCAAATTCCGTAGTTGTGTCGCCCAACGTAGTGGCTATCGCGGGCGCGGTAGTGACCGTTGCGGGCGAATAGCTGCTTCGCGCCCGGGCGTTAAGCCCCTCTGAGCTTTTTTTTCAACAATATACACATCCACCGGTGCGTGACGCGGCTGGAACACCAAAACGCGACGCAGCCGGAACACCAAAACGCGACGCAGCCGCACGCCTATACGCGAATCGGCCAGTGCGCCGAGCACCAACTGGGGCCGCCAGCGGTTGAGCGGGGCTCCAGCGCGCAGGTGGGTCCAAGTACCTCAAACTTGGATAATTGAACCGACGGCATTGCAGTCATCCAAGTCCTGGCTCAGAAGCGCGTCGTATGCCTCCCTGGAAAACTATCGTCTTGGGCGTCGAGCCTCTTTTTGGGGACACGCTTTGCCCGTGATAGACACCATACCGCCCTTAACCCCGCGATAAGCACGCTCTCGTGTCAGCAGGGCGAGCACTCGCCTATCGCGTGCCACTGGGAAAGTGGGCGGATCGGACTGGTCGTCAAGCTCCTTTTTGTCTGAGAACAAACGAAAATTGTGTGCAAATAGAGGAATAACGGTTATTTTGTTGTCAGGTGAAAGTGGACGAGTTTTACGGCGCGCGGTTGAAACAGCAAATATTAGCAACAAAACGGTTGAGATAGAGAAGCCGATATACTCTTACAGCCTGTACTGGAACGTTCACTTCGTTGAAAGCATCAAAAACCAGCCAAAGTGACCGTATTAGTACTATCAATCTGGACGAGTTTGTATTTTGGGGCGGGATTGCAGAAGTTTTTCGATTTGCATTGCTGAAATCTAGTAGTTTTGACTCGTTTTTGACGCTTCCAACGGCGTGAGCAGTCTATTAGGAGCCATGCTAATTCAGAAACGTAGTTATCTCAAGAACTTTTTCGAGCGTGTCTGTTGCCTTTAAAGTACTCACTTTTGTTGTAACGAGGACAATCTTATCAATCTTGGCTCCACCGTTCTGTCTCAGTATGTCAATCCTAGCGGATTTGCCCGGCTCAACCACTCCAAACACTGGATTCACACGGTACAGCATATTGTCGGAACATTTCACCTGTAAATGTTACCATAAAAAAATCGGCTCATACGTGATTCCACGTTCCCATTAACAAGCTGATGCGCTGACCTTGAAGAATTTGCGGTCACGTGTCTCATTCACCACACTCACTCCCTTCAATCCACCAATTGGCTTGTAGCTAAGCTCAGCAGGTTCCACACGAAGTTCGGTAGGTTTAGCTGAATACTCTGAATTTTTCAACTGGATATGCCAATTTTTATACACATGATAATCTCTCTCATTCTATCGCATTGTAGTGCAGTCTACCAAAGTTTGTCCATCTGCTTATCAATGCGAAGCGGTCGGCAGGAGATAAATATGCATGAATTCGTAGGCAACACGCTCGCCACTACTTGAGCGGGAGCGTTTGGGCTACAATGAGTACTAGGGACTATCCTAGACGGGGGGGGCACCCAAGATTTTTTCGTAGAAATAAAATACCGATGTATATGCTATCAACCGAAGTACCAGGTTGTCCAATAATTCTTGTCCGAAAATTTCACCATTTTTGATTTTTTTTCAACTTTATTGAAAAACAAGTCTAATGAACAATATAATCACCACAGTTATCCACAATAGTGGCCCATCGATTGGGCGGGTCGCCGATGCCCTTCGCCCAGAACTCCGGGGGCTGCGACTCGAAGAAGTCCGCGATGTCGAATTTGAGGTTGTCGTAGTTGGTGAATTTTCTTCCTGCCAAATGGTGCTTCAGCGGGCGGAACAAGTGGTAGTCGGATGGGGTTAGGTCCGGGGAATACGGCGGATGGGCAACCGTCTCCCAGCCGAGCGTCGCCAACTTCTGCTGGGTCTCCTTCGCCACGTGGGGGCGCGCGTTGTCGTGCAGCAGGTGGACCGAGGCCCGTCGGGGACGCTTTTCTCGGACGGCGGCGGCTAGTTTCTCGAGCGGATCGGTGTAGATGGAGGCGGTGACCGTCCTGCCTTGCGCTCGAAGTACAGCATGCCCTTGGTGTCCCACCAGCAGCAGAGCATGATCTTCAGCGGGTGCAGGTCGGCTTTCGGCGTCGTCGGCGGCTCTTCTCCGCGCGGTATCCAGACGGCACGGCGGGCGACGTTGTCGTAGAGGACCCAGCTCTCATCCCCATGTTGGCGACCGCGGTGCCCGTGTCGTTGCCCAGCAGCCACTCGTAGTACACGAACGTACGAATTCGAACTTGGTCCATTTTAGCTTGTACTGGTAGCTAGACGCGGCGACTGCGCCTTATATACCCCTAGCGTAGAACATTGCAGAACCTTCTAGAAGGTTCTTACACTTGCCTGATATTATAACACTTCTAAGGAAAATTAGAGAATTTTGAAAATTTTCGGACAAGAATTATTGGACAACCTGGTATTTCGGTATGAAGGTAGTTCGGGGGGGGGGGGGGGGGCACTCAGGATTCGGTTGGAGAATGAATGATACCGCATTCAGGGGTCGTATTCGCTATCAACCCGCCGGGAGTCGAAGGGTAGATGAGGTGAAATTTCAGTACAAAATGCGCGCTCCACGGCCACGTCTCGCCTCCCTTGGCTTCCCTCGCGACCGCCGAATTTTTTCAAATCGCATAGCTGAATGGCCGCTTCGCGATCGAATCTTTTTCTTTTCGCAGTGATATCGATACGTACTCAGGTACTCAGGACGACGGGCGGCGAACCTTTCCCAGCTGGCCCGCGGTCTCCGTCCTCCGGCCGCCCGCTTTTGGTTCGCCGGCCAGCCGTATGTCGACGGCCCGCCGACCTTTATCAGATGGCCCGCGATCATTATTTGCATTATCGTTTACCTCAAATATGTCACCCCGGCCTCACCTCGGTCCGCCGCAGTCTGCGGTGAGGAACCACCCTCCCCGCGGATCACGGCGAAAACCGCCCCCCCCGCCCAGCCGTGAGGATACCCCAATCCCCTCGGCAGTCAAAAATATGCTGGCCTCCGGAGAGTGACTCGAAGTCACCTTCCAGGACCGGCATTAGAATGCCGATTGAGGACTCTAGTGAGATGAGGCGCCTTTTATACCGGCTGTGCACGTGATAACCACATTACGACGTGATAAGTCGTTATCATTATCAATTGTCTTTCCAACCGGCCGAATTGAGGATGGCGTGGCGTGTTTTGTGGTTCGCGGGCAAGCCAATATCCGCGCAGCGTGTGCATCGCATGCAGCATGGTTCGCCGCTGACCGGCACCCTCGAATTGTGGGGGGCCGGCCGTCGTTTTCGGCATAGAGGTATGCCGGCCGTCACCCTGAGTACCTGAGTAACACATTATGCATAAGATGGGTTGATCTGCTCCTCTGCCGCACGCGGTATCATCCCCTCCGCTTCCCTTCGACTTCCCTCGGCGGGTTGTTCGCGAATACGACCCCAGAAATCGAATTATTTCCATGGAGTTCCATGAAAACAATGACTGATTACGCTATCAGTATCATGTACAGCTGATAAGACTAGACAACAGAGCTCATACCGATCAGTGGACGAAGGGCTACAATAAGCCCCTTGAAAATTTTCAAAGTGTCAGCTTGGATATGAGTATCGTAATAGCCAACAAACATGTTTGCACAATTTCGACCTCCTCAGCTACTCCCCAGTGGCATTTCGAATTGAGCGGTGTGTGAATGAATGCATACAGCTCCTCTGCACTTTTATACCCTCCATCTCAGGTACTCAGGGCGACGGCCGGCGAACTTCTATGCAGAAAACGACGGCCGGCGCCCCACGTTTCGAGGGTGCCGGCCAGCGGCGAACCATGCTGCATGCGACGCACACGCAGCGCGGATATTGGCTCGCCCGCGAACCACAAAACATGCCACGCCATCTTCAATCCGGCCGGTTGGAAAGACAATTGATAATAATCACGACTGATCACGTCGTAACGTGGCTATCACGTGCACAGCCGGTGTAAAAGGCGACTCATCTCACTAGAGTCCTCAATCGGCATTCTAATACCGGCTCTGGAAGGTGACTTCGAGTCACTCTCCGGAGGCCAGCATATTTTTGACCGCTGAGGGGATAGGGGTACCTACACGGCTGGGGGGGGGTGGGTTCCGCCGTGATCCACGGAGAGGGAGGTCCTTCACCGCAGACGGCGGCGTACCGAGGCGGGGCGTTTCTCTGCCGTGGGCCGGGTGACATGCTTGAGGTAAAGAATAATACAAATAATGATCGCGGGTCATCTGGTAAAGGTCGGCGGGCCGTCGACATACGGCTGGCCGGCGAACCAAAAGCGGGCGGCCGGAGGACGGAGACCGCGGGCCAGCTGGGAAAGGTTCGCCTGCCGTCGTCCTGAGTACCTGAGATGTGATTAGCGTGTGTTACCGTTCGTTTTCATGTTTTGTTCACTCAAACGCTAAGGGGCTGAGCAGAGTGCCACCGCGGCGCGGCGCGGTCTGATGATGGAGAGCCGTATTGATAGATCGCCGCGATCTATCAATACGGCTCTCAGTTATCAGGCCGCGCCGCGCCGCGGTGGCACTCTGCTCAGCCCCTAACGTCGGACAGGGAACGATATTCTCATGCCGTAAAATAGCGTGTTTTGATGTGTCGATTGCGTCCAACACTACTCATTCTACGACATCATGGAAATTTTTGTTACCTCGGGAAACTCATTCGTAGATTTCCTTGTTTAATTTTAGAAGAAAACCTAAGTTGTGTGATAATGTACGTATAAGGAGATTAAAATGACAAAGCATTCCCAATTTAGGCTGAGTTTCGGTGTATACAGGCAAACTAAGAGAACATTGTTGTGAATTTTTTCCATGATGTCGTAGAATGAATAGTGTTGGACGCAATGGACACACCAGAGCACGCTACTTTACGGCATGAGAATTTCGTTCCCTGTCCGACGTTAGCGTTCGAGTGTTTTGTTCAAGAACGGTTACGGTAGCCCGACGTTCAAAATGATCGGTATGAGCGTTATAATCAAGACTAGATCCTCAGGATAACTCCAGTAGATGACCTCTGCCAGAGCTGGAGATATTAACATGAATAATCGTGACAACAATGTGGAAGCCGTGTATCACGGGCCAGCTGATGAAGGTCGGCGGGCCATCGACATGGAGATGGTCGGCTGTCCAAAAGCGGGGGGCCGGAGGACAGAGACCGCGGGCCAGCTGGGAAGGGTTCGCGGGCCATCACCCTGAGTACCTGAGTAGAAGCTTCATAGTTCCTATCGACCGGGCCAGCTACAGCCAATTGGCTAGCAGTGATAAGGGCCTGAAAAGCGGGGCGCTCAGTCAAGTCGGAGCTGAAGTCAAGTGACAATGCGTCCGGTTTGATATTTCGTGTTTACATTTGGTAAGCATCCAACATGCACAGGCAGGAATTTCCCCAAACGTTCCACCAGGATCCTTGGAGCATACTTGGCCCCAGTGAAATTATTATGAAGGTTGTTCAACTAAGAATGTTATCCGACTTCCCTCTATTTCCAAATCACAGCTGGAAATCTCGCATACCTGGCACAGATGGGCAAGTAGCCTGTAAATAGAAATCTCAGAATATGGTCTGATTCACGAGTGATGGCAGACACAAAAGGGGTCTCTTGATTTGAGTCGACAATCAATATGCATGCATCTCGTTGTAGAGAACCACCTCCGTCTAACCGGTTGCGGTCAAGCCGTTGTGAGATACATACCTGTCGATCGCCTAGTACCCGATCTCTTCCAGGCCTGTCATCACTGATGTTTTGGACCAAATACATATAACGTTATGGTCCACGCTCACTTTAGCACTTCTGCTAGACTTCGATCCTCTTCGGCTTCTCTGCGATCCAGAGCTCTTGCTACCCCTCTTCCTAAAAATACATTTTCCTTAACGAAAATCTTTCTTTTTTCTGCTCACAACGGCGAGCACTCACGATTTGCCTTTTCTGCTCTTGCTTTTCGACGACTGAAGCACAAACGATCACTGTCAAAGAAAATGAGTACCCTTAAATGCTAGCTCTCTCACCTTACTGCGACTTTTTCGGCTGCCACTTTTGCTGCCGTGCTTCCTGCTGCGGCGCGAGCGGCTCTTCCCTGACCTGCTGCTCCTTGACTTTCCGCGTCTCTTGCTCTTGCTCTTGCTCTTGCTCTGGCTACGACTGCTTTTGCTCTTGCTCTTGCTACGGCCAGAGCGACTCGATCCCTTTTTGGACTTCCCGGCTTCCGTTCGTTTCTGGAATCACATCAGTCAGGTAGGCTCACTCCCGAGGTGAGAGAGCGTCCGCTCACCTTACCACATCCGTATAAAGCGACTGCCCCGGCGGGCACGGCTAGCAACCAGTACATAGTAACACAGACTCACCACGACAACGCTCTTATAAATGAAAATCTTATCCGTGCTTTTACTACAAAAACATTCCCAATGATTTTTCGAGGGTAAAATTATGATATCACACACCTTTTTCAACAACGTTTCCTTTATGGCTGCTCGAAGAGTCAAACCCGTCTTAACTCACACCTTTGGGATATCCTTCTCTAGTACACGGACGAGACTTCTTGAAGGATCAAAGGCGATGAGACAAGTGTAGCCCGGTAGATACGTGATCGTGTTGATCACAGCACATCACCGAGTGGTTCTCATCAGCCGGCAGGCATCGAGAATTGTGGTGCGCGCAAAGCGCGCACCAAGATTTGGCTTTGATCTCTTCCCGCGCGAATGCCCTGCAATGAGATCACTTATTCATACCGTCACCAGAGGTATGAGCTGTACACCATTCGATGCGCTGTAAGAATTTACATATGTGTGCAAGTTTTCATCTTAACTGGTCCCCGCTTTCTAAAGTTATGACCTCTCAAAGTACGCAAAAACGTTCTCCACCACCGCCTCCACCTCCGCCTCACCCTCCGTCCGTCGAATTCCATTTTTTTGGGTGGCGTGGACCAAATCGCTTGAAAATTTGTGACTAGAGGTAATCGGCCACGGGGATGCCGAAAATAATTGAGAGAACTCACAATAATGACATCTGGGCCCGTAGCGGGCGGTTCGGAAACCGGCCTCTCAAGATTAGTTTATAAAAATGACGGGTTTTTTTGTTATCAGTCATTAATTTCTTAGAGACTCCATACAAACACCTTGCTCTCTAGGGTGGTGTACTCTAAACGTCTAGCTCGGAAGAGGACGCTGTGCAGGTGGGATGATTTGAGAGCAGCGCGTGTTAGTTTCATGCGCACCATCGATAAGAAGGCGTCGCAGGGTGTGCTGAAGTGTCGGTTGACTATGCGAGGCCGAAGTAGGAGTACGCAGGACATCATGGAACGCATGCAAGACCCCAATAGGGGTGTGCAGGACGTCGTAAATTGTCTGCAGGACCTCAGTAGGAGTGTGCAGGACATCATGGAACGTGTGCAGGACCCCAATAGTGGTGTGCAGGACGTCGTAGAATTTGTGCAGGACCTCAGCAGGAGAGTGCAGGACATCATGGAACGTGTGTATTACCCAGTAGGGTTGTGCAAGACGTCGTAGATTGTGTGCAGGACCTCAGTAGGAGTGTGCAAGACATCATGGAACGTGTGCAGGACCCCAGCAGAGGTGTGCAGGACATCATGGTACGTGTGCAGGACCTCAGTAGGAGTGTGCAGGACATCATGGAACGTGTGCAGGACCCCAGTAGGGTTGTGTAGGACGTCGTAGATTGTGTGCAGGACCTCAGTAGGAGTGTGCAGGACATCATGGAGCGTGTGCAGGACCCCAGCAGAGGTGCGCAGGACATCTTGGTACGTGTGCAGGACATCATGGAACGTGTGCAGGACGTCGTAGATTGTGTGCAGGACCTCAGTAGGAGTGTGCAGGACATCACGGGACGTGTGCAGGACCCCAGTAGGGTTGTGCAGGACGTCGTAGATTGTGTGCAGGACCTCAGTAGGAGTGTGCAGGACATCATGGAACGTGTGCAGGACATCATGGAGCGTGTGCAGGACCTCAGTAGGAGTGTGCAGGACATCATGGAACGTGTGTATTACTCCAGTAGGGTTGTGCAGGACGTCGTAGATTGTGTGCAGGACCTCAGTAGGAGTGTGCAGGACATCATGGAACGTGTGCAGGACCCCAGTAGGGGTGTGCAGGACGTCGTAAATTGTCTGCAGGACCTCAGTAGGAGTGTGCAGGACATCATGGAACGTGTGCAGGACCCCAATAGTGGTGTGCAGGACGTCGTAGAATTTGTGCAGGACCTCAGTAGGAGAGTGCAGGACATCATGGAACGTGTGTATTACCCAGTAGGGTTGTGCAGGACGTCGTAGATTGTGTGCAGGACCTCAGTAGGAGTGTGCAGGACATCATGGAACGTGTGCAGGACCCCAGCAGAGGTGTGCAGGACATCATGGTACGTGTGCAGGACCTCAGTAGGAGTGTGCAGGACATCATGGAACGTGTGCAGGACCCCAGTAGGGTTGTGTAGGACGTCGTAGATTGTGTGCAGGACCTCAGTAGGAGTGTGCAGGACATCATGGAACGTGTGCAGGACCCCAGCAGAGGTGTGCAGGACATCATGGTACGTGTGCAGGACCTCAGTAAGAGTGTGCAGGACATCATGGAACGTGTGCAGGACCCCAATAGTGGTGTGCAGGACGTCGTAGATTGTGTGCAGGACCTCAGTAGGAGTGTGCAGGACATCATGGAACAAGTGTATTACCCAGTAGGGTTGTGCAGGACGTCGTAGATTGTGTGCAGGAACCCAGTAGGGGTGTGCAGGACATCATGGATCGTGTGCAGGACCCCAGCAGAGGGGGGCAGGACATCCATGGGTACGTGTGCAGGACCTCAGTAGGAGTGTGCAGGACATCATGGAACGTGTGCAGGACCCCAGTAGGGTTGTGTAGGACGTCGTAGATTGTGTGCAGGACCTCAGTAGGAGTGTGCAGGACATCATGGAGCGTGTGCAGGACCCCAGCAGAGGTGCGCAGGACATCTTGGTACGTGTGCAGGACATCATGGAACGTGTGCAGGACGTCGTAGATTGTGTGCAGGACCTCAGTAGGAGTGTGAAGGACATTACGGAACGTGTGTACTACCCCAGTAGGGTTGTGCAGGACGTCGTAGATTGTGTGCAGGACCTCAGTAGGAGTGTGCAGGACATCATGGAACGTGTGCAGGACATCATGGAGCGTGTGCAGGACCTCAGTAGGAGTGTGCAGGACATCATGGAACGTGTGCAGGATCCCAGTAGGGTTGTGCAGGACATCATGGTACGTGTGCAGGACCTCAGTAGGAGTGTGCAAGACATCATGGAACGTGTGCAGGACCCCAGTAGGGTTGTGTAGGACGTCGTAGATTGTGTGCAGGACCTTAGTAGGAGTGCGCAGGACATCATGGAACAAGTGCAGGACCCCAGTAGGGATGTGCAGGACATCATGGAACGTGTGCAGGACCCCAGCAGGGTTGTGCAGGACATCATGGAACGTGTGCAGGACCCCATTAGGGGTGTGCAGGACGTCGTAGAATATGTGCAGGACATCAGTAGGAGTGTGCAGGACACTATGGAACGTGTGCAGGATCTCAGTAGTGGTGTGCAGGACGTCATGGAGCGTGTGCAGGACCCCAGTAGGGGTGTGCAGGACATCATATGACGTGTGCAGGACCACAGTACGGTTTTGCAGGACGTCGTAGACTGTGTGCAGGACCTCAGTAGGAGTGTGCAGGACATCATGGGACGTAGGCAGGACATCATGGAACGTGTGCAGGACGTCGTAGATTGTGTGCAGGACCTCAGTAGGAGTGTGAAGGACATCATGGAACGTGTGTATTACTCCAGTAGGGTTGTGCAGGACGTCGTAGATTGTGTGCAGGACCCCAGTAGGGTTGTGCAGGACATCATGGAACGTGTGCAGGACATCATGGAACGTGTGCAGGACCTCAGTAGGAGTGTGCAGAACATCATGGAACGTGTGCAGGATCCCAGTAGGGTTGTTCAGGACGTCGTAGATTGTCTATTAGAACCTCAGTAGGAGTGTGCAGGACAACATGGAACGTGTGCAGGACCCCACTAGGGTTGTGTAGGACGTCGTAGATTGTGTGCAGGACTTTAGTAAAAGTGCGCAGGACATCATGGAACGAGTGCAGGACCCCAGTAGGGGTGTGCAGGACATCATGGAACGTGTGCAGGACCCCAGCAGGGTTGTGCAGGACATCATGGAACGTGTGCAGGACCCCATTAGGGGTGTGCAAGACGTCGTAGAATATGTGCAGGACATCAGTAGGAGTGTGCAGGACACTATGGAACGTGTGCAGGATCTCAGTAGTGGTGTGCAGGACGTCATGGAGCGTGTGCAGGACCCCAGTAGGGGTGTGCAGGACATCATATGACGTGTGCAGGACCCCAGTACGGTTTTGCAGTACGTCGTAGACTGGGTGCAGGACCTCAGTAGAAGTTTTCAGGACATCATGGAACGAGTGCAGGACCTCAATGCAGTTGTGCAGGACGTCGTAGATAGTGCGCAGGACCTCAGTAGGAGTGTGCAGGACATCATGGGACGTTGGCAGGACCCCCGTAGGGGTGTGCAGGATGTCAGGGAATGTGTGCAGGACCTCGGTAGGAGTGTGCAGGACATCAAGGGACGTGGGCAGGACCCAGTAAGGGTGTGCAGGACATCATGGAGCGTGTGCAGGACCCCAATAAGGATGTTTAGGACGTCATGCAATGTGTGCTGGACCTCAGTAGGAGTGTGCAGGACATCAAGGGACGTGGGCACGACCTCAGTTTAATGTCCAGAACACCGTGTACAAGCCATGCCTTCGAATCAGACACATGGGCCGGCGCAGACGAGCCTCATCAGCAAGAACCGGTGAAGTTTGGCTAGAGATAAGAACGTAAAGGCCAACCGAACATTGCTCGACACGACGCGGTCAAGTCACGGCTCTTGTAAACAAAAATGATTATAACCAATGGATAAAGGGTAGGGTATAAAAGAAGTGGAGGGCGGTGTGTCTTCATTCACATACCGTCCTTCTCCAGAGGTCAGAAGTTGAGGATCTGCCTGGAGAGGAAGTAGAAAGACAGCACCACAGGTGGTGAAGCTATAACAGAGTCGGAGTGAAAACTTGGAAAATTATAGAGATGTGACGCGACCGCGTAGTGTCCACCAATGTTCGGTTGGCCTTTGCGTTCTTATTGGGTAGAGCGACTGACCCTGGATCTACCCTAGACGGGGTGGGGCCAATCAAGGTTTACTCATAGAAATGATGAAAAGTTCTGATAAAAGATGCCTGATACTGCTATCAATCATTGTTTTTGTAGAAACTTCATAAAAATACTTCGACTGGTAGCCTTACCAAGCGGTGGTTCATTTCACTTCTGTCTTGAATGGTGGGTGCCCCTCCCCCCGTCTAGGATAGTGCCCTAACCCTGTACAATCGGGTCATTTTAAAACTCATTTCTTCATTTTTTTGACTTTTAAATTCAAAAAGTATAAGCCTTGTATTTTATCTGTAGGAAGCCGCGTTGCAACAATTATCTTGCAGTCTTAGCAGCGGAGCGGTTGTTTCTTCATTTGTACCACTATGTTTTCGAAAAAAAAAACAACTTGACTTCTGGAGCTCGACGATATTGTAGAAGGGAAACCCTTGTAAAAAGTTGTGAAATTTCTGAAAGTTGGGCTCCGCAGAAAAGGTCAAGGATTTGGCATTGCTCCTAAATGTTGTGAAATTGTTTTATTGGATTTGGCTCTCAACTTGATTTTTCAAATGTAGTGAAATTGTCGAATTGATTTGGCTGTGATGATACTATATGCAGATAACATAATCATTAAATGTAGTGAAATTGTTGCAAACGGATTTGGCAGGAGCTCTATCAATTATCACAGTCAAATCACGCGTCAGAAGGTCCTCTGGCGAGCGAATGACGACAAAAAGAAAAAAATAATAATCCTCAGTCAACAATGCTGAACGAAACGTGGCCTTATGGGCTAGAATTAAGGTTTCCGAATGCTATTCTGCCCTTTCAGTGTAGCTCCCACTAACAATAAGGTACCAGACCTTCCCTCACCGATGAGATAAAAATCATGAAAACGAAATCTAACGCAATTTACTCGCTACTGACTCTATGTCTTCGTGTCCTCAACGCTTTCACGGTTCGCATTGTATAGAAACGTTTTCGCTGCTAGGTTTATTCCTGTTCTCATTCGATTCAATATGCGCTTCAAGGAAAACCCCTTCTGACGCGTGATTTGACTGTGATAATTGATAGAGCTCCTGCCAAATCCGTTTGCAACAATTTCACTAGATTTAATGATTATGTTATCTGCATATAGTATCATCACAGCCAAATCAATTCGGCAATTTCACTACATTTGAAAAATCAAGTTGAGAGCCAAATCCAATAAAACAATTTCACAACATTTAGGAGCAATGCCAAATCCTTGACCTTTTCTGCGGAGCCCAACTTTCAGAAATTGTTTCAAACGGATTTGGCAGGAGCTCTATGAATTATCACAGTCAAATCACGCGTCAGAAGGTCCTCTGGCGAGCGAATGAAGACAAAAAGAAAACAATAATCCTCAGCCAACATTGAATGAAACGTGGCCTTATGGGCTAGAAATAAGGTTTTCGAATGTTATTCTGCCTTTTCAGTGTAGCTCCCACTAAGGTACCAGACCTTCCCTCACCGATTAGATAAAAATCATGAAAACGAAATCTAACGCATTTTATTAGCTACTGACGCTATGTCTTCGTGTCCTCAACGCTTTCAAGGTTCACATTGTATGGAAAGGTTTCTCTACTAGAGTTATTCTTGTTCTCATTTGATTCAATATGCGCTCCAAGAAAAACCCCTTCTGACGCGTGATTTGACTGTGATAATTCATCGGGCTCCTGCCTAATCCGTTTGCGAAAATTTCACTACATTTAATGATTATGTCATCTGCATATAGTACCATCACAGCCAAATCAATTCGACAATTTCACTACATTTGAAAAATCAAGTTGAGAGCCAAATCCAATAAAAAATTTTACGACATTTAAGAGCAATGCCAAATCCTTGACCTTTTCTGCGGAGCCCAACTTTCAGAAATCAGTACTCTAAATATCGATACCAACGGTGATGTCCGGCTAGGTGCCGATTCACCAAATTCTGTGCAACTTCTGCACACCAGCACCGTTTATGCCGCGTACACTTCATATCTCTTATTCAATCGATTAGGGATATTTCGGACCTATCATAGACAAGCGGGGAAGCCAACCAGGATTTATTCATACGAAATGCTGATGAAAGATGCTCGATGCTGCTATCAATAATTGTTGTTATGAAAACTCTGCTATGAATATTTGTTGTTATGAAAACTCTATGGAAATCATCCGATTGATAGCATTACCGAATTTCTGCCTTGAATCCTGAGTGCCCCCCCCCGTCTAGCTTAGTACCGATATTTGACCGAATGCGCAGTCACATGAATCCGGTCGTTGATTCTTCGTCCCCCATGGTGTTTGATCGCCAGGAGTTACCAAATCTTTGAGCCTATGATTCTAGAAGTCCGAGGAAAAAGGGCCGGAGATTGGGAACCAAAACAGCATGGGACAAAAGGGACAGAATTATAAAATTCAAACCGCGGATTCTATCCACCGTAGTGCACTTCGATCGTGACAAGAGTGTGGACCACATTTGCATCCATTTTTCGTCGTGATGAAGTGGTGTAGGTTGGCGGAATCATGCTCCACGGAAGGAGTTCGGCATAAAACGATTTGGGGGCACTCGGGGTTCCGTTGGAGAATGAATGATATTGAGTGCGAGTATGGAGCTTCGGGGAGCCGTTCTGCTCCTAAGCAAATAATACGTATCTATCAAACTTGTTCAGACAGGTAATTGCAGGTAAACATGTTTTGTCACTTCAACAGGCATGTTTTACGTTAGGAGCCCATGGGTTCCCTCAAGCTCTATACCGCTATTCAATGATATTGAAAACGCGAAATGCCGGAGCGGACACTCAGACACTTGGCCGGTTGTACGCGTGGGGAATGTCGGTGGCCTCGCGAAGACACTCCGAGGGGCCAACGACATTGCCCCGGCGTGCAACCGACGCTCCACCGCCAAACATCCGATTCTCCACCGCCAACCAAACGGTTTCACACCGCGGTGCAACCGAACCAAATTCCCGTTCACACGTTTTTCCAACACATCTTTGGTGTTTCCGGATCCGCACGGGCCCGCACGGGGCTCTTGGGGACATTCCTCTAGGGGTCCCCACAAAACGGGTGAATCCATGGTCCACAGTGGGGTGCACCCCACGGCGGACCGTGGAGAGATGGCCCCACAGTTGGGTACCACCTCCCCCTCCCCCGAGCCGTGGGCAGCCCGCTCCCCTAGGCGAAAAAAATTATCCTCCAGCATGTGGTGGATCTTCTGGAAAGTGAATCGAGGCCACCTTCCAGGTCTGGCTCCGAAGAGCCGGCTGAGGCACACGGTGAGATGAGGAGCCTTTTATACAAGTATCATTGTTGATACTTCTGTCTAAACATGTTGATGCATGAAAGCGTCGCGTGCCTACTTCATTCGCGGTGGCACCGGCAAGTTA
Organism: Aplectana chamaeleonis; assembly: GCA_029168955.1. Lineage (NCBI taxonomy): Eukaryota > Metazoa > Nematoda > Chromadorea > Rhabditida > Cosmocercidae > Aplectana > Aplectana chamaeleonis. Next base: position 149,186 of record JAPDOI010000306.1, read on the forward strand.
ACCCTGCCACTTCTTTGCTTCCGCCGTTGCACCGGCGAGGCCTTTTCCGCCGCCGTACAACCGGCCAGGTGTCTGAGCATATTGCCAGTGCGGTATGATACCATGGCATTAACCATTGATTCGACGTTATCAACGTGTGGGTTGTTCATATCAACCATCAGCCGATAGCTCGGGGTTTTCCTCCCTTTCGTGACGGTGCAGCCGCTCAATAGAGTTAGACCTGATTACCACGGTACCGCACGGTATTTTTCGTCTAGTCCCCTGAGCGACGGTGCACACCTTCCAAATAGGGTTAAAACTGATTTCCATCCCCGAAATACCCGATACACGACAGATTTAGCCTCCACGCAAGGGATATCCTCCCCTGAGCGACGGTGCAACCGCAGGCTGCACCGTCCAAATAGGGTTAAAACCGATTTCCACCCCCGAAATACCCGATGCGCATTGATATGACTAACCCACCCGTTGATCACGTCGAATCAATAGCTAATGTAATCCTTTTAACTATACGCGGCTTGGTGTGGGTGACCGTCTCTGTGTATCTCGGACAGTCGGGGCTTAGTACGTCGGCACAATACCGTTAGTACGCCGGCACAAAGGGATCGGCAGCACCTGTGCTGTAGCTGCTGGTAACAGCAGGATATGCTGGCCACGACCAGGAGCTCCTGTTGCTTGTGCTGGCGTACTAACGCTTTGTTTATCGTGGCACGCGTGCTATTGCCAGCCACTCTCTCCTAGTGTCTGCTGACACTCTTCCATTGATTTGTCTCATACGAATGAACATTGCAGCATCCTCTTGTACGACGGCGGCGGGTATATAAGGCGGCCAGTCTCGCTGAGGGGGCAGTTGGCCGTTTGAGGCCAGTCCGATGAGGTGACCTTGTGTCACTGTTAGGGAGTTAATTTTTCGAACGCTGAGGGGATCATCCCCATCGCCCATCGCGAGGGAAGCCTCCTGGTTGCGGACCGCGGCGAGGATGTTCTCCTTGCTGCTGGCCGTGACAAGAATTATATCCAACACCGGTAAGGAGGGTGGCAGTCCAAATTCTGTCGATAATGAGCGTTAGTACGCCAGCATACGTTGGCAGGATATGCTGCCGCAACCAGCAGCTCCTGCACACAACGAGCGTTAGTATGCCAGGTTTGCCCTGGCGAACTAACGGTATTGTGCCGACGTACTAAGCCCCGACTGCCTGAGTATGTGCGTGTGTGTGAGAGAGTGAACGGAAATTAGTCATCGACACCCGTCGTTAACAATTGACACCCGGCTGTCACACCCTCTGTCCCCGTACACAGCGATGGTCATTGACCTCGCTTTCGTGTCAGTAAGCAAACAAGAGAACAATCAGTTCTGAGTACTGTTCTACTGCACATAAGTGTTTAGCTTCATTTGTGCCTATTGCTTATTCAACTGTTTATTCATAATCACTTTCTGGAGAGACAGCTTTCTGGGATGAGCTCGAGAACTGAGCAGGACATCAATCTATACCGAAAAGTGCGCCAAATCATTGAAAAGTGTGACATAAGTTTCTCAGCAGATTCTCCTCTTTCAAATCTGTGTCAGACTGTGAAGGGTTATGCATTGCATTGCAAAAGTTCCCAGCGTGAGCTTGATTCAGCACAGTGTAACCGATTCCCGTGAAAACATACAGGAGCGCGCAAGTTTTTTTTTCTGCAAAAAAAGCTTTTTGTGACGTTTTTTGCTCATACAACTCTGAGAAATATTGCCTTGACTTCGCCGCCTCTTCGCCGCGACTTCGCCGCAACTCCTCCGGTTTGACGCCGGAGGAGTTGCGGGGGAGATGCGAGGCAGAACCGCGGACGATTCTTTATTGACCAAATCGCGGCAAAGCCGCGGAAGAGTCAAGGGTCGCTTGGGAGTCGCGGGATGGTCCGACATCGCGAATTAGTCGTGGGGCAGTAGCGGAAGAGTCACGGCAATATTTCTCAGAGAATGCGCCACATCGGCGTATTTCGCTTCAAATTTGAGAAAATGAAATTTTGAGGTAGTTTTCGTGTTCCTCTCAGTGAGGCAAATGTAGAAAGTCATTGCGACTCCGGTATCCTGTTGAAAAAGGTGTATTTCCTTCTCATATTCATGTCGACCACAGATCAGAAAATTAAAGATTTCTGCTATCATGATCATCTAACCAGTTCATAGTGCGGGAACTTTTGGTGCAATTATGCGTTTTTTCGATGCACTTCTTGAGTTCAATCTTGACTTACTTGACTTAATCGGTTGGCTTTCGCCTGACGCGGTCATTCCGCATCTTCACCGAGGTGTGCCGTCCTAGTAGTCAGCCGTGTCCATTTTTCACGGTCTTCAGCTACAATTTAAACACATTCCATCCAGCTGTCACTATTCCATTTCCTGCGGAACGAAACATCGCGCCTGAACTGTCTTTCGATGCCGAGTGACTTAAAATCCTCTTTAACCACATCCGTCCAGAACTTTCGCCTTTGCCCAGGTGGCCGTTTCCAGACAGGATTTGGAAGCATTCTTAAAGCGTGTTGTACGAGACGATCCGGCGTTCTTCTTAGTATATGCCCGAGCAGTCCAAGTCGACTTTCCATTGCTGCTTGAGATGGCTTTAGGAGATGCTGGCACCTCCCTCGTGTCAAGCGTTGATGCACCGCGTCGATTTCCTTGTAAAGATCTTCGTTATGGCATACACGCGGCCAGAAATATCCAAGCAAACGCCTAGAAAGCTTCCTCTCCGTGCAATCCAACCTTTCCATCTGCGTTTTCGGTGCTGCCCACGTCTCCGATCCGTACATCATGATAGGGCGAATAGCGGATAGGTAGACGCGCAACTTGACTTCCTTCGCGATGGTGGTAGACCACAAACACTTGGTTAGAGAATTGAATGCAGACGTAGCTTTCGCACATCGTTGTCGAATATCCGCTGCATAACTACCATCGTTCTTCAGCAAACAGCACAAATAACAGAAATCATCCACCAGTTCGATACGTTGTCCGTCCACACCAACTCCCGTTGAAGTCCTCTGAGAGACCCACATCTGCCTGGATTTGCCTGGACGAAGACGAAGTCCATAGGCTGCGGCATACTTCGAAACGAGGTTCACAATCCTTTGCAGTTTTGCGTTGTTTTCAGCGAATAACACAATGTCGTCGGCGTACTCCAGGTCGACAAGGGAGCGTCCTGATGGTGTTAGGATCACATCCGCAGGAAACTGTTCTGCAACTCTACGCATGATGTCATCAACGGCGAAGTTGAAAAGAAAAGGTCCTGCAACGGCTCCTTGCCTTACTTCTGTTTTCACCTCGAAAGCTGACGTAAATCCGACAGGTGTACGAACTGCTGCTGTTGTTCCTTTGTTCATGTCCTCGATTAACCGAACATACTTTTCCGGGACTCCATCTGCTCGCAGAGCATTGAGCAATCGATCACGATGAGGAGAGTCGAACGCGGCTTCAAAGTCCAAAAAAGCAAGCTGTAATGGCTCCAAATACCGCTGCCACGATTCAATTACTCTTCTCACGACAAACACTTGGTCGATGGTCGATCTTCCAGGTCGACAACCGGCTTGCTCATCTCCGGTCGTTCCTTCGCGAAGTTTGATAAGTTGCTCGAGAATGATACGTTCTAAAACCTTGTACATGACACGAAGTAGAGAGATTCCTCTGTAGTTCTTAGGATCCGTGACGGATAGCTTCTTGTGAAGAGGTACGATGATCGCATGTCTCCACGAATCGGGTATCCTTTTGCTCATCCATATGGCACGGATGGTGTTGGTCATTTCACGAATTACAGACTGAGGGAGAGCTTTTAGCATTTCAGCAGTGATGTTGTCATCTCCACCTGCCTTTCCATTCCTCATTTTCCGGACACAATCCAAAACTTCAGACTCAGTCGGCGGTTTCTCACTGATATCGTGATCTGCTCTCTGAACATGTGGGAGCTCAGGTACTGATGGCGCTGGACGATTTAGTAGTGAACTGAAGTAATCCTTCCATATTGGCAGCGTCGCATCACCATCTGCAACTCCATTGGTAGTGTTCAAGACAGTAGAACATCTCTCCATCTTCCCGCTATACTGTCGCAGCAACGTGTAGGCTTTCCTCGGATTCTTCTCCTCCCAAGCCTTTTCGAACTCCTTAGCTCTACACGTCCACTCTCGTTCGCGGTCACATTGAAGCTGCCGACGCAACTTCCTCCTCAGACGCTTCTCCTCCACGAAGTTTCCTCCAGTTCGGAGAGCACATACTCTGTTGTAGGTAGATGTTGTTTCTTCTGAGACGTAGGCGAACTTCTTCTTAGGCTGTACAACCGGGAGTGCCTTTTCGAAGCGTCCTCGATGCACTTGACAAAAGAATCCGCGTCGCAAAGTTTCTTCTTAGTCCGTACTCCGATGTGAATAGCAACGCGTTGTCGAAAATTCCTTCTGCACTCTTCATCTCTGAGACTTGTCATGTCAATCCTCTGGAGAGGCTGAGCCCCTCTCTTCCTCTTATGAATCCTCGCAGTGAAGTTCAACAGAACAGGACGGTGATCCGAATCGAATGCGACATCCCACACAGCTCTAGATCTTCGAATGTCCGAGACTGAAATATTTCTCATCAGAACATAGTCGAGCTGTAGTTTCAAAGTTGTCATCTTCCGCTTCCGCTGCTCTTCTGGAGATAGCTGGGTTGGTCCCTGCCACGTAAGCTGATGGCGGCGATGATTCCTCTTGAATGTCGATGCAATAATCAGACCACTGCGTTCACAAAAGTCGACAAGGCGGTAGCCATTGCCCGATGTTTGCTCCACTGGGTAGAACCATTTACCGAGTACTTCGGATTCCTGATCAAGTCCCATCTTTGAATTTGCGTCAATCCCCACGACAACAGCATGTTGACAAGGTATCCTGGCCAGCAACGTATTGAGTTCCTCATAAAACGCATCCTTCGAATTGTCTTCGGCGGTTTCAGTGGGCGCGTGAGCACTCACTATCCACAGATTGAATCCTCTGTGATCCCGCAGTCGTACGAATGCATTCCGGCACGACGTTGAGCCAAACTCCTTGACCATACCATTGAAATCCTTCCTTACAGCTATTGCACAGCCTCCCACTCTCCTATCGTCAGCGTTACCGCAGTAGATGGTGTACTCTCCGACGCTGATTACGGGTCTATCCTTCAGGCGGGTTTCCTGCAAAGCAGCAAACGGTGCATGGAAATAGCTCAGAAGTCTGGATAGTGCAGTTTTCTGGATATCACTCGACAGCGATCGACAGTTCAGGGTGGCGAAATTGTGGCTTGTGGCCAAAGACTCCATGAACTCCCTAGGTACGGATCCTAAGGTGTTATGGACCAGAGGCCTTGGTGTGCCGGACGGCGACACCTTTATGCAATGTATGGGATACTTTCGCGATATAGTTGTGCACGCTATATCGCTCGAACGTTCCCTGTGTACACTCAAACGTCTGCTGGGTCCAGTAGAAGCAGGGGCACCAACGAGCAGGTACCAACAGACTTGTATACACACCCCCCGTTCAATCGTTACGAGTCAGTACGAGTTCAATCTATTATTTTCTAATACTATCGTATAGGACTCAATGAAGGCAATTTAGAAATTACTTTAAAATTGAAATCGGACCACTTTGAAGCAAGTTATGGCGATGCAGCGCTTTGTGAGCGCAAAAAAACTCCGCAAAATGATTTTTCTGCGAAAAATTGTGCGATACTGTACCTTAGGGATGAAATTTGATATTATAGTCCGCCCACCGTGTATAGCAACCCTGCCAAGCTCGAGATCTCATTTCGATAAAATAAGTGAGAAACTACACGGAAAAAGTCAGCCCCGCTCACAACGCCCTAATAGCATAATCAAGCGTTTGGACCCCGAAAAGGTAACCAAAATTTTTCCAAATGGAAAAACTAGTTTGTGTGGCGATCAGGGATGTGCGGAATTTTCTGTTTTCTGATTTCTGTTTTCTGCCCGTTTTCGGCCATTTTTTTCTGTTTTCTGTTTTCTGTAAAAATAGGCAAAATTGGACAGAAAACAGAAAAAACGTGTACCGCGATTTGCAGCAGGACTTTTTTTTGGATTTATCGAAGCTAAGCCGATAGGGTAAGGGTGTACTTCACCCAGGCTCTCTGCAGTTGTACAACGCTAAACACTTTTATCTCGCTGTTGTGGTTATACATTAGGGCACGTGTGGCGTGGTGGGAGGAAACGATGCTGTTCACTGTACACGGTCGGGTTCGATCCTCGCCGAGGTGAACCAAACCAGCCAACCCTCCGGGATCCGTCAACTGGTAACAGATATATGTGTGGAGATGAAGGCACTCATTGGAAAGTCGGCTGGCTTTCGCAACCCACTAAATAAGCACGAAACCCATTCCTCTGGAAAAATGTGCTGAGTCAGTGCCGGCAAAGTACCGCGATCCTCTACTGTGCCGCGATAGTTCCGCAATAGAGCCGCAGCTGCTCCGTGATCAGACGACTCTGCTGTCGTGCCCTGAGCCTCGACATCGCCGCGATAGTACCGCAGCAGCTACGCGTTAGGACCGCGCGGGCTCCGCGAGGATGCAGCAGCGAACCCGCGTGGAGTACGATGCACTGTCCTGTGTGGTAAAACGAAATTGTCCCCGGCTCAATATACCCAAGTTTGAGGTACATTCCGTGTTTCGTTTTGCGCAAGAGTTGTGGTAAACTCTGTCCTTATCAGACAAAGGAGCTGCGCATCCAAATAAGGATTCAGGAAGCCGATTACTTATCTTTATTTTATAGTGGATACCCTTACCCAGAGATTTATCGTTGACGAATCCCTCAGATGTAACGCAAAGCTATCAAGTGAAAGGAAAACTGCAAGTTGACTCTATACTAACAATAATAAGCCATTAATACTTCTTAAAGGCAGTGTTCACAATGAATATCGCACTCGAGTTCTAACCAAAAATGGGATTGTTTGGTCGTGAGGTAACTAACAGTGAAGAAACAGGGAATAAAAACGTCCAGAATAAGTCAAAATAACGGTTTCTAAATTCAGGGCGTGGACGAGAATCATGGGCCCTGATGATTTCGGCAAGCGCGCGCTAATCGCGAAATCTGCGCGAATCGATAATGCTAACTGCGGCAGAGTTGCTTGGCAATTTGCCATCGAAACGTGTGCGGCGCCACAAGCTCGTCCGGTTGGGGGGGGCGGACCAGGATAGGTAGGCGCACCGGGAGAGCTTTCAAAGCCGTTTGTATTTATTTCTGGCCAGTTTTCGTTGCTTTCTTCGGCCCATCCTCTCGAGCATCTGCCAACTTAGTGTTTCACATCGAGACCTCGAGAACGAGATTTATCGTGAACACTGCCTTTAACGCCCACTATTCATACCCGCTCCCCAGCGAACCCGCTTTTGTGGAGCGGGATAATGTTGGCCCCAGCTGTGCCATGCACGCGAAACTCTAAATAATATCGACATGGATCCTGAAGAGACTTTGCGTTCCTCATTGGAGGTTGGCGCAAACTTGGTGCCTCTATGTTATAGCATATGGCACCGAGTTTGCGCCAACCTTCAACAGTGAACGCGAAGTCTCTTCAGGATCCATGCCGACGTTACGTGTTTTAATTAACTGCAAGGCAGATGGCACAGAATTCAGTCAAGATGACGCGCCAAGAAATTGATGGCGAGCCTATGAGGCATATGATAATTCTGCCACAGAGGTACGAGAGGCTCTCAACGGTGGAGCGAACGGCGCGTATTTATACTCTAACGGCACAGGCGCGCGGTACGGGCGCGACTTCCAGCTCTGAGGAGTAGTACAAACCTCAAAAAAGCAGTTATCCCACGGTAATTGTCAAAATATGTACACTCAGGAATGGAAACTAGCTCCGACTTCAATCCGTACTTCTTGCACAGACATCTGTATTGAGCTTCTGATAGAGTAATCGAGCTATCGCCTGGGAAAAGGAAGGTTCGATGAGCATTTGTCAACTCATCTCACTCATAATCTGCAATTCCTAGACGTGCGTCTATACTTTTTGCTCTGGCCAACTGTAAGGTTTTTAAAATTCAATAAAAGAAGCATAGATCTTCCAAAAAATGTATAAAAAAAAGTTCAATGTTTTGAAAAAATTCGTTCAGTGTACGCTGAACACGCTTTATTGATTTTTGGAAAATTTTCTGTTTTCTGCCCATTTTCGGAGATTTTTTTCTGTTTTCTGTTTTCTGTTTCCAAAAATATTTTTTCCGCACATCCCTGGTGGCGATGCTCGAAAGCGAAATGTACAATAGCAGAGCTCTTGGTTTCCTTTCCGCTCACTCATTGGAGCGAATTGAGATCTCGCGCTAGGCAGGGTTGCTATTCACGGTGGGCAGGCTATAATATCAAATTTTACTCCTGAAGTTGCACGTGCTTTCAAGTCTGTTTAGCACAGCGAGGCACTGCTCTGCAATTCAAATAATCTACAGATCCTAACACCTCATTCATACTTTTGCGATAGCGGCAAATGCCGCGGATTATCAGCAAAAAAATGAGAATTTAGATGTCTGATACCATTATCAGACACCTGATTTCACATTTTAGAGCAGTATCAGACATCTGGTTTCTTATTTTTCCACTGATAATCGCGGCATTTGCCGCTATCGCAAAAGTATGAATGAGGTGCAAAGCACGCCCATATGTACGCCGCGAAGCGGTGTGGGTGTGCACCTTGTGGTATCATACCGCGCTGGCAATATGTCCTGTTCGGCATTCTCTGCCAATTCGAGACTTGATATTTGCCGCTACTGTATGGGTGAATTTGCCGCTAGGATACGTGAGAATGGGGTGAATATGTCGCGAAAATAGGGTGAATGTTACGCGAAAGGATGTGAGTTTACTGCGAAATTGGGGTGAAAGCGTTGCAAGATTTCGATGATCCTTTCTGGCCACGGATCCTAGCAGGTCGGAGCCGCCACGACCCACTGCTAGGTGGCCGGCCTCGCAGTGGAAACAAAATTAACCCCCTCATGGGATAGATATTTTAGGAGCCTCTGTGAGCTCTAGAATTTGATCGCGATAGCAAGCAGCCAACTTCATTTTTGCGTACAGCGTATCCAGCGCGGGTTTGCGGAAATCGTTTATCACATGCAAAAACAGACCGCACTCCTCGGTCAAGACCGATAATGATAGGTCACTATCACTCGCGGCAAACTCACTCTTTGCGCTGATCGATATCCAGCCGTTCAACAACTGATATGCTTTAACATGTTAGCGCTGGCGGTATTTTCACTCTTTGCGCTGACTGATATCCGACCGCTCAGAAAATTCACCTTTTTCGCAGGATAAGCTTTGATGACGGCGCTAAAGGTGAATTTGATGCCTAATGATAATAGAGTGTGATTAAGGCCGGTTTCCCCGAAGCATCAAGTCTCGAATTGGAAGAGAAATTGTGGTGAGTGCGAAGCGCTCACCAGATTTGGCTTTGATTCGCCATCGCGCAACCCCCTGATCTCAGTATCAGGGTCCAGAGTAAACATAGGAAGATCGTTCTTTTTGCATTTAATATACTTTAGAAAGGTGAATCACTGTTCAAAAAATGGTCCGGAATGGTTACCTGAGATTCGAGAAAAAGTGTCAAAACCACGTCATTTTGGTCGAAAAAATGTTCATCTCCTTTTTTTTCAGTTGGCGTTCACGATCTTGTTGGAACACTTATTGTTGAGCTAAAGGGTTCATTTTTGGCCAGGGAGCTGGTTTTGTTTGCACCTAGCTCCTGTCAAATTTTGAAATTGGTAGCTCAATTTTTGCGGAACCTCAAAATTGAGGGTCAAGAAAGACAAAAACACGTAAACATGTTATTATAAACCATCCGACGTTTACTTATTCGCAAAAATGAACTAGTGAAATAAACACCGTTACTGATAGGCTTTTGCTCAGGATTTGACGGGGCAACGCTTCAATCAATACGGCGGGATCTCGGAAGTACTTTTTGGAACGCCGCACGGTGTGAATCAGAAGTGCGCCACAGAACGCCGTAGATAGTGTGCGGGACCCCAGCAGGAGTGCGAAAGACGCCGTGGAACGTGTGTGGGACCGAAGTGGGAGTGCGCCGGACGCCGTAGAAAGTGTGCGAGACCCAAATGGATGTGCGCAGAACACCCTAGAAAGTGTGTGGGACCCAAAAGAGAGTGCGCCGGACGCCGTAGAAAGTGTGCGGGACCCAAATGAGAGTGCGCCGTACGCCGTAGAAAGTGTGCGGGACCCAAGTGGGAGTGCGCCGGACGCCGTAGAAAGTGTGCGGGACCCAAATGGGTGTGCGCAGAGAGCCCTAGAAAGTGTGCGGGACCCAAGTGGGAGTGCGCCGGACGCCGTAGAAAGTGTGCGGGACCCAAATGGGTGTGCGCAGAGAGCCCTAGAAAGTGTGTGGGACCCAAATGAGAGTGCGCCGGACGCCGTAGAAAGTGTGCGGGACCCACGTGGGAGTGCGCCGGACGCCGTAGAAAATGTGCGGGACCCAAATGGGTGTGCGCAGAACGCCGTAGAAAGTGTGCGGGACCGAAGTGGGAGTGCGCCGGACGCCGTAGAAAGTGTGCGGGACCCAAATGGGTGTGCGCAGAACGCCGTAGAACGTGTGTGGGACCAAAGTGGGAGTGCGCCGGACGCCGTAGAAAGTGTGCGGAACCCAAATGGGTGTGCGCAGAACGCCGTAGTAAGTGTGTGGGACCCAAATGAGAGTGCGTCGGACGCCGTAGAAAGTGTGCGGTGACAGAGTGAAAGTGCGCAAGACGCCGTAGAAAGTGTGCGGGACCCAAATAGAAGCACGCCCATGCCGATCATTTTTTCCGCAGGGCTACCGTAACCATTCTTGAGCAAAACATGATAACGAACGATAACACACGCTCATAACATGCGGGGTATAAAAGGGCAGAGGAGCGGTATGCATTCATTCACACACCGTTCTCTTCGAGAAGCCGCCGGGAAGTGGCTGAGGAGGTCGAAATTTGTTGTTGGCTATTACGATGTGCTCATATCCAAGCTGACACTCAGAAAATTTTTGAAGGAGGGTTGCGGTAGCCCTGCGGAAAAATGATCGGCATGAGCGTGCTTGTGACCCAAATGGGTGTACGCAGAGCGCCGTAGAAAGTGTGTGGGACCCAAAAGAGAGTGCGCCGGAGACCGTAGAAAGTGCCGGACCCAAATGGGTGTGCGCAGAACGCCGTAGAAAGTGTGCAGGACATCAGTGGGAGTGTGCAAGATGTAACAGAATGTGCGCAGGACATTAGTGGGAGTGTGCAGGATGTCAAAGAAAGTGTGCAGGACATCAGTGGGAGTGTGCATGATGTAACAGAATGTGCGCAGGACATTAGTGGGAGTGTGCAAGACATTAGTGGGAGTGTGCAGGATGTCACAGAAAGTGTGCAGGACATCAGTGGGAGTGTGCAAGACATCAGTGGGAGCGTGCAGGATGTCACAGAAAGTGTGCAGGACATCAGTGGGAGTGTGCAGGACGTTAGAGGGAGTGTGCAGGACGTCATAGACAATGTGCAGGACATCAGTGGGAGTGTGAAAGATGTAACAGAATGTGCGCAGGACATTAGTGGGAGTGTGCAGGATGTCATAGAAAGTGTGCAGGACATCAGTGGGAGTGTGCATGATGTAACAGAATGTGCGCAGGACATTAGTGGGAGTGTGCAAGACATTAGTGGGAGTGTGCAGGATGTCACAGAAAGTGTGCAGGACATCAGTGGGAGTGTGCAAGACATTATTGGGAGTGTGCAGGACATCATAGAAAGTGTGCAGGACATCAGAGGGAGTGTGCAGGACATCAGTGGGCGTGTGCAGGACGTCATAGAAAGTGTGCAGGCCATCAGTTGGAGTGCGAAGGGCGCCATAGAAGGGGGAAGGGCAGGACATCAGTGGGTTTACTTTCATCTAACACCACCACGCATAAATCATGTTAGAAAGGAAACCTTCAGGAAAAATAAATGAAATTCCTGAAAGTTTAGGTTCCTGGCAAAAGTAAAGATTTGGCATGGCCATAGAAATATACTCAGTCAAAAAGGGAAGATAAAGAAAAACGAAAAAAGGTTTTGAAATATTCCTGAGAACGATTTGGCGTAGAATAATTTGTTTTTCGGTAAATGAAGTGAAATAGTTGAAAGTATGATTTGGCAGTCGAGTTTGAACCAACTATTGATAAGAGTTGTGCAAAACGAGAGATCGCCTTGTCTGTGCTTATCCGTAGAACACATCAAAGCGAAATCACGCGTGAAATGGGAAACATCAAAACTTTTTCGGGAGCTGTAATGCGGCGGTCTTCACGTATTAGGTGAAGTAAAATCAACACGCGTGATTTTGCTTCGATATGCTCTACGGATAAGCACAGACAAGGCGATCTCTCGTTTTGCACAACTCTTATCAATAGTTGGTTCAAACTCGACTGCCAAATCATACTTTCAACTATTTCACTTCATTTACCGAAAAACAAATTATTCTACGCCAAATCGTTCTCAGGAATATTTCAAAACCTTTTTTCGTTTTTCTTTATCTTCCCTTTTTGACTGAGTATATTTCTATGGCCATGCCAAATCTTTACTTTTGCCAGGAACCTAAACTTTCAGGAATATTTCCATGGAGTCCCCACAAAAACAATGACTGGTAACGCTATCAGGCATATGATATCAGCCCCAATTTTCGTTTTCATGAAAGAATCATTTCATTTTTGCCCCCCTCTCCCAACGGTTTCAAGCCAGGAGTGCAATAAGGTTTCTTATGGCTGTGTGGTTGAAAGGCAGTACAAAGTACTTCTACATCGAGTTGCTTGTCGAGGTCAAAGACTCGCATGCCTCCCCAACCGCTGCACAGGGTGGCACGTTAAGCATTTGTGCTACACTTGTAGCACCAACATGCTGTTCTCTATCGAACCTAGACGTACTCCTGTTGTTGGCCCAGCTGCTCCAATCTTCGCCCGAAACTCCTGTTCTTCAATGTTACCCCGAGTATTGCTTTCGACAGTACTCACCACACGGTCACGAGACACCTTAGGCCCCTGCCAGAGTTGATTGAAAAAAACGCCGTGGCCAGCCCGGTCGCTAAGTATGAAAAACATGAACGATGGAGGTTGCAATACACACCCGGGGTCGTATTCGCGAATAACCCGCCGGGTACCCGCCGGGTAGTCGAAGGGTAAATGAGGTAAAATTTCAGTACAAAACGCGCGCTCCACGGCCACCTCTCGCCTCCCTTGGCTTCCCTCGCGACCGCCGGAATTTTTCGAATAGCATAGCTGAAAAATGGCCGCTTCGCGATGGAATCTTTATCTTTTTGCAGTGATATCGATACGTAACACAGTTTGCATTTCCATCTTACATGGTGTTAGATGAGTTGATCTGCTCCTCTGCCGCGGGCGGTATCATCCCTTCCGCTTCCCTTCGACTACCCTCGGCGGGTTGTTGGCGAATACCACCCCCGGTGTGGCCAGCTGTGGCTGACGCGGCCAATATGTATGAATTATGTGGAACAATATCATGCATATCGTTCATTGCTCCCCTTATATCATGTGAACATCGGTCGGGTCAGCCACATCGGGTGTTTTTTCCACTCCACCTCTTCAATTTATAGACATGGTTATCGACAGGGCTGGCTACTATACTACGGCGACTCGAAAAATTTTTCGAATAATCGAGTTTTCGACTAAGTCGATTTTTGAAAATTTCGAATAATCGAGTTTTCGACTAACTCGATTTTTCAAAATTTTGAATAATCGAGTAGTCGAACTGACTCGATTTTTCGAATAATCAAATGGTCATGTTTTTGACTAACTCAATTTTTCCAGTTTTCAACAATTGAGTTTCTGAAGCACCTTATCTCGAGTATTTTGAGCATACCACATTCTACTGCTTCAAGACATTGATTAAACGTATATCTTGCAATGAAAAACGCCATCTCCACACAGTAAGACGGCCGGAACCAATACTCATGTATTAATGTCGATTAGCAATATCCACCGAACAAATTCTAAAAGCTTTAGAAAACCAAACAAATTTCACTATAGGAGAGAAATACGGTTCAACGAGATCATTTAATGGATGAACAATCAGAACTCATCTTTGGAGACGATAACCATGGAAAAAGCCGGAGCTGAGTTTAACAATAATTAGCCAGGGCAAATCGTTGTCTACTTCTAGATCATCCAAACTCATAGTGGACTCTCCGTCATGATATTCAGCCTCACCGGCTAGACTTTAGCCGTTTTCCTCGTCTTTTTGGCTTTCATGACCTTTTTCGTCTTCTTGCCCGATTTTTTCGACGGAGAGTGCAGCCCCTCTTCCATATCTGCGAAGCTGAGCTTCTGTGGCCAAAATAGAAGCTGTTAGTTTTCTGGATCTCCCACCTTTTTTCTAAGAGAAAGCAAGATAAAGCCAAGCATCAAAAACAAATTTGAAAACCAAAAGTTTCGGTTGCACTGCGACGTTCCGCTGGTCCTAATGCATTCAAGCCTCTTGCATGCCTTTTTTTCTTGAGCAAGGTGAAATAATTGACCGTCATGTATTAATTTCCAGGCTATCGCGACCGTCTTGTTATCTCTAATGAGTTTATCGGTATGCGCACACCTGGGGATTGAGAAATTTTGGCGTAAATCAATGCCGGCAATAAGTGAAAAAGATGGTCGTGAGCCGTACGAGAACATTCGAGAACTATGAGCAAATAACAACCGGCGGCAAATTAGGTGCATGGTCTGCAACTGCATTTTGAAACAGTTTAACTGACGGAGAACTTCTTTGACTCGAAACAGTCGACAATCGAATTTATTCGACTGTTCGGGTCTATCGAATAATCGAGTATTCGACTGAGTCGATTTTTGAAAATTTCGAATAATCGAGTTTTCGACTAACGCGATTTTCAGGAATTTAGAATAATCGAGTTTTCGACTAATTCGGTTTTTCAAAATTTCGAATAACCGAGTAGTTGAATGACTCGATGTCGACTGTTTCAGTCGATACCAAGACTCGATGACTCGACCCGACATAAGTATACTGGCTACGCCGATCAGCCAACTATGACCGAGGCCTTATTCCACAACTATCGGAATGAATTTCTCCCGAGGAGCAGGATATCATTATACCAACCCACACGCCATGCCCTCACTTGGATCCATACGTAATTTTTTTGATCTGAAAAACAGTTAAATCAGGAGCAAATTATTGACAAAGACTCTAAAGAAGCAGAAGCGTTCCCACGCTGCTTACGACCAAGTCGTTCTACAGGCTATAAAACGGCGAAATTCACATGGTTCCTGCGCGTGCTGGTGCGGAGCGGAGGTTAGAAACAGTGAGAGAGCGGAGGGCAGTTGGAGACCGAGGCGTCGCCCGCACCCGCTCGCGCCTCGAATGATGGGAATTACGACGTTTTATAGAGGGTAGTGGTAGTGCACACCAGGCAGGGTACATGAAGTGATAGGCGACAGGACCTATTTGCTCACCATTGTCGTTCATCTGGCAGTTCATGTCTTGTTTCCTGGCAGAGGCTTACGTTTGGCGGAAGTTGTGCAACGAGGAGTTCATTTTTGGGAGCTCTCGAACTGATGCATACGGTATGTAAGAAAGGCTTAGTGTGGACAAGGTTTTCCCTGTGGTTTTCTACACTTGACCAAAAAATGCCAAGCGATCCCGATCGCCATGAGTGCGTAAAATGCTCTGCAGTACTCATCTGAGAATTCAAGTCGGTCTAACGTCGGTCTGGTATAGAAATGTAACCGGTACTATCCTTTTATTTCAAATGAGAGTACACGCTCGTAAACGTGTTTGAGATAACTACAGAAATAGAATCGTATGGCCCAGAACACAACGACTACGTATTTTAAAGAGTAAAAAACTATCCACAATGTATGATATTTATCACATTTTCATACAAAAATACTCGAAGCCAAACACTTGAAGTACAGATCAGAAAAACAAGTTTCTCAGATAAAACTGGTTGTCGAGAATCGGACGAAAAGTTGTCGTGCGGGCGAAAAGCTGTTCTGCGACAATGCCGCTACACGAGTAAGAAGTTGGCCCCGCCCCTGTATTTGCGTCCTCCTCCTAAACAGGGGTGCTGGGCCATCCCCACCGTTGTCGATGTATGTGGTTTACTTATTGTACCTACTCCATCACCTACAAACATCGCCGACGTCGGGAATGGCCCAGAATCCCCGTTTTGGAAGAGGACGCAAATACAGGGGGCGGGCAGATACAGGGACGGGGCCAACTTCTCACTCGTGTAGCGGCATTGTGGGTCGTTTTTCACGCTTCAGAATTCGTAGGCGTTATATACTGAGCCATATCATTCTATTTCCGTAGTTATCTCAACCAGGTTTACGAGCGTGGATGCTGCCTTTAAAAGTCAGACGAGCGGCTTGCCAGCAATTTTTTCTACCGGCATTTTTTAGAAGGCTTGGAAAAAAGGAGGAAAGATCCAACTTCAAAATTTCTTTGCCAGCCTCATTTCTATTTAAGCTAGCTCATTGAAAGTTTCTGGTTCAGTTTTTCCTACACTTTTTCATTTTTGAGAATTGCTCAATGTACTGCTAACTCTAGTTCGTGTGCGAATGAACAATTATCAAAAGTTCTGCACTGTTAATATTTTGAAGTGTGGCGACAGAGAGCAGTCCGAAAGGTTCTTTTATTATTCCGCGATTCCATTCCGAATGAGCAGCTCCTCCATCTGCCAGCCCCACCTCCTCCTCCTCTTTTCCCACATCAGTATCCAATAACACCCCTCGACTCCATGACTTCATCATGCGTAAGTCATCCAAGCATCGCTTCTATCGATTTGCCGTCGTTCAAAATAAATATTCCTGCCGAAGCAAATGCACCTCTAATAATTCTGAGCAACAACTCAGTCATTACGTAATTTGCCGGCGATTTCCGCCTGTATTCTAGCCACAGTTGTAGTGACATAATTAGTGTTGGTAAGGCATTTCCATGGCGTCACTTGAGTGGTTTCGGGGACGCCCACCTTTACTGAGGTTGGAGGCAGCGTATACGCAAAAAACCGCATCCGCCTATTTTGTGTGCTCCGTGTAGCAGATGTAGCGACGTTCTAAGCTGTAATCTACTTGGATTAGAAAATTCCTTCTGTCCTCCTTTCTACGAGAATTCCCCGAAATAAGATTTTGATGAAGAATCTCTCGAAAGATAATTCAGCACTTTTTCTACTGGCATTTGTTGTCTCTTTGCATTGCTTGTTTGCTTGAACAACTCAACTATTTTGTGGGCAGGATGATCCGGTGCTCAGAGAAATGAAAACATGACGCTTGTATTATTGTTGCACACTTGAATGTCTCAAGTATATTGTTGTGAGCGCGAAGCGCTCACCTCCTTTGGTTTTAAACTGCACGTGCGCAAACACGCGATACCGAAATCAACGTTCTGAGAAAACTTGGGGAAGTGGTTCTTTTTTCATTGAAAAGAGCATAAAAAGTTAGGGTAAACACCCAAAAATGGTCTGGAATGGTTAACTAGTTTTCGAGAAAAATTGAATAATCCGCCAAGTTATGATGTTAATCTCCTTTTCTTTTTTCAGTTGCCGTTCACGATCTTGTTGGTACACTTAAAATCGAGCTAGGAAGCTCATTCTTGGACAGGAGGCTGGAAATGGATGCAGGTCGCTCCTATTAAAATTGGGAGTTGAAAGCTCAATTTTCGCGGAACCTCAAAATTGAGGTCGAAGATAGGCAAAATCTAGTAAACATGTTTATACAAACCAGCCGACGCTCACTTAGGGGCTGAGCAGAGTGCCACCGCTGCACGGCGCGGTCTGATGATGGAGAGCCGTATTGATAGATCGCCGCGATCTATCAATACGGCTCTCAATCATCAGGCCGCGCCGCGGTGGCACTCTGCTCAGCCCCTTATCCTTAAAAATGAACTAATGAAAATCAACACAGGTACTGATATTCTTTCAAACAAGATTGTGCCCTGTTCGAGACGGTTTTGGTTCCAAGCTGTACGAATTCGACGAGACCTTGGAAGTATTTTTCGGACCGCCGTATGATGTGAGTAGGATTCCAAGAGCGCGCAGGATGCCGTAGAAGGCGCACGGGAACACGGTGAGACTGGCAGGACGCCGTAGGAAGTGTGTGGGACCCATATGGGAGTGCGCAGGACGCCGTAGAAAGTGCGCGGGACCCAAGTGGGAGTGCGCCGGACGCCGTAGAATGAGTGTGTGACCCTAGAGGGAGTGCGCAGGACTCTGCAGAAAATTGGGGGACCCAAGTGGGAGTTCCTCGGACGCCATAGAAAGTGTGCGGGACCCGAGTGGGAGTGCGCAGGACGCCGTAGAAAGTGTGTGTGACCCATATAAAAATGTGCAGGACGCCGTAGAATGTGTGTGGGACCCGGTGGAAATGCGCAGGACGCCGTGGGAAGTGTACGTGACCCCAGTAAGTGTATGCAGGACGCTTTGATAAGTGCATGGGACCCCATTGGGAGTGCGCAGGTCGCTTCTGAAAGGCTCAATCCAACCTCAGGGGTAACATATGGTATAATAGTCCGCCCACAGTGAATGTTATTTGGGGCGCTGAACGCAATTATGAAGTCCTTTTTGAATTTTACAGTAGATTACGGAAGATAATGACCGGAAGATCATAAACGACCTTTTTGCTTTTTTTCTCAAAGGGAACCTTTGCTAAAATAAAATGAAATTTGTAACTGTTTTACTTCGCTATAAAAGGATTATGATTTGGCATTGAAGAAATCGCGAGGATCTCGTTAAAAAAGTGAAATGCTTCTTGTGTATGATTTGGCACATTTGGCACGAGGGAACGCCGAAAAGTGAGTGAAATGATGGACCATTGATTTGGCCGCGCACTTGTTTAACAAACAGCAAAAATTGAGAGTAGCATTGAAAAAAAAACAAATCACACCCGTATTTTCTCCAATCAAGCTAATATTTACAACTTAGCTTTGCAAAGCTGAGAATCAAATTTTGGCGTTCATCAAATATTCAGGAACGCATAATTTCGAACATTACTGATTTCTTCATGTCTATATATTCGCTAGCGGATAAGTAATGAACCACATTTGTATGAGAAAAATTATTTAATGAATATGAAAATAATTGCAGTCCCACAAAGATATGTGTGTGCTCAGTAAGACGGGTGTGATTTGGTTTTCCAATGCTACTCTCAATTTTTGCTGTTTATTAAACAAGTGCGCGGCCAAATCAATGGTCCATCATTTCACTCACTTTTCGGCGTTCCCTCGTGCCAAATGTGCCAAATCATACACAAGAAGTATTTCACGTTTTTCAACGAGATTCTCGCAATTTCTTCAATGCCAAATCATAACCCTTTTATAGCGAAGCAAAACAGTTACAAATTATCTTTATAGTATGAGATGTAGCATACTCTTCTACTGCATGTAAACTACACTTTTATCGAAAGTAACAAACGCTTATATGGCATGTGACATACACTTGAATTTTATGTAGTTTGATTATGCGACATGATATGACAGACTTATCGATGTAGAATCTCAAGAGCTGCAAGTTTTAGCTGGCTCTTTCTTGTACAAACAGTTAGCATCAGGTTCGCAGACACACCCCAGGAGCTTAAAGCTTGCTGCTCCATCACTGAAGCAGCAAGCTTGAAACGCATGGCCTCACACCTGAAGCAGCTTGTCGATCCCACCTTAAAGCTAAATATGGTCAATCGATTTCTCTTATCCTCCTCACGACCATCCGAAACCAAGCGAGTAAGGCCGGAATCATACCTCCCGCGACCAGCGCCAGTGCGTTTCAGCCCTGTCAAGTTTCAGTCGATATGGATGGCAAACATTGCGTCGCGTCGCTCGTCGCTAGAGGTATGATTCCGGCTTCAGAAAGTGCTCTCGATTCGTTCCAAACCAAGGTGTTACGAATGGCTCATCGACAGAGTTAGACTCACATCAGAGGGAGCCATACGGACTCAGACGAATAATCGGCAAACTATGGCGGGGGCCTGAGGGTGGTCGCTCAGCCTGCCCCGTTTCTTACAGCTGATACACCTCGTTTTTCGAAATCGAAGCTGTATCCCTCTAATAGAAGTTTCCACTGGATATAGTCATCCGCACTGTGCATAATAGTTGGCATACTCTGCAACAAATGTGTTGAGCGACTTTTTTTGCATTGAGCCATGGTGTGAATAGAATACCTTGGGACTGGAAACAATTATTCCGTGTCGGAATGTCATGCTACCGTGGTAGCCCAAAACGAGCTCTCCGACACAGCCCAATTTTTATGAAGGCCCTGAGCACGCACAAACAAATATGGAATGAAGGCAATTTGCGAAGGCAAATAGTGCATTTCTGTTTTTCATCAGTACTCCCTTCTCCGGCAGAATGCATGAAGTGGCCAGCATTGACGAGGGTCAAGTCCCTTTCTTTTTTTATTTTCTGTACTACATACATCTTAAAATCGTAATCAGCTCAACCAAGGGTTTCTTCCCCAGATCATCTGCGAAAAAGGACTTCTTGGAGCTGTTTTTTTTTCTGCATACACAGTACCCATTTCAACACATCTACGGCTCTTCATAAGTTGTCAACATCTTAATAGAGTGGTGGTATTGATCGGTTAAGACCTTGTAGCTATTTTGGTTGCGAAAAAAATTCAATCGAAATGATTTTTGACTATTGCCTTGCAGGTTTTAATTTCTTCAATCATTCGCAATTGCCTGCAAACTGAAATAGAAACAGAATTTGAAACGTTGTGCTCAAACTGTTCAAAGGCACAATTAAAGGCAGTGGTCGCGATCAAATATCCTTGTCGTCTTCTTCTCTCTAAGCGCTTTTCTGGGTCTCGAGTAGTAGGACCTACAAGAAAAAATCGCGAAAAAACCACTGTTTTACAGCAAATTCGAAGCCTGAACTTTCTTGTCTTTTGATGGTGGACGAGCCTACTCCACAACATCGGCATCGATGACCTCTTATATCAAGAACATCAGCTGGCTTGAAATTGAATTTCAATCAATGAATCTTCGGATTTGTGTACACATTTAGTCAAAAACATTGACTGGAGTGCTTTCTTTCATTGCTCAACTGTTTTTATCAGATGAATTTCTGAAAGTTGGGCTCGCAGAAAAGGTTAGGGATTCGGCATTGTTCTTAGATGTCGTGAAATTGTTTTTTTTTGGATTTGGCTTTCAACTTGATTTCTTAAATGTAGTGAAATTATTGACTTGATTTGGCTGATCATGGTATTTGGAGACATCGTAATCATTAAATTATAGTGAGATTGCTGCTAATAGATTCGGCACGCGTCCTATCAATTATCAGAGTCAAATCACGTGTCAGAAGTATTTCTCTTGATAGTCTTCGTGTCCTCAACGCTTTCACGGTTCACAATGTATGGAAATGTTTTTGTTGCTAGACTTATTCTTTTTCTGATTTGATCCAGATCACGCTCGACTCAAAACTCCTTCTGACACGTGATTTGACTCTGATAATTGATAGGACGCGTGCCAAATCCATTAGCAGCAATCTCACTATATTTTAATGATTACGATGTCTACAAATACCATGATCAGCCAAATCAAGTCAATAATTTCACTACATTTAAGAAATCAAGTTGAAAGCTAAATCCAAAAAAACAATTTCACGACATTTAAGAACAATGCCAAATCCCTAACCTTCTGCGGAGCCCAACTTTCAGAAATTTCACAACTTTTTTCGAGGGTTTCCCTTCTACAATATCGTGTATCTCTGGAGGGAGGAGCCGCGATGCTGTTATGATAGCTTTATTATAAAAGTCAAGTTGATGTTTTTGAGAAAGCATAGTGGTGGAAATGGAGAAAGAACCGCTCTGCTGCTATGATAGCAAGGTAATATGTAGCTGCATCGCGGCTCCCTCGAGATAGATCACAATGAATATACTTTTAGAATTTAAAAGTCGAAAAAATGAAGAAATGAGTTTCAAAAGGACACAATTGTGCAGGATCAGTCGCTCTAGTCAAATTTCACCGGTTCTTGCAGATGTCGCTCTTCTGTTCCGGCCCAGACTTCTAACTCGGAGGCATAACTTGCATACGGTGTGCTAGACATTAAACTGAGCCCCTGCTTACGTCCCATGGTGTCCTGCACATCCCTAGTGGGGTCCTGCACACGTCTCAGGATGTCCGGCACACATTCCACGACATCCTGCACACACTCCGTGACATCCTGCACACCCCTATACTGCGGTACTGCACACGTCTCATGATGTCCTGCTTATCCCTACTGAGACCCTGCCCACATTCCATGACATCCTGCACACCCCTACTGCAGTCCTGCACACGTCCCATGATGTCCTGCACACA
This sequence comes from Aplectana chamaeleonis, assembly GCA_029168955.1. Taxonomy (NCBI): domain Eukaryota; kingdom Metazoa; phylum Nematoda; class Chromadorea; order Rhabditida; family Cosmocercidae; genus Aplectana; species Aplectana chamaeleonis. Next base: position 171,422 of record JAPDOI010000306.1, read on the forward strand.
ACTACTGGGGTCCTGCCCACGTCCCACGATGTCCTGCACACTCCTACTGAAATCCTGCACACGTCCCATGATGTCCTGCACACCCCTACTGGGGTCCTGCCCACGTCCCACGATGCCCTGCACACTCCTACTGAGGTTCTGCACACATTCGATGACATCCTGCACACCCCTACTGCTGTCCTGCACACGTCCCATGATGTACTGCACACAACTACTGAGGTCCTGCACACATTTCATGACATCCCGCACACTCCTACTGCGGTCCTGCACACGTCCCATGATGTCCTGCACACTCCTACTGTGGTCCTGCACACATTACATGGCATCCTGCAGACCCCTACTGCGGTCCTGCGCACGTCCCATGATGTCCTGCACACTCCTACTGAGGTCCTGCACACATTTCATGACATCCCGCACACTCCTACTGCGGTCCTGCACACGTCCCATGATGTCCTGCACACTACTACTGAGGTCCTGCACACGTCCCATGATGTCCTGCACACTCCTACTGAGGTCCTGTACACATTCCATGACATTCTGCACACCCCACTGCGGTCCTACACACGTCCCATGATGTCTTGCACACTCCTACTGAGGTTCTGCACATATTCCATGACATCCTGCACACCTATTGAGGTCCTGTAAACATTCCATGACATTCTGCGCACCCCTACTGCGGTCCTGCACACGTCCCATGATGTCCTGCACACTCCTACTGAGCTCCTGCACACATTCCATGACATCCTGCAGACCACTACTGCGGTCCTGCACACGTCCCATGATGTCCTGCACACTCCTACTGAGGTCCTTCTCACGTACCATGATGTCCTGCACACGTCCCATGATGTCCTGCACACTCCTACTGAGGTTCTGCACACATTCGATGACATCCTGCACACCCCTACTGCTGTCCTGCACACGTCCCATGATGTACTGCACACAACTACTGAGGTCCTGCACACATTTCATGACATCCCGCACACTCCTACTGCGGTCCTGCACACGTCCCATGATGTCCTGCACACTCCTACTGTGGTCCTGCACACATTACATGACATCCTGCAGACCCCTACTGCGGTCCTGCGCACGTCCCATGATGTCCTGCACACTCCTACTGAGGTCCTGCACACATTTCATGACATCCCGCACACTCCTACTGCGGTCCTGCACACGTCCCATGATGTCCTGCACACTACTACTGAGGTCCTGCACACATTTCATGACATCCCGCACACCACTACTGCGGTCCTGCACACGTCCCATGATGTCCTGCACACTCCTACTGAGGTCCTGCACACATGTCATGACATCCCGCACACTCTTACTGCGGTCCTGCACACGTCACATGACATCCCGCACACTCCTACTGCGGTCCTGCACACGTCCCATGATGTCCTGCACACTCCTACTGAGGTCCTGTACACATTCCATGACATTCTGCACACCCCACTGCGGTCCTACACTTGTCCCATGATGTCTTGCACACTCCTACTGAGGTTCTGCACATATTCCATGACATCCTGCACACCTATTGAGGTCCTGTAAACATTCCATGACATTCTGCGCACCCCTACTGCGGTCCTGCACACGTCCCATGATGTCCTGCACACTCCTACTGAGCTCCTGCACACATTCCATGACATCCTGCAGACCACTACTGCGGTCCTGCACACGTCCCATGATGTCCTGCACACTCCTACTGAGGTCCTTCTCACGTACCATGATGTCCTGCACACGTCCCATGATGTCCTGCACACTCCTACTGAGGTCCTGCACACATTCCATGACATCCTGCACACCTATTGAGGTCCTGTACACATTCCATGACATTCTGCACACCCCTGCTGCGGTCCTGCACACGTCCCATGATGTCCTGCACACTCCTACTGAGGTCCTGCACAAATTCCATGACATCCTGCTCATCCCTACTGCGGTCCTGCACACGTCCCATGGTGTCCTGCACACTCTTACTGCGGTCCTGCTGTAGTCCTGCAACTCCTGTTTCAGTCCCGCATAGTCAACTGACACTTCAGCACACCCTGCGACGCCTTCTTATCGATGGTGCGCATGGTACGAACATGCGCCTCGCTCTGAAACATCCCTCCCAAACAACCGTCCTCCTCCGATCCGAACGTTTAGAGTACACCACCCTAGAGAGCGAGGTGTTTATATGGAGTCTCTAAGAAAACAATAACTGATAACGAAAAAAACCCGTCAGTTTTATGAACTATTATTGAGAGGCCGGTTTCCAAGTTTGAACCGCCTGTAAGTGGTCCAGGAATGAAAATGGTGAGTTCTGCGGGTTACTTTTGGCATCCTCGTGCCCGATTACCTCTGGTCACCGAGTTTGGTCCACGCCGTCCAAAAAAATGAAATGTGACGGACGGAGGCGGAGGCGGAGGCGGAGAAATTTTTTGCGTCATTTGAGGCGCCATATCTTTTGAGAGCGGTGACCGATCGCAATGAAACTTGGCTCAGGTACGTATATTGATACCCTTCGAATGATGTACAACTTAATTTTCTGGTGACAGTATGAATAGGTGATCTCAGTATAGGGCATGCGCGCGGTAAGAGATCAAAGCCAAATCTGGTGAGCGCTTCGCGCTCACCACAATTTGCATTTATTTCTTCCTCTGAATGTCGATGATTTCTGACTGCTCGGCATGAGACCGCGATCTTTTTGGTCGGCGCTGTACACGTTTGCACGAACTGGCATATTTGGGCCCTAGAAACTCTTATTCTAGCCCGTTTTTCACTGTGCTAACTTCATAGTTTTTCAGCTGTTTTTGACCTAAGCTGATTTTCGTAGTTTTTTCGCTAACGTTTTTCATCGCGACCAGTGCCTTTAAAGACATCGTACGCGCAGAGAACCGTATACTATTTTAACATGTTTTTGTAGCTTGGCCTCTCTAGTGAACAAAAATCTCGGAAGGACCCACGAAAATCCTCTATTTGTAAAGGAAATTCAGTACAAACACCCTGTAAAATTGAATTTGAATTTCGCGCCAAAATCGTGTTTGAAGTCTTTCTGTACTTGGATGTAACTGTCATTTTCAAAGTATTTCTGCATGTGGAATTTGTGCCGTAACTGTTTTTCATGTTGTTTGACGGTAGTATCAACATTCGATGAAAAAGTGGTAGATGACTAGTGAGAATTGGTGGTGCATCCTCATATTTAGTTCCTCCCAAACCCATAACCCTATGTTTTCGACGCGCCGAAGTTAACCGGTGTGATCTATTGGGCTCATTCATAAAATCGAGTCTAAAAAATGGAAATTGGTTCTCAGCGCGAATCACGCCTTCAAGGTAAATTCAGGGAAACTGCATCTATACAAGTTACGAGACTAGTGGCTTGTCAGATTTCGAGAATGTGAGTCATGTGCGTGCCGCCGTCCCCATGCCGCGTGACAGTTGTGAGGGTGTGTCAACCTGCCGACTGCCGCCTTCTGGGAACAAAAACTCAGATTGTCAAAGCCGCTTAGTCAGAGTAGGGGTGCAGAACACCCTGTAGCTGGGAACTTCCTTTTCTTTCGCTCTATGCTGTGCTCGTCAAAGAACCAAAACCCATTTCGTACTGAGCTTGAACCATGCTTCGCTTCTGTATTTTCTTTAAATCCTTTTGAGAAATATCAAGAGTGGACGTTACTGAATGGAAAAGAGGCGAATGCACGGGACTGTTACGCGTAATGAGTGCGTAAAAGAGGTATTTAGTATTGCTGAGTTCGTCATCATCAGTGATAGAACCATTGCTTGAGAGTTAGCCAAGTGGCGAGATATTGGAACAGAGCTTTAGGCCCCCGTCATAGTCGGCCGAAAAACCGGCCGTCCTAGTCTCACCCGGTCGATATCTATAAGACACACGCAGGACGGGAATAAATGAAGTGATAAAAATCATCTTCAACTGATAAAATTCCACCTTCTCTTTGTCGTCGTTGGTCGTGTCAGGTGGATTTTTATCATTCCAGACGGTTTTTATCAGTTGGGGTCAAACTTTATCATAACATAGGACGATTTTTGTCATTCGAGGATGATTTTTATCACTTCATTTCTTCCTGTTTTCTTCCTATCTCTGAAGGAAACCTTCGGTAAAATGAAATGAAATTATCTGACTGTTTTGCTTCGCTTCGAGAGGTTCATGATTTCGCATAAAAATATTTGTGAGAAACTCGTTAAAAGAAGTGAAATACTTGGCGCATTTGATTTTTCATGGGATTTAACACAGAAGAAACACTGAAAGCTCGATGAAATGATGTACCACTGATTTGGATGTGCGCTTTCTTACGAAAAATCAGAAAATTGAGTGTCTGAGCTCCTTGAAATATTATTTTGTCGCTCCCACCCTATTTCATTTTTGACGAATGTATTTATTTCAGGACTCAGTACGGGGAGGGGGCCACCCACGATTCAAGACAAACTAAATGAACCACCGACTGGTAAGGCTATCAAACGAAGTATTTCTGTAGAGCTTTTATAAAAACAATGGTTGATAGCACTAATAGGCATCATTTATCAGAGTTTTTCTTCGTTTCTATCAATAAGTCTTGGGTGCCCCCCCGTCCCCCCCGCGTCTGGGATAGACCCAAAAACAGGCCGTTCATGGCCTTTCTGCCCATCGCACCAGCTCGGCACTGTAGGACACACGTTACTTTTCCCGGCGCGTCGTGCACTCCTACTTGGGTCTCGACCACTTTTTCCGGCCCCCAACGCACTCCCAGTTGAGCCACGACCACGTTTACCGGCGCTCTGTTTACTCCCAATTCGGTCCCGCCCACTATATCCGGCGCGCTGTGCACTCTCACTAGCTTCCCGACTACTTTTTCCGGCGTTCTACGCACTCCCACTCGGGTCCCGTCCACGTTTCCCGGCGCTCTGTTTACTCCCAGTTGGGTCCCGCCCACCTTTTCCGGCGCGCTGTGCACTCTCACTAGCTTCCCGACCACTTTTTTCGGCGCTCTACGCACTCCCACTCGGGTCCCGTCCACTTTTCCCGGCGCTCTGTTTGCACCCAGTTTGGTCCCTCCCACTTTTTCTGGCGCTCTACGCACTCCCAGTTGGGTCCCGAACGCTTTTTCCGGCGCTTTGTGCACTCCCAGTTGGGTCCCGCCCACTTTTTCCGGCGCGCTGTGCACTCTCACTAGCTTCCCGACCACTTTTTCCGGCCCCCAACGCACTCCCAGTTGAGCCACGACCACGTTTACCGGCGCTCTGTTTACTCCCAGTTCGGTCCCGCCCACTTTATCCGGCGCGCTGTGCACTCTCACTAGCTTCCCGACTACTTTTTCCGGCGTTCTACGCACTCCCACTCGGGTCCCGTCCACTTTTCCCGGCGCTCTGTTTGCACCCAGTTTGGTCCCTCCCACTTTTTCTGGCGCTCTACGCACTCCCAGTTGGGTCCCGAACGATTTTTCCGGCGCTTTGTGCACTCCCAGTTGGGTCCCGCCCACTTTTTCCGGCGAGCTGTGCACTCTCGCTAGCTTCCCGACCACTTTTTCCGGCGTTCTACGCACTCCCACTCGGGTCCCGTCCACGTTTCCGGGCGCTCTGTTTACTCCCAGTTCGGTCCCGCCCACTTTTTCTGGCGCTCTACGCACTCCCAGTTGGGTCCCGAACGCTTTTTCTGGCGCTATGTGCACTCAAAGTTGAGTCCCGCCCACTTTATACAGCGCTTGGCGCACTTCAATTTGAGTTCCGCACACGAAGCATACGGTCCCTGATGGACCTGAGGCTCAACGTCTCTTGAATTCTATTAGGCACTAAGTTCCTTCAGACACACACACACACACACACACACACACACACACACACACACACACACACACACACACACACACACACACACACACACACACACACACACACACACACACACACACACACACACACACACACACACACACACACACACACACACACACACACACACACACACACACACACACACACACACACACACACACACACACACACACACACACACACACACACACACACACACACACACACACACACACACACACACACACATGCACACACACATACACACACACACACACACACACAATAATAATACACACACACACATACACACACACACATACACACATACACACATACACACACACACACACACACACATACACACACACATACACACATATTACACACATACACACACACATACACACATACACACATACACACACACACATACACACACATACACACACATACACACACATACACATACACACATACACACACACACACATACACACACATACACACACACATACACACATACACACACACACACATACACACACACATACACACACACATACACACACACACATACATACACACATACATACACACACACACACACACATACACACACACATACACACACACATACACACATACACACACATACACACACATACAATACACACACACACACATACACACATACACACACACACATACACACATACACACACACACACACATATATTTTGAAATTCACAAATTTTTTAATATCTCGAGAACCACTGTGTGGATTTTTCTGAAAATTGGGCAACGTTGAGAACATTTACTGCTCCATCTTTTGTGACAATCCCTTGTTTCAAGGTTTCTCCCGAACCGAGATTCTGGAATGAGGGTTGTGCGCGGAAGCAATCCTTTTCCAAATCAGGTGCGCACTTCGCGCGCACCACAATTTTTGTTTTCCTGTTTCTCTTAGAGAAAATTTTACGCTGATCACAAATGTGTTTCCAGAATCGCTCAGGAACCACTATGAACGGTGTTATGGCCCCTCAAAAATTCTGAATTTGAGCGGCGAGAAGTTCGCGGACGAGTTGTCTCGGGCCTGTTTTTTTCTCGTCATTCGGAGCCATCGTTTTGAAGCAGGTCACAAAATAAAGCCACACCGAAAACAAATGGAAGAACATAGATTTTGTTCAAAACCGGTCGCGCTTCTCTTCCCTATCGAGACCAGAAGCTTGTCGATGGGCGTTACCCATTTTTTCTTCCGTGGGGGCGGAGTCGACTTTTTCCTTGCCTTTTCTCGCTTATTTGAGCGAATTGAGATTTTGCGCTTTGCAGAGTTGCTATTCACGACTACCGGAGTATAATACCAAAAATTACCCCTGAGCTTGGACTGTGCCTTTAACCCATTCACGACCACGCCTAATTTTGGGTGGCTGCACGTTCGGACCGCGTGCAATATTGCGTCACCGTATAACGTGTCCCACCGGTGGGACACTCTGGCTTGAATGGCGTCCCACGAGTAATTCCTTTTTCTTTATTGTGTCCATATTGTACCTAGCAACGATGGTCGGACAGTATCAGAGTTGGAGCCTCCGAGACGCTTTCGTTATCGAGAAACAAATACAATACCCACCCTAAGTTTTGGTAAAAAGGCGAAAAAAACGCGGAAAATCGCTTTTTTCGTCTTTTGATCATAACTCGCTTCACAGTTGACGTTTTTCAAACTTGAAGACACTCCTGGAATCAGCATTGATCACTCTTTCTTTTGATCTATTCAAGGCTTAATGTCAAACAAGGGATATAGGTTTGACACAATCAATCGAGTGAGAAATGGAACAATATTATATGCTGAAATGTGTGACTGTGTCTACTTTAGTCTATTCAACTTGTTTTCGATTTGGGTTATTTTAGAAATTTATTTATTTATCATTTTTTTTATTTTTTCAAAACTTAATTCCATTTTAACTCTTGGCATTATTTATTTGCTATTCATTCAGTTATTTGTTTAACATTTTTTGATGCTGTTTGTAGCATTCTTTTTTATACTACTCTATTTTTATATTAGTTCTCACTATAACTTGAATACTTATACATTTCAATTTCATTCATATAATTACTGCTTTATTTGAAAAATGGTTTTGCTGACAACGTTAAATAATTATTTGGATATCAATCGTTTTAGCTGTATCCTCAGACAAACCATTCAAAACGGTAAAAACTTCGAGCCTCAACAATGCAGGAGGTAGTTTGAGTTTCAATCACTTGTATCAATATTCAAAATTTCTGAGATTAGTTTCAGAATTCGAAAATAACATCCGTCGTCCTAATTTCAAGAAAGCTTTCAAGTTTAAGAAAAAAGTTATTTCTTGAAGTAGTTATGACACATTGCGCCCTCCCAAGATGTTGAAAATCTTCAGATTTAAAGAGACTTGAACCCTAAAAACCTTAATAATCGATTTTGTAGTATTGCTGACTTCGAAACTGTCTCTATACCTGAGAAACAGTCAAGATTTACTTCTAATCTTGCTTAGTCTTGTATGAACTTCGTTCTAGCGATCGTCAACCTTCAGCTTACCCGTATCTTCGCTCCCTCCACTCTATCTCTCTCCCTTTCTCTCGACGATCTGACGCACTCCTCGCTCGAGAACAGTTCCCCGAATCGGATTGAATTCGCGCAGCAGGGATGTACTGGAGAGCCAGACCACCCAGCAGCCAGCGCGCGCGGCTGCGGCGCGCCACCGCAGTGATTAATCTCCTAAGCGAAAAGTGTGCCTCAATCAATTGGCGGCATCGTCAAATGCGGATTTAAAACATTAAATACAAGGAATAGGGTGGGAATATGGAATTTTCTTGAATTTTCCGTTTTTTTTTTAAATTCTTAACACAGATTTATCCAAATTCTACGAGGAAAACTCTGTATTATCTGTGCTACTGTGGGGGAAGACCCTTAACAGTAACCTCTTGAAATATTCGTGCCTTCGGTGAGTAAATCCTTGGTCGCGGACCACAAAGCGGAAAGCGCGTGCGGCCGCGCATCGATTAATCCCCTAAGCAAAAGGTCGTGCTCAATCGAATAGGCCGGGATCATTTTGCCCGCGACCAGCGGCGGCGACAGTGCACATCAAGCATATCGATTTTCGGTCGATATTGATCGTAAACATTGCGTCGCGTCGCTCGTCGCGGGCAGTATGGTCCCGGAAATAACACTGAATCCTCGATCTGTAGCAAAAAAAGCATCCACAACTGGGCCATATGAACACCACTGTGTTCCCACAAGCCTGCGTAGATTCTTACCATACCCCTCACTAGGGACCAGGGATAGGCGAAAATTCGATTTTTGATTAACTGATTTCTGATTGGATTTAGCCTACCGATTTCCGAAAAATGCCCCAGAAATGTGGAAAAATTGGAAATACTTTGAAGAAAGCAATTTTAGGAGGTTGAGCATTGTTAGCTGTCAAACCTCAAGGAATTCCTTTAAGGTGCTAAACCTGAATCGAAGGTCTGTTTTTAATTTCAAGAAGAACAAGGGATGAGATTCACATACTGAAAGAGAACCACAAAGAGTTTTCCTCTTAGCATCCGGACAAATCTGAACTTTTTATGAAAAAAAAATCGGAAAACCAAAGAAAATTCCATATTCCGACACTATCCTTGTTTTTGATGATTTATATTCGCATTTGAAGACGAGCCGTCAATTGGTCGAGGCAGACCTTTCGCTTGAACTTCTCTCAGAGTTCCATCGCCGAGCGGCGCGATGGGATGATAAACATGAACATCGGTCGAGATCGCGCCGCATGGTTACGATCGCCAGAACGAAGTTCATACAAGACTAAGCAAGATTAGAAGTAAATCTTGACTGTTTCCCAGGTATAGATACAGTTTCAAAGTCAGCAATACTACGAAAATCGATTGGTAAGGTTTTTCAGGTTCAAGTTTTATTAAATCTGAAAATTTTCAACATCTTGGGAGGGCGAAATGTGTCATACCTACTTCAAGAAATAACCTCTTTCTTAAACTTGCAAACTTTCTTAAAATTAGGACGACGGTTGTTATTTTCGAATTCCGAAAATAATCCCAGAAATTTTGAATATTGATACAAGAGATTGAAACTCAAACTACCTCCTCCATTGTTGAGGCTCGAGGTTTTTACCGTTTTGAATGGTTTGTCTGAGGATAGAGCTAAAACGAATGATGCCAAATAGTTGTTTAACGTTGTTAGCAAAAACATTTTTTTAAATAAAACAATAATTACATGAATGAAATTGAAATGTATAAGTATTCAAATTATAGTGAGAATTCATATAAAAAGTGTTGTATAAAAAAGAATGTTACAGACAACACTAAGAAATATTAAACAAATAACTGAATGAATAGCTAATAAATAATGCCGAGAGTTGAAGTGGATTTAAAATTTGAAAAAATAAAAAAATCAAAAAGAAATAAAATTTCTGAAATGAGAAAATCCAAATCAAAAACAAGTTTAATAGACCAAAGTAGACACAGTTACACATTTCAGCATTTATAATTTTCCCACTTCTCGCTCGATTGATTGTGTCAAATCTATATGCCTTGTTTGAGAGTAAGCCATGTATAGATCAAAAAGAAAGAATGATCAATGCTGATTCCAAAGATGTCTTCAAATTCGAAAAACGTCAACTGTGAAGCGAGTTATGATCAAAAGACGAAAAAAGCGATTTTCCGCGTTTTTTTTCGCCTTTTTACCAAAACTTAGGGTGGGTATTGTACTCAAAACCAAAACGGGGTCCACTGAGCTGCAACGCTTTCAAAAACGTAAACGAGTTTCAAAGGTTAGGTTCGTACTAAGCAACCTGAAAGCCAGCAATAGAAGAAAAAAGAAATCACTAGGTGCTTCTAAAGCTGCTTTACAGCCGTTTTTTCCTCTATTTCAGACCACCTGGTTTTAAAAAGTTCTAAATGTGTTGTTGCATTTGACCTACTGATGGACCACGAGGTTTTTATTTAGGTCTTGGGTAGGTCAAGACATTGATCACATGTAGGTTCGAAAGTAGTTTGTTGTGGCGGAGAAATCGATTTTTGAAAAGGGTGTCCCACCGGTGGGACACGCGGTCCGAAGTGGTAGTCAACGCGTGTCCCACCGGTGGGACACGTGGTCGTGAAGGGGTTAAAGGCACAGGACTCCCAAAAAATTAATTTTCAGATTTTATGCTTATCTTGGAAAGAGTCACACGCTGATCACAGTGGTATCTCTGAAATCGTCCAAGATCCTCTTTGAACAGAGTTATAGCTCTTCGAAATGCCTAGATTATGAGGGTGAAAAATTGGTGGACGAGTTGTCTCAGGCCTGTATTTCTTTTCATTCGCAATCGTTGCGCTAGAGCGAGCCAGGATAAAGAGACAGCCCGGCAGTGGACTGAAGAACGACGATTTGTTGGAATTCATCCATTCATCGAGCCGCTATCGAGTTCGAAAATCTATTAGGGGGTCCGGCCTGTGGTGGTGAGCGAAGGTGGACGGGCCTGTGGTGTTCGCTTATATCTCGCTTATTTGGAGGAATTGAGATTTCTCATTTGGCTTGTGTTATACAGTATACATTGGATCCGACTCATTGAGGATAATTGCAAAAATCGCTCTTTTCTGTTTCACCCGGAACTGAAAGGTTTACATTTAGATGAATATGAACTAAAAAGGTAGAATGACCTTAACTTTCAAGTAACTAGAAGATTCTGTGACAAGAAATTCTGAAATATCCGATTTTTTTCGGATATCCGAATCATTTCAAATAACCTTCATTCCACGAAAACTAATATGAAGCCGACGACAAATTTGTCCTCGCATGAATGTTATATGAGTCTCGATTGGAAAACAATCTTTTCTTCGAGCATTAGGCTGACGGTGAAGAGAAAAACAGTTTTTGTAGTTTTTCGAAACGAGTCGGATCCAATGTATATTATACAGGACGTGTCTTCTACATAATTACATGAAAATCTCAAAATGCATATCTGAGGGTGTACTTTGCCTTTAAAGAGCGCGAGTCCGGGAGTAGAATGCGGCGGCTGGGGCATGGGAGCGCTACGTTGCGCGCACAATTTGAATTGAAATCGCGACGCGTGCGTCAGTGCTCCCTGACCTTCGCCGCCGCATTCATGCATGCCACTCAGGGATGAGCGAATAAAAATACTAAATTTCGGAAGTCGGTTTTCGGGTTTCGGAACAGAAATTTTTTTCTCGGGTTTTGGAAATCGGAACTCCTGAAAATGCGCGGAAATGCGGTTTTCGGAACGCGAAACGCGGAATAAGTCAGAACTCTTCTGATGTTGTCTTCCTTCCTAGATGCCCCGAATTTTTCTTGTTACGCAGCGATTTCTGCGGTTTTTGGAACGCGAAACGCGGAATTCCGCTCATCCCTGATGCCACTCCGGGATGTATTAAAGGCAGTGTTCACGATAAAAGTCGTTTTTCTGTTATTCCGCCTATCTTGAAAACGGTCCCATGCTGATTTCAATGATTTCCCTGGAATCGTACAAGACTTCCTGGAAACGGAGTTATGGCCCCTCGAAATTCAGCAAGGGAAGCATTGTCGACGAGTTGTCCGAGGCTTGTAACTCCCGTTTTTTGCAGCCGATGTGTGCGAGCTGACCTGAGTAAAGGGAGACGTTGAGAATGAAGGGAAGAAAGGGGCTTTTGATCGGAAACCATCGCTCATCTAACCACGAATTCAATTCAACTGTTATAGAACGTGGGCGGATTGGCTCAATGGGTTGGCTGGCCCACGAGATTTCACCCACTTACCGGCCTTTTTTCGCCGCACTTCCGTTCTTAATCTTCTTAGAGGGACCCAAAGCTTACGTTTTAGCAAAAAAACGTGCAACTTTTTCTTCGTGAACACAGTAAAAAGGTGGCTGCCGTCGCTTTGCGGCCAGCCCCTTTTTATGGGCCCAGAACACTGGCCTTTTGGTACCAATCATAACCCAGTACACGCTCTAGGCGTCTTGCACAACAAGCACCTATCGGTGAATCTTTTTATGTACGAATGTAACTTAGGCATCAACGGTGGATCACTACGGTCGAAAGTGGATCGTCGATGGACCATTATGGTTGGGAACTCCCCTTTTGGGCGATCTCCCGGTCGTGCTCTGTCTCGGCTCTCCGATGGCTCATCGTGCTCGACTTTTATCCCGTTGCCAGCTCATCTCGTTCCCATCGTATCTCCAGCCGATCTGTATATAGAAACGAGCGGAGAACAGACATTCCTGAGATAAGGCGCCTAGGCTGATCTAAAGGAATTTATGACTAATTCTACAATAATTCTAAACTAACGCTAATCTTCAATTATATATCATACCTCACCTTTCTACACAGCCTTTAATACCAGGGGTGAACGGCAAAGGAATTTGAAATTTCGGCGAACGGCAACGGCAAACCCCAAAAATGGCTGGCAAACGGCAAAATCTGTTTTGTGCAAACATACACCCATATTTGTTTATTCGTGTGGTAAACCATGCAATATCTGCCAGTTGCTATGTGTCTGGCGTTTAACTGGCCTTCAAAGGAAGAAAAATTCCATATATCAAAAGCTACTCAAAAGAATCAGGTGATCAGAGAATCGCAGTAGCGCTGTTTTGTATGTGATGGTATAAGAGCCTCTATTAAAGGCAGTGTCCACGATAAAAAACATGTCTGTTTTTTTGGTGGAGATCGGCAGCTGCGGGGCCTAGCTCAACCTTAACGTTGGAAAAACTAAGAACAATGAGCTTGGTACGGTCCCCTACGGGCCCAAAGTTGGACACTCGTCAGCTCGTCACCCCCAGATGCACTTTTCACGCCCACTGACGTGAATAAATGAATGCTCGAGAATGTGAGATGAGCGATAGTTTCCGAACAATAGCCCCGTTCTTCCCTTTATTCCCAACTTCTCTCTTTACTCAGGTCAGCTGGCATACATCGGCTGCAAGAGACGGAAGTTACAAGCCTCGGACAACTCGTCCACCATGTTTCCTTAGCTCAATATTTGAGGGACCATAACTCCGTTCCCAGAAGGTCTTGTACGATTCCAAAAACACCATTGGAATCAGCATTGGACCGTCTTCAAGATAGACGAAAAAGCAGAAAAACGATTCTTATCGTGAACACTGCCTTTAAGTTCGCTTGCGCGATCCAGCCTAGTCGATCCCGGCACGTGCAGCGAACCGTAATCTGAGAGAATCCCCCGCTATCGTTCACGGATAGAGTCCCCTCGGTTTCTAGGAGGAGCCGAGAGAATACTAGCATGGGGCTAGCGCGGAACGATCGCGAGATTCTGCCAGTCTCAAACCGAGAGCGTACCGCGTTCGTTCATCGATGCTCCCACGACGCTCCATAGCGGAACCGTGAGGAATCGAGCCCGGAACTATCGCGGGATGGTCGCGAGATTCTGCCAATGGTACGGCATCTATGCCCTCTAGGTGGTTCACCCGAGCCTATCAGATCAACACGAAGCTATAAAGTGCCTGCCTGTAGCTATAAGGTCCTAGCCTTATTTCGCGCTGCTTTACAAATCTGCACATTATGAGAACGCGGGACCAGGGGTAAACGATCACGGTACCATCGCGGATCGTGGGCGTACCACGGTACTAGCGCGGTAAACTTGGCAACGATCGCGGTACCATCACGGTACGAGAACGAGAATATTAACGGATTAGTCAATTGCGTAACTATCGCGGAACTGACGCGGATCGCCGGACTAGGAGGAGACGAACACGGTACTATCGCGGATCGCGGGAGCAGGTCTTACGTCAACGGTCTCGCTGCTGCGTTTTCCCCGCTCTCGTCAGTATCACCCGTTCTCGAAATCGTCAGAGCCTTTACCAATTTTATTCACCGGTTATGTTCCTGTAATCTTTCTGATATCCTCCTGTCGTCACTGCGGATCGTCTGAAGTCTCGATTCCTATTCGTCCGGCTAATACTAATCATGGTTGAAACGAGGAACACCGCAAAGCGCAACTCATCGATCGGTGCCAACGATGACATGACTGTGTATATCGAGATGGATGGAACGAAAGGATGGAGGGCTACCAGAACATGTCAAGACGTTCCTTCTCTACTTATGGCAAGAGAAGACACAGACTGACTATTCGGTGCAAAGAAACAAGAAGCTGGAAGAGCAGGTTCGAATTCTTACAAAAGAGAACAAATCGTTGAAAGATCATTGTTCCCAGTCTCGTATCTCTCCTCCTGACTCTGAAATTAGGTCAACTGTTCCTCGCCACCATAATCCTCAGCTCGATGAATTTTGCAATACTTCACCAAGTTTTGAAATGACTAGCAGTGTTGAAAGTGATATTGAGAGACGCAGATCTCTAGTTCTGATTGGAGTTCCTGAACAAGTTAATTCATCCATACGCCATCGCATTGACTATGATCATAATACAGTACGTCATGTTTTAGAACACTTCCATGTTGAAAATGATCCTGTTAGTGTTTATAGGCTTGGTGCGCCGTTCAAAGGCAAAAATCGTCTCCTAAAAATTGTTCTGTTTTGTTCTCAATACCAAAAACTTGCTCTCAGTAACGTTTCTCGGCTGCGCTCTTTCCCGGGTAAGGGACTCTACTTAAAGGCACTGTTCGCGATAAAAATCGCTTTTCTGTTTTTTTGCCTGTCTTGAAACCGGTCCCATTATGATTCCAATGATGCTTCTGGAATCGTACAAGACCTTCTGGGAATGAAGTTATGGTCCCTCAAAAATTGAGCTAGGGAAAATGGTGGACGAGTTGTCCGAGGCTTGTAACTTCCGTCTTTTGCAGCCAATGTATGCGAGCTGATCTAAGTAAAGAGAGAAGTTGAGAATGAAGGGAAGAACGTGGCTTTTGATCGGAAACCATCGCTCAACTCTTGATTTCGAGTGTTCCTTTGTTCACGTCGAGGGGAGGGAAGAGGCGGGACTTGCCCACAGCGGCGGGGTTTGCCCACTTTTCTAAGCCGTTCTGCGGCTCCTGGGTAGCTTTTCGTCCCGTTTTTTCGACGCTGCTCTGCTTCTGAGAGCCACGAGAAGCGTTTGTCATGAAAAATTCGAGGATGAAGTTTATCGCGAACAGTGCCTTTAAAGGCAGTGTTCACGAAGAAAACGTTTCCCTTTTTTTGGCTAGAACGTAAGCTTTGGGTCACTATAAGAAGATTAAGAACGGAAGTGCGACGAAAAACGGCCGGTAAGTGGGTGAAAATCTCGTGGGCCAGCCGACCCATTGGGCCACTCCGCCCACGTCCTATAACAGTTCCCCTGAATTTGTGTTTAAATGAGCGATGGTTTCCGATCAAAAGCCCCGTTCGTCCCTTCATTCTCAACTTCTCTCTTTACTCAGGTTAGCTCGCACACTTCAGCTGCAAAAAACGGGAGTTACAAGTCTCGGACAACGCGTCCACAATTTTCGCTTGCTAAATTTCGAGGGGCCATAACTCCGTTTCCAGGGGGTCTTGTACTATTCCAGGGACATCATTGGAATCCGCATGGGACCGTTTTCAAGATAGGCGGAAAAACAGAAAAACGACTTTTATCGTGAACACTGCCTTTAAGGGAGCCGCTTAAACTTGAAAGAATGAGGAGACGAGAAGCTCGTGTGGTGTCAGGTGAGAATCGCATTAGCGGCCATGCTGATTTCTCCGCCCGTCCTTTGGACGCCGTAGGGTCCGCAACTCCGCATACCGATGCTACTCCTATCAGGGGCCATACGCAATCCTCCATTTCTTTAAACTAGGCGCAGATCAGCGGTCTTCGTTGACGGTTTGCGATTTCTCTCCGGTTCATTAACTGACAAAAAGGCATTTAACAAATTCGGTTACTCCACTGAAGCATGATTTTATCACTTGCTTTTATGCCAATCTAAGATCGCTGGTCAAGAACTCGTGTTATGTTGATCGAATTCTTGGGTCTCGTTACGATATTTATGCTTTCTCGGAATCTTGGCTCAAGCAGCGTCATAGTACCTCTGCACTGTTCAGCAACTGGATTAAGGAATATGATATTATTCGATGTGATAGGCCCAAAGTTACTGGTGGAGGGGTTATTTTGATTATAAGGAACTCTTTTTCACATTCCACGGTTTTCTGCGAGTCTGTTAGTGATGGGTATGAGATACTTGCTCTGGATATCTTGGTAATGGGGATTCTTTCCGATTTGTGGTTGTTTACAGAACACCATCTTGCTCCACAACAAATTCAAATCAGCTTACAAAGGTCATTAGCGATTTATTAGCCAGTGAAAATCCTACTGTGATAGTGGGTGATTTTAACCTTCCAGAAATTCGTTGGGTAACCCTGAAAACAAATTCAATCGTTTGCGACTCATTCATAAACATGCTGCAAAATCATGAAATGGTACAACTAATCAATGAGCCTACAAGAAACAGTGTTATTCTTGATCTTTTGATAGCCAGTAGTTCTGATTCATGTAGCAACGTCTCAATTCAGGAGCCAGGGGGCACAAGTGATCATAATAGTATTGTTTTTCGTATCAATGGTGTATCGCCTAATAATGTGTTAGTTTATCGGCGGTCCTTTAGCAAATGCAATTTCCACGAGGTGTGCACTTACCTTTCGAATATCCGTTGAATAGACTCTTTCGAAACGCTTACTTCCGTAAATGACAAATATGAAATGTTTATAGATGTATTGGGGGTGTGTATACAAGTCTGTTGGTACCTGCTCGTTGGTGCCCTTGCTTCTACTGAACCCAGCAGACGTTTGAGTGTACACAGGGAACGTTCGAGCGATATAGCGTGCACAACTATATCGCGAAAGTATCCCGCACATTGCATAAAGTTGTCGCCGTCCGGCACACTAAGGCCTCTGGTCCATAACACCTTAGGATCCGTACCTAGGGAGTTCATGGAGTCTTTGGCCACAAGCCACTATTTCGCCACCCTGAATTGCCGGTCATTGTCGAGTGATATCCAACAATCTGCGCTGTCCAATCTTCTGAGCTACTTAAATGCGCCGTTTGCTGCTTTGCAGGAAACTCGCCTCAAGGATAGACCCGTCATCAACGTCGGAGAGTATGCCATCTACTGCGGTGACGCTGATGATAGGAGAGTGGGAGGCTGTGCGATAGCTGTAAGGAAGGACTACAATGGTATGATCGACGAATTCGGCTCAACGTCGTGTAGGAATGCATTTGTGCGATTGCGGGATTACAGAGGATTCAATCTGTGGATAGTGAGTGCTCATGCGCCCACCGAAACCGCCGAAGACATTTCCAAGGCCGCCTTATACGAGGAACTCAATACGTTGCTAGCCAGGATACCTTGTCAAAATGCTGTTGTCGTGGGGATTGACGCAAATGCGAAGATGGGACTTGATCAGGAATCCGAAGTACTCGGTAAATGGTTCTACCCAGTGGAGCAAACATCGGACGATGGCTACCACCTTGTTGACTTTCGTGAACGCAGTGGTCTGATTATTGCATCGACATTCAAGAGGAATCATCGCCGCCATCAGCTTACGTAGCAGGTACCAACCCAGCTATCTCCAGAAGAGCAGCGGAAGCGGAAGATGACAACTTTGAAACTACAGCTCGACTATGTTCTGACGAGGAATATTCCAGTATCGAACATTCGAAGATCTAGAGCTGTGTGGGATGTCGCATTCGATTCGGATCACCGTCCAGTTCTATTGAATCAGGAATCCGAAGTACTTCACTGCGAGGATTCATAAGAGGAAGCGAGGGACTAAGCCTCTCCAGAGGGTTGATACGACAAATCTCAGGGATGAAAAATGCAGAAGGAAATTCCGACAACGAGTTTCTATTGGTACGGACTAAGAAAAAACTTTGCGACGCGGACTCTTTCATCAAGTGCATCCAGGACGCTTCGAAAGAGGCACTCCCGGTTGTACAGCCCAAGAAGAAGCTCGCCAACGTCTCAGAGGAAACAACATCTACCTATAACAGAGTATGTGCTCTCCGAACTGCAGGAAACTTCGTGGAGGAGAAGCGTCTGAGGAGGAAGTTGCGTCGGCAGCTTCAAAGTGACCGTGAACGAGAATGGACGTGTAGAGCCAAGGAGTTTGAGAAGGCTTGGGAGGAGAAGAACTCGAAGAAGGCCTACACGTTGTTACGACAGTATAGCGGGAAGATGAAGAGATGTTCTCCTGTCTTGAACACTACCAATGGAGTTGCAGTTGGTGATGCGACGCTGCCAATATGGAGGGATTACTTCAGTTCATCACTGAATCGTCCAGCTCCATCAGTATCTGAGCTCCCGCATGTTCAGAGAGCACCTGACGATGTCAATGAGGAACCGCCGACTGAGGCTGAAGTTTTGAATTGTTTCCGGAAAATGAAGAATGGAAAGGCAGGTAGAGATGACAACGAGACTGCTGAAATGCTGTAAGCTCTCCCTCCGTCTGGGATTCGTGAAATGACCAACACTATCCGTACCATATGGATGAGCGAAAGGATACCCGATTCGTGGAGGCATGCAATCATCGTACCTCTTCACAAGAAGTTATCCGTCACGGAGCCCAAGAACTATAGGAGAATCTCTCTACTGCGTGTCATGTTCATGGTTTTGGAACGTATCATTCTCGGGCGGCTCATCAAACATCGTTAGGAAACGACCAGGGAGGAGCAAGCCGGTTTTCGACCTGGAAGATCGACCATCGACCAAGTGTTCGTCGTGAGAAGAGTAATTGAATCGTGGCAGCGGTATTCGAAGCCATTACAGCTTGCTTTTTTAGACTTTGAAGCCGCATTCGACTCTCCTCATCGTGATCGATTGCTCAACGCTCTGCGAGCCGATGGAGTCCCGGAAAAGTATGTTCGACTAATCGAGGACATGAACAAAGGAACAACAGCAGCAGTTCGTACGCCTGTCGGGTTTACGTCAGCTTTCGAGGTGAGAACAGGAGTAAGGCAAGGAGCTGTAGCAGGACCTTTTCTATTCAACTTCGCCGTTGATGACATCATGCGTAGAGTTGCAGAACAGTTTCCTGCGGACGTGATCCTAACACCATCAGGACGCTCCCTTGTCGACCTGGAGTACGCCGACGACATTGTGTTATTCGCTGAAAACAACGCAAAACTGCAAAGGATTGTGAACCTCGTTTCGAAGTATGCCGCAGCCTATGGACTTCGTCTTCGTCCGGACAAATGCAAGCAGATGTGGGTCTCTCAGAGGCCTTCAACGGGAGTTTGTGTGGACGGACAACGTATCGAACTGGTGGACGATTTCTGTTATTTGGGCTGTTTGCTGAAGAACGATGGTAGTTGTGCAGCGGATATTCAACAACGACATGCGAAAGCTACGTCTGCATTCAATTCTCTAACCAAGTGTTTGTGGTCTACCCCCATCGCGAAGGAAGTTAAGTTGCGCGTCTACTTATCCGCTATTCGCCCTATCATGATGTACGGATCGGAGGCGTGGGCAGCATCAAAGACGCAGATGGAAAGGTTGAGTTGCACGGAGAGGAAGCTGTTTAGACGTTTGCTCGGATATTTTTGGCCGCGGATGTGCCGCAACGAAAATCTCTACAACGAGATTGACGCCTTACATCAACGTTTGACACGAGGGAGGTGCCAACATCTCCCAATGCCATCTAAAGCGACAACGGAAGGTCGTCTTCGTCTGTTGGGGCATGTTTTAAGAAGACCGCCAGATCGTCTTGTTCGACATGCTCTAAGGATGCTTCCAATTCCTGTCTGGAAACGGCCGCCTGGACGTAAGCGAAAGTTTTGGACTGATGTGGTGAAGGAGGTTTTGAAATCACTCGGCGTTGAAAGGCTATTCAGGCGCGATGTTTTACTTTGCAGGAAGTGGAATAGCGACGAAGGGATGGATTGTGTTCAAATAGTGGCTGAGGACCGTGAAAAAATGAACACAGCCGACTACTAGGACGGCACACCTCGGTGAAGATGAGGAATGACCGCGTCAGGCGAAAGCCAACCGATTAAGTCAAAGTAAGTCATAGATATATTGCATCACACCATGGACCTGTTTATTCCCTGGACTTTAGTTCGAGCTGATATTGGGACTCTTCCTCCACACTTGGTTAAAATGCTTGAACATCGCGATTGCCTTTATGAGTACGCAAAACTGAGTGGGTACTGGAATGGATTTAAGGAATTTTCTGTCACTTTTCATAAGGAATTGACGAAATACAACAAAAATGTGTAAAAAAGGATAGTTGAATCGAGGGATCAAAACAACTTCTTCAGATATGTGAAATTTAAACTTTCGGATTCAGATAAAAATGGTATAGGAAGTTTACGACAGAACGATCAAATTGCGGTAACAGACACGGATAAGGCTGAAGTGCTTGCTAACCAGTTCGAAAGCGTCTTTGTTGAAGATGATGGTAATCTTCCCGACTTTCATCCAATTTTAGATTCACCAATGGACACATTCCCATGGTTTCACGGGCAGGAGGTACTTCAAGTTTTGTTGAAGTGGCCTCGGTCCTCTTCGGTCACCCCGGATCAAATTCCTTTTGCGTTCATTAAAGAAGTTTCACATGTGATTGCTGATGCGCTGGCATACATTTATAACCAATCGATGATGTTTTGTGAGGTCCCGTCGCTCTGGCGTCATTCTTTTGTTACTCCGATTTTGAAGAAACAACCTTGTAATGATCCGGAAAATTATAGACCAGTGAGTATCACATCGCTATTTTGCAGGATTTTTGAAAAGATACTGAAAACTCACATTGTCTCGCACTTACAAGGTAACGGTATAATACCACCCGCACAGCACGGTTTTGTAAATGGAAGGTCTGTGGAGACAAACTTACTGGAGTGCGTCAACCAATGGTCACATATTCTTGATGATAAGAGTGCATGCGATGTGATATACTTGGACTTTGCAAAAGCTTTAGATAGGGTGAGTCATCGCAAATTGATGTATAAAATCAAGAAACTGGGATTCCACCCACTGGTTGCTAGCTGGATTGAATCGTACTTGAATCAGAGGACATTCCAGGTGAAAGTTAGATCATCTCTTTCTTCCGTTCGTTTTGCGAAAAGTGGGGTTCCCCAGGGTGGAGTAGTTTCCCCGGTTCTGTTTAATATTTTTGTGGCTGAAATGCCAACAGTTCTCTCCGAGGCTGGCGTAGTCTGCAATCAGTATGCTGATGACTTGAAGTTTTACCGTCGAATCGACTCACCCAGTGATTGTAAAAAATTCCAATATGCTATTTCAGCTGCGCAGCAGTGGTCAGATAATTGGCAGCTGCCTTTAGCACCTCACAAGACCATCCACATGCGTTTTGGTAGTTCGGAAGTCGATATCAGCTATGACATGGGAAATCAAGCTATTGCCTCAGTGGACGCTGTTAAAGGCACAGTACACCCTCAGATATGAATTTTGAGATTTTCGTGTAATTGTGTAGGAGACCCCTCCTGTATAACACGTGCCAAGTGCGAAATCTCAATTCCTTCAAATAAGCGAGAAATAGGCGACCACCACAGGCCCGACCTCCTTCGCTCACCACCACAGGCCCGGCCCCCTACCAGATTTACGAACTCGATAGCGGCTAAATAGATTGATGAATTCTCAACAGGTCGTTGTTCTTTGGTCCACTACCGGTCTATCTCCTCATCCTGTGTTGCTCCAGTGCAGCGATTGCAAACGAAGAGATATACAGGCCTGAGACAACTCGTCCACGAAATTTTTGCCCTCAAAGTGCAGGCATTTTCAAGGAGCCATATCTCCGTTCGTAGGGGGTCTAGGACGATTTCAAAGATACCATTGTGATCAGAGAAAGGCTCTCTCCAAGATAAGCATGAAATCTGAAGAATAATTTCTTGGGTGTCCTGTGCCTTTAAGGACCTTGGCTTCTTATACAACCACAAATTGGATTTTTCGAAGCATATTGCGAGTATCCAGAGTAAGGCACATATCCAAACCTTTCGTTTACTCGAGGCCCTCTCTACAAACAATGTCACCACTCTATTAAAGGCCTACAAAGTTTATGTTAGACCAATCTTGGAGTGTGGGATTACAGTTTTCAATCCATGCAGAAGAAAAAACATCGATAGCATGGAAAAATGTCAGAATAACTTCACTCGGAAGCTTTACATTAGGAGGGGTGGGTTAGTGTACAGTCGAATCCCCAAATCCAAGGCAAGGAATCGTATGTTTAATCTTCCTTCACTTGAATCCAGAAGAAAGCTGATTGATGTGTGCATGGTGCACAAGCTTCTCAATTTCAAAGTAAAATTAAGTTCTCACAATTCTTCAAGCTTTTTCGATCCAGGACAAGAGGACCTCGCTTTAAAATAAGAATAACTAGACCGAAAACTAGCAGTACCGCACACTCTTTTTTCATCAGGGCCGCGTCGGCGTACAATGCGCTTATGAGTTCGATTTCCGAGACAATGGAGTTTCCAAGCTTCCAGCGTTTTGCTAAATCCAAGCTTCTTAACGGTGCAGTTTCCTGAGCTGTCTCGACTAACATTCCCGGAAAGCTTGCTCTTATTCGTTGAAATTTGTATGTTTTGCCTTGTGATGTACTTCATTATTGCTTTCCTGCGATTGTCTTAAGCATCGTAATAAATCAAATCAAATCACGGTACTAGCGCGAAAGATTCTCTCAGAGTAAGCAAGCTTGGTGCGGTGAGAGTGTGCGCCGACCCAACGACTGTGGTCGATACCGGTACCACAATCAGGTGCGAATAGATGGATGAATACGCGTTGATTCGTCGACATTTATGGCGGAAGACAGTCCACACCGCAATCAGCAGCGTGCGGTTTAGGTTATGAGTGGATTCACTCAACATTTTTACAGTTACTAAAGTGGTAGGCTCAGGATTCTTTTCGCTCACTGAAAATTACTACTAAAGGCAATAAAGCCGCGAAATTCTCATGGTTTCTACGAGTGCTGGTGCGGAGCGGAGGTTAGAGACAGTGAGAGAGCGTATGACAGACGGAAAGGGCAGAATCGCCCGCCCCGCTCGCGCCATGGGTCCTGAGAATCACGACTTTTACAGAGGAGAGATGGTCTCCTTCGTGAGGCTACAAAAATTGGGAGAGACAGGTCAATAGAAGACAATGTTCACGATAAAAACAGCCTTGGAGTTTTCGCCGAAAGTCAAAGCTCCGAAGGGTCATGTTGATCGGATACACAGAATGACCGACAATTCGACCGATACATGCGACGCGCGTGACGGAAAGTCGGTGCGCCCACGTCGTCGCTGGAGGGCCGCGCGCGGTGCGTTTAGCCAGCCGGACTGCCCTTGGGCGTTTCCCATTCTGTGTATTCAACCAACAAGCCGGCACGAGGCCTAATACAACGACAATATTGGCTAAAAACAAACAATAAATCACTCTATACTGCACCAAAGCATGAATCCGGTGTGCTCGCCCCCACCCACTTCCCCTGTGGCTACCAAGGAAGTGGGTGGGGCGAGCTCACCACATTCAAGTTTCTTGGCGGTATATTGCTATTGGTTGCTCGTTTTGAGCCGGTTTTCAACACTGTTGTTGTAATGGGCCTGGGACATTTTGATTTCAGGTGAAAATTTGAAGGCGGTTTCAATCGTTGCCTTCAGAGACTTTCCGTTTTTTTTTTCAACTCTACACCATTTCATAACAAACTCAGCTCTGCCAAGTCAGAAGTTTTTCAACAACTTAAACGCTCGTTAAAACCCCTGAAATAAGTGAACGACCAGCTTTTTTGGCCGTTTCAACATAAACCCCCGCTTTTTCAACTGAAATCCCTGCTTAAAAACCCACCCATCCAACTAAGCGCCCACTATTCGTGCGCGTGGACCTGAAAAACAACTTAGCACCCTTTTTTAAAGGAGGGTTACAGTTGTCAATAACGATTCAACAACTTGTGCGAAGACCAACAACTTAACTGCTACCTTCGAGAGCTGACAAGCTGTAACAAGTAATCGACAACATCTGCTAGTACACGTGGCGTATCGAATCAATAACATTATCATCTCGACCTTCGTCCTGGCACCCGGCTTTCTCCAATCAAGTTCTCTTTCTGTCGTTTCCATTTCCTCCAGCCTTATCGGTGTCTTACTTGTGTTATCCTCACTGTATTTCTACATCATTCAACAGCTCAATAGGATTCAACAACGAATCCGGGAAGTTTCCCACTTGCGCTAGGCACATCTGTTAACCTGCGCGAAATTCAAATGTGGTAAGTGGCGGGTAAGTTCGCGTTTTGAGGCAGCGTCCATACGTCGCGGAAGCGTGCGATTACACAAAATCGATGTTCATCAAGGGCACACGTTTTGCTTGCCGGTCACGCGTGCTCCCTCTTGCGCGCTCACGCCTGCTCCCTCTCGCGCGCTCACGCCAGCTCAAAGAAGGAAGCAGCAAAATTCGAGCTTGCTACTCAATCGCTAAAGTAGGAGATATTAAGCCTGTTGCAACTTAGTTGCCCTTGTACCCGATAACCCTATCACAGAACACACAAACCTTGGGAAATGATCAGCCGTCGCGCCGATTCGAGCGATTGATCTCCTGGTCAGTGATTATCAATCGAATCAAAACGAGGTGGGGGTGTTTGGCAGTGCTTAAAGGCAGTGTTCACGATGATTCTCGTTTCCAAGTTTTCCACTCAAAACAATCCGTTGGCAACCAAGTGTTACCAAAATCACGATGAAACGGCGAGAAACGCACTAAAACGTCGTATTTCAGTGACATTAATATCTGGCCTGGACTAGTTGTCCAGTTGTATGAACATGTGCACGGTGGTTGTCACTGGATAAAAATGGGACTAATCGAAAATTGAAGAATATCTTGGGCAAAACAGTATTAGTTAGGGCCCGAAGGAAGGAACGGAGCAACACAGAATGGAGAATTGCAAAAGACGGGTCCACAATAGATTTCATTATCACAACGAACAGGTCCATTGATACTTAAGAGGCGGGCTGATACTTGAGTATTTCGTGACCTTCTGGTGCGTTTTTCTCGGTTTGTTCGTCATTTCAGTTCTACTAGGGGGCCAAACAATCTATTTGGCGATTAATCTCAAAATCGAAGATTATCGTGAACACTGCCTTTAAAGCCACAGTCAAACCTCAGAATCCTTTTTCTGCCTATTTTGGAGAAAATTTTACGCTGATCACAAAAGTGTCTCCAGAATCGCTCAGAACTCACTGCGAACGGAGTTATGCCCCCTCTAAGATTCTGAATTTGAACGGCGAGAAGTTCGCCGACGAATAGTCTCAAGCCTGTTTTTCCCCGTTATTCGCAGCTATCGTTTTGAAGCCGGTCACAAAATAAAGCCAAATTGAAAACAAATAGAAGAACATAGATTTGGAGCAAAATCGATCGCGCTGCTCTTCAGTATTTAGACCGGAAGCTTGTCGGTGGGCGTTGCCGATTTTTTCTTCCATGGGGGCGGGGTCGAAATTTCCTTAGCTTTTTCTCGCTTATTTGAGGGAATTGAGATTTCGCGCTTGGCAGGGTTTCTATACGCGGCGGCCGGAGTATTATATCAAAAATTACCCCTGAGCTTGGACTGTGCTCTTGGAAACAGTAAAAGCTCATTGAGGCTCTTACTCTGACCCCTTGCCAAATCGAGAAATCTTGATTGATTTGATTGATTTGGTTTAGGGTATACTCTTCTGGAAAGAGGTTTGATATAGCCTCATTTCAGAAGAGTATACCCCAGGCTTTTCATTTTCGGTTCAACATTTTCACACCCACCCCCCCAAATTTGCAAATCTTCGAGCATTTTTACGTCTCAATTGTCCAGCGGGACAGAGATAGAGTTATCGTAAAATTTTTGGTCCAAAAACCGGAAAAAAAGGGAAGAGCTTCCGAAAAATCGGGAAATTATAAAGTCGGTCTGTAAGTTTTGCGGTTTTTTCTAATCATCAAGGGGGTCACAGATCGGTGCTATCGCTAGCCTTTGGCTACTGTCTCATTGAGCTTGGCCACGCCCATTTTTCCGCGCCGCAACGTTTTTGAATACATAGAGAATACGTGATTCAAACTGGCCCAGGACGCAGCTGGGCCAAGGTACTGCACGAGGTGTGTAGAAGGCGGATTTCACCCAGACCCCCTCCAGGAGCGTGATTTGGTAAAATGTTTGGCGATTTTCTCAGAACCTCTTCGCTATAGCGTGACTTTGTGTTTTTTTTTTGTTAAATTCAACGAATAGGAGATTTTTTTGTAAATTTGAAGGTATAACCGCATTCTTCATGAAAATATTGATCTTAAAGGCATCGTACACGAAGAAAAGCGAAATCCAGCTTATGCGTTCAGTCGGACTAGTGGGTCATAATAATGTCACTCAGAAAGTTTGGAGTTTCAAAATCGCCTCTGAATGAAGATTTGCTTACCACAAAAGGGCTTCCTGGGTTTTGGGGGCCGGTATTGGGGTCGATCCGTTGTTACAAGGAACAAAACCCCGTGGTCGCTGCCGGCGATCGTGCGATTGACGCGTCGTAGGGCGCAATTCATACGCCACTCAATTTCACGTTCGGCATCGATCGAAAGCAACTGACAGCAATGGATGCAGCAGGCTAGTAACCCTTCTTAGTTTCGTTCAAGGAAAAATGATCGCTCGTCTGAATGGCGTCCTCGGTGAATTGCTTCCAACGCTACGCCAAGGAACGAATCGTAAAAGTGTTCCTTGCGTTCTTCGCGCAACTATCCCAAGTCGATGTCGGCGGGAACTTCAAATTTGTATTAAGCTTTTTTGAAATGGGTTTTTCTTGAATAGGTGACATTTTTGAGGGGGCTTTTTGCAATCTTCAGTCACTATAGGGATATAACAACACGAAAAAGTCAAAAACCCAAGTATGGTTTTGATCGTGTACGATGCCTTTAAAGGCAGTGTTCACGATAAATCTCGTTCTCGAGGTTTCAGTGTGAAGCACTAAGTTGGCTGAAGCTGGAGAGGATAGGGTCGGAGAAAGCATGAAATACGGACCAGAAATCAATAGAAACGACTATCCCGGTCCGCCCCCCCCGTTCGGAAGAGCTTGTGGCGCCGCACACGTTTCGATGGTGAATTGACAAGCAACTCTGCCGCGCCCAGCCTGATCGATTCGCGCAGATTTCGCGAATAGCGCGCGCTTGCAGAAATCAGCAGGGTCCGTGATTCTCGTCCACGCCCTGAACGTTGGAAGCGGTTATTTTAACTTATTCTGGACGTTTTTCTTCACTGTTTCTTCACTGTTAGTTACCTCACAATCGAACTATCCCATTTTTGGGTCGAGCTCGAACGCGATATTCATCGTGAATACTGCCTTTGAGCAGTGAATACCCCCATTCTGAATGAAAGGTCTGTTCAGTCTCTCGGCGGAGCTCAGACGCCCCTACGCAGTTCAGATCCCCGCGTGGAGTTCCCTACCCCGCGCCGAACCCCGAGCAGGGCCTTGTGGCCGATCTCGACGGAGCTACGACCCCTATCTTTTGGTGACCACAATCCTCGAGTTTTCTAATGTTCGAAATTTTCGCTAATCCACTTTATTAGATGAAAACTTTGTCTAAAATTTCAAAGAAAGATCCTTTCCCATTTTTGCACATTCTCCTTTTTTGGATCGAATCTTTTACGACCCCCGTCCACCCTCTTTACCTCCGGTCACAACCGCGCCGGACCTAGGGTGGCGCGTTGTTGTCTACTTCTCAACAGGTGGTAAGGGGGGGAGCGGTTAGCAGAAAATTTTGAGAAAATTTTAAAATTTTGGGTGGGGATCGTAAGAATTGCTTCAAAAAAGACAAAATCAGGAACGGGGATCGGAAAAATTTTCGGAATCGTTAATCGTAATATTTTCGTCCAAAAAATGGAACTTGGAGAAAATCTTTCAATGTTTTTTTCGGAAGTTTTACTAAGCAGAGGGGTGGGGGCTCGCAGCTCCGCTGAGGGCCAGCGCGACCCTCGCAGGAACTGCCTACGGTCTTATTAAACTTAAGCTCTCTGGATTTGTTGGCTATTTTCCAGAGTTCATTAGCGTTTTCGCAAAAAGTTCAGCTTTTTTTATTGAAGGGAATGTTCCCAAATCAAACTGAACTTTTTTGTTGTTTTGAATTAGGCTAGTTTTGCTTGTCAACAGAACACAGCAGCCTTGGGGCTTATTTCAAACCAGATCGTACGATTTTACCTCCTCAATGGGTACTTTTCGGTGTGAATTGAACCATTCAATAAAGTTAGGACAGAGGGTTCAGCGTATCTTGGTGTCCGACCTCAGCAGGGCTACGACCCCCAAGGTGCAGCGGGATTGTGACTGGAGGGAAAGAGGGACTGTGGAGGGTTGCACAAATGTCGCCCGTGTAAAAGAAAAATTTGCTAAAATGCGGTGGGAATCATATAATTTCTAAACCAAAATTCCGCATGCAAGAAGGTAAAAAGAAGAAGGAGAAGAGAGGAAGGAGGTGTGGTTCGTAAAAATTCGCCAATTTTTTTCCGTAAATGTCACCAAAGGGGATCGTAGCACCGCTGCGATCGGTCACCACACCCCGCTGGTCACAGCTCTTTACTTACAATTAAGCTCTTCATTATTGTCGGACAGATTAATCAGCGCAGCTTCGTGTCCGACCTTAGCAGCACTACGACCCCCGGGTCCAGTGCGGTGGTGAACTTTCGCAATGGAGAACGGTGGGGGTCGTAAAAGTTCTGCTCGTAAAAAAGAAAAAAATTGTTAGCTTGTGGTGGGGACCTCCGCTTTTCATTGACTGGTCGGACATCAACTTGTGGTGGGGACCTCCGGTGAGAACACATTTTTCAGAATGATTCGTGCATTTTTTATCGTGGGGTCGTCATTTCTCCGAGAATTTTGCCAGTGAGCTATTGGAGCCTGCTTTGCTGACCCACGGACACGCCCTTATATGGCTATTTCACGACTAATTCGTGTGTGTATATTTTGCGGATATTTAGCGACTTATTACCCTCAATTACGCGAATATTTCGCGTGAAGTTTGCGACCGCGGTTTTTCGCGGATACTTGCCGTCCATTGCGCGGCTATCGAGGTTATTTCGCAGATTTTGGCGTAATCTTCCCGGCGTTGTCTGGAAGTTCGTTGTGGATATTCTATTTCGCTGCTAATTGGGGTATATTGCGTGGCTACCTCATGGCCTCGGTATATATCGCTTTTATTTCGCTGAGGCTTGTCGTCTATCAGGCGGCTTACCGCGAACACTTTGCAGATAAGCGTTCGGGCGGGGCCTAGTGCTGCAAACCTGGGTAATTCAATCGACGACATTACCGACCTCTTAATTCGTTGTATGCTACGTTTCCCGGAGGATAATAACAAATATGATGATGTTGAAATTACGATTCTCTCGCGACTATGAAAACTATCGTTCTTTTGAACTACTGATGAGAAGTAATCGCCTCACATTCACGAGGTCAGCTGCACCAGGTTTTGTCAGACCTCTGACAACCCCCTTGTTAGGGTTTTCTGGATTTCTCTGAATGCCATTTTCGCTAATTTCGCTTCAATTATGCATGCGAATGGTTTATAAAATGCATGTCCCCACGTTACATGCGGATGGACAACGGCCGGTGGTGTTGGTAGGCGCGCTGCGCAAAGGTATCGATAAACAGCCGCGCAGCTGCACTGCACTGTCTTAGGCTTTATTCATACTCTTCAATGCCAGCGCAATACGCGCGGGTGTGACGCGTGAGTTTGATTCGCCTGACGCCACGCCCGCGTGGCACGCGCGTGACATGAGCTGCGACGGCCGTAACCAAGGAATAATTATTTTCATTATTAATCCATCATCAGTTCCATTCCGTTCCATAGTGATTACTTTCAGTACTATACTGTGCTACCATGTCGGTGAATGCGTGTTTATAATTTGCTTGTTTGGGAAAGTTAAGGCCCAATCTATTCCGCTCCGCCATGCGTCGCCGCTGGAGTATTCTCAGTCTCCGCAAGCGCGTCGCGCGCTAGCGTAGAGTATAAATAGCGGCAGCGGGACTTTCTGTCCCAAGGGGGCGGAGCCTAAGCGAGGTGCGAGCGAGGTGTGAATTACGGGAGTCGTCGACTCGGACTAACTACCGCACTTTACTCACTGCTAGGGCCAGACATTGTCATACGAGACGCTATTACTCTAACGAAAGACCATTTTGAGCGAAATAAATATTACTTCAAGTTGAAGCAGTGCATATCAGGATTGTTGAAAAAACTTAATCTGACGATTAGAGTGATAATAATATTGATACTAATTAATAAGAGAAGTGACATATAGACATGGGCATTCGATTTTAGTACGGAATGATTCAATGATTACAATATTGCTTCTTCAGAACATCTCGAAATGTCTATTCTCCATCCCTTTCCGAAATGTGCTAGTAATAGAGGTGTACGTCGGAAAGAGGGTTTACTTCTATTATTCAGTCTTCTCTTTTTTTTATTTCAAATGGAGGGGTTCTTCTAGTACAGAAAATACTGTGTTTTGATTTTTTTAATGACTGAATGATTTCAACTAATGACGTGAAATTCTCGAGTCGTAGAATAAATTCGACTTGGACTTCTCAATATTTTTCCGATGAATGCTTCTGAAAACCTGTTTTTCATTCAATTCAAATAAAGGTTCGACCTCGGTCATCACAGATAGGCACAAATTGCCAAAGGAAGATCGTTCACACTAACATCACACAATGCTCAAAGACACCCGAAGGATATCTTTAACACTAGCACGCAACGACACTTTTACCTGTGTTTGCCTTGTTGGATAGCGTCTCGTATAACAATGTCTGTCCCTAGCAGTGAGTAAAGGTAATTAGTCACTCAACGACTCCCGTAATTCACACCTCGCTCGCACCTCGCCTAGGCTCCGCCCCCCTTGGGACAGAACGTCCGCCACTCATAAATAGCGCCTTATTTTCCCCGCCATATCTATTAACTCTTCTCGTTTCTCCCCCTTTGCATGTCTCCTAGTGTTTTTTTCGCCTATATACCAAGCAAGCTCGATTCAATCGTTTCTTTTGTCTGATATGCGTTCGAATACAATTCGCGTTTTGCTTGGGTTTTTATCCAGTTCTTTCAGGTGTTAGTTTTGGCTGGTGATCCGCTGGAGAGTTGGAGTCGCTCCCAATGCCGTCACGCCGATCGGATGGTTCAAGCGTCTGTGATAATGCTGTGCTTGGATGAACGCCAAATGCTCGTCATCGTAAAAGGAACTTGTTCAGTTTGAGGTTTCGGAAGGCTCGCATGAAAACGATTGTTGAAGATTGGAAAGAAGAAATGGGAGTCATGAAGAAGCAAACCAGGGTTAGCTGGATTGCGACCCTGATGCTGTATCTGGGCGGAAAAGATGCAGGGAAGGAATGGGCGGAAATACCAAAAGTTAACCGGATTTAAATGGTGGCATCTCGATGAAATCCACTGTCTGCTCCATCATTCAGCAAGTAAGGTTAACGACAAACTGGCTCCCCTGTTCCCTACGTCCTCCTGTTGAATGTACAAAGCTCTAAGAACTGTTGGAAGCGAAACTTCACCCGGAGCTGTTTAAAATATCAGTTGGAAAACAGCACCCTCAAATCCAACTCATCATTGATGCGTGTGAGTGGGTTGTTTGCCTTCATAAAGTAGATCAACCGCGACAGTTCGGTCGGCCATAAGGCTCCTAGCGAAGTACAAGACCTCAGCAGGAAGCTGTTCAAGTATTCCAAAGAAGACCTTTATCGGATATTCCAATCCGCCAGCTCATGACATCATGCTTCCAAGCAACGATATTGCAAGGGTGCACTCCATGACTCATGAGCCTTGCAAGCCGGCTCGGAATCCCTAGTATTCATTCAGGGGTGCGTTCCAAGAACGTTCCCACGACACTGTGGGAGGAAAAACAACCTCCCTATGAACAAATTTGCTCTCCATGGATGCGAAATATAACTGACAATTGCCCCCATGTGGCCGTGGCTACGATTCCATGGACGCGTTTTGCCAGGGGAATGTTCTTGGAACGCACCCCAGGAGCCAACATGTCTGAGGTCCATACAGTTAAGCCAATCGACTAGGCTCAACTGTTCTAACACTTGCCGAGGGAATTATTTTCTTCAACTTATCAATTCCGGAGCATGACAAAAAAGCAACGGGACCTTCCGTCTAGGAAAGCGACGCAGTTCAAGTTTCCTTGTCAGTCATGCGATAAGCGATTTTGGGACAAAGTCACTCTCCGTGACAAGAGACGGACGAATAGCAATACGGAAATCGACAGAAGAACGATAACACTATGTAACAAAAACTCACTTTTTTCTGTTCCTGGCCTGAAATTGTGTTTTCCCAAGCCGTCAGGTTTAGAACAGACAGGAAATCGCTGTTATCCCAGGAAAACTTCGCTTTTGTGACTAGGACAATGAAATTTGGAAAATCGCGTGTTTATTTGAGACAATTTTTTTCGTGGCTTTTAAGTGTTATATTTCAATTGTTTATGTCTAATGTGTGTGAAAAATGACTTCATTGAGCACAAACTTTGCTTACACGACGACAGCACGAAGAAAACTTTTTTTGTGAAAATAGAAAGATTTTTATTCTATTTCGGCACTATGATCAGGTAAAAACAAAAAATGCACAAGGAACAGACAAACACAGTCGGAAACCACTCAACAAGGTTCAGAAATGTGTAGATTTTCTAGGTTTACGATTTTACTGTGAATCACTCTCTCGAAGTTTCACCCAAATGTAGTCTCCCCTCATGATTTCGCTATACTGTCCTAGTTAACGACGTTCAAAGTCCAATATATCTTGATGAAAGGGCTCGCCTAGCTCTTTGAATTTGTCAAGATGCGAATCAATGATATTGACTTTCATAGACATTCTGGATCTCATTTCGGCGTAATACTTTATGAGAGTCTGCACCAACGTCCCATAGCTTTCAGCTTTGTGATCACCTAGGAAGCCGTAAACAACTACAACGAAACTGCTCCAAGCCGCTCCCTCCGTCCTGTTCAACAGATTTACAAATCCTCACATTTTATGATCTTCTTGATTTGTGGTCCGAGGAATATACCAGCCCTGACTCTGACAGAGTCGTTAACTAGGACAGTATAGCGAAACCATGAGCGGAGACTACATTTGGGTGAAACTTCGAGAGAGTGATTCACAGTACAATCGTAAATCTAGAAAATCTACATATTTCTGAACCTTGCTGAGTGCTTTTCAACTGTGTTTGTCTATTCCTTGGGCATTTTTTGTTTTTACCTGTTCATAACACCGAAAATGAACAAACAACTTTCTATTTTCACAATGAACGGGTTTTATTCGTGCTTTTGTAGTGAAAGCGAAGCTTGTTCTCAATGAAGTCATTTTTTTCACATACATTGGACATAACCAATTGAAATATAACACTTAGAAGCCAGGAACAAAAATCGTGTTACATAGTGTAATTGATGCGGTTACTCTGCTCCGATATCCTCACCTTTGAACTGACCCTTCAACCGCTCTTTGTAGATTTCGTAGGGACGGTCTACAGGAAAGACGGCGGAATAGAGCATAAATAATCTGGACGCAACGGTATCACAGGTGATAAAGTATGCTGTTCGAGTGGTTCAAGTCAATCGATATTCAATATCTGCTTTCCCGGATTTAACCGCCGAAGACGAATGCACGAAGAGAAATGTTCCAAGGCCTAGGAAGGAGAGAAGAATTCATTGGAGAGAGATTTTGCATCTCAGGAAGAGAGCCAACGTTACCATTATTCTCCTCGTGGAATCAACTGCACATTCTTGTTAATCTCAGCAATTTTGGTACTCATGGATCGACCAGCCTCTGACCGTCGAATGAAGACCCTCCGACGACTGGTACTTCTTTTCTTACCGTGTCTCCCACCATTTATACACAATCTCGCGATTAATCCAGGAATTATCCCCTTCCACCCATTTTTTAATCATCCTTCATACTTCCAGGTGTTCTCAACTAGGTATGCCGCACCCTGCACATGAAATAGAGTCTCAGTTCAAGAAGGAGATTGAAATGCCGCTGCAATATGAGGCTGTGAGTTCCTTCTAGGCTCGTTTTCCTGATAATCATCTAATGAACAATTTTAGAGCGAACGTCTCCGAAGAAGAAGAGATGCAAATGTTTGTCAAGCTTGACAAACTTGCTTCTTACCGGGAGGGCCGACCATTGTGCCAGCTTTTAGCTGACAGTCCATGCGTTATTATTCTACCCTTAAAATGATGGCTTTAGTCGATCTTGTATGCTCAGAGGGTATTTGTGATCCATTTTAATATTGATAAAATATTCTCCTGTGATTTTGTATCCTCTCGCGAGTGGTGTGTTCTATACCCGGGCATCGAATGGTTCCGAATCATCCGATAAATGAATTTTCCTCCCGAGTGTCAGTAAGGGGAAAACTTTCCATAACTCAGGCCTGGGCAGAATGAGGTTCATTTATTGGATGATTCTAACCTATTCGATGTCTAGTATAGTGTATTCTTGTTGATAAGTGGGAAAAAGTAGTTTGATGGAAGTGTTTAACTAGTTAAAGGCACTGTTCACGACAAACTTCGTCCTTGAGTTTTCTTTGAAAAACAATGGTGGTAGCCCCCAGAAGCAGAACAGTGCTGAAAAAATGGATTTAAAAGCCTTCCTAGAAGCAGAAAACGGGTTCGAAGATTAACCCAGTAGGCAAGGCCGGTCTCCTTGGGTCCAGTTCATGTCATGTCATCGAGACCGACACGTCTCTATCACTCCCACGCTTTGACTTGCGATCATTGGCGATGATTTTCCCTTGAAAAAGACACTAAATTCGAGAATAAATTGTCGACAACATCCGAAAATTTTCGTCAGGCAAAAATCTGTCCAATCCATTGCCAAATTCAATATAAAAACTGCTGATGGTCTCAGGTAAAAGCGTGGCAGTGGAAGAGCCGTGTCGATGTTTATGACAATAACTAGACCCAACGAGGCCGCCTTGCCCACTGGGATAATCTTCGAAACCGTTTTTTGCCTCTGGGAAGGCTTTTGAAACCGTTTTTTCAACACTGTTCTGCTTCTGTGGGCTATCACAATTGTTTTTCATTGCAAAATCAAGGACGAAGTTTATCGCGAACAGTGCCTTCAAAGAGAGGGTGAAGACTTGTTGAAAGGAGGTCTTTACGTTGTTGATTGGAGCGCAACAAACTGTCAGAAAGAGCTGTTTAACATGATAAAGGATGACCGACAAGTAGCTGAAAGTAAGTTTTTCACTTAACGATAAGGAGGCAACAAGTTGCTGAAACCGGCTTTCAACAACTAGAGACCTACTCTAGGTCAAGTTGAGGCCTACCCTTGGACAAGCTGAGAGGCGCCTTCCTACAACGTTCCGACGCCTTATCGACAACTTAACGAGGCAATCGTTAAGTTGTTGGAATAGTGGATGTTAAGTTGTTGAAAAACTTCTGAGAAGGCGTCAACCCGGTGCTATCGCAGCGGGGAAGGGGGCACTTAACCATCCCACTTGACCATTCCCATTTTTCCACGCAACCGCGTAATTTGAGAACGAACCCACGGTTTTCCTCCCATTCTAAAATCAGTAGAGTAGTTGCGGAGCAGAAAAACGGGCTTGGCCAAGTCGCCCCCCTTGTTGCGATAGCACGGTCAACCATTCTTTTCAGCTATTGATCTCGACATCGAAAATATCATTGAACATTGCCTTTAATGACCGCTGTGAATCTTGTTCAATTTTTGAAAAGCCGGACAAAGTATTTGCAGAATTGATCATTTTCCTGCCTCATTTATTACCATCATTCAGCCAATCGACGATAAGCGGGCCTACTTACACGAGTTCTCAAGTGGTTCATATGCCTAAAAAAGGTTGCTTTTATGCCAAAACTTTTATACCATTTGTTTTCGTAATTTCGGAACTTGCAGGAATCGGTATGCTACTGGAAAAGCTTTTTTTTGCGATTTCGGCATTTCAAAGGGGGTTAAGAATTCCATGATTAAAAGGAGACATTTGGAGGCTCCCAACTTAGAACATAAAGGCATCGTACGCGCAGAAAACCGTATATAATTTTCGCATGTTTTTGTGTAGCTTGGCCTCTCTAGTGAACGAAAATGTCGAAGGGGCCCATGAAAAACCTTCATTTGTAAAGAAAAGTCAATCGGAACACATTGTAAATACGAATTTGAATTTCGCGCCAAAATCCTTTTTGAAGTTTTTCTGCTTTTGGAGTCCTCTCCACTGTCATTTTCGCAGTTTTTCTGCATGTGGAGTTCGTGCCGTAACTAATTTTCATGTTGTCTTACGGTCGCACCAACATTTTAGGAAAAAGTGCTAGATGACTGGTGAGAATTGGTGGCGGATCTTCATCTTTGACGCCTTCCAACCTCATTGCCCAACGTTTTTGACGCGCCAAAGTTTACCAGTGTGGTCAAACGGGCTCAATCATGAAATTGAGCCTGAAAAATGATAATTGATTTTCAGCGCGAACGATGCCTTTAAACAAACTCCTCGGATAACCTAGTCGAAATATATTCATTAGTTACAGGACCATTGGTTACAATTACCCATTATATGGGCTGGAACTAGTAACTGTAACTAGTCAAAATATTATTTGTTGCAGCTTCAAATCGCTGACCAATACAGAAACTGAGGTGAGGGCACACACCAGGCCCTGTTGTTTCAACGCATGTTTGCAGAAATTTTGCCGTTTTAAACGAAATATTCGGCAAACGGCAACGGCAAACCCCAAAAATAGCTGGCAAACGGCAATCGGCAAAAGGCAATTGCCGCACACCCCTGATTAACACACCCTCGAACCAGCACGGGCACCCTTCCCTTTAAGGAAAACTTCGAGCGTTTCTCGACGTTTTATCTACAGTCCACCGCCCCTGATAAAGTCGATGGTGCGGTTGCGGCCAGGACACTATGTATGCGGTAGATTCGTTGGTGTTTCACCAACATTCGTCCGTAAGCGAGTGCGCCAGCTGTCATTTGTTAATGAATTACTATTTTTTTTAGGATGTTTGACAACGATCATGGCTCGACGCTGCTCATAGAAACAGGAAGTATAAAGTAAATTGGCATTCTTTCAATTTGTTTCAACACTCGAAAACTTTGAGGTGACAAGGCTTCCAAAGCTTGCAAAATTCACACTCACGATTTACGGACAATTCTTACCCTCTCTATTACCCTTAGCTATAGCAAGCAAACATCGACAGGACAAAAACATCCTGGAAAGAAAGAAAAGAACAATTCACAACTAAATGACAGCTGATTTTTTCGAAGCGCAAACGAATCATAGTACATATGTTGGCCGTAACCACCCCATCGCCTTTTTCCGGAGCCATGGACTGTACATACCAGCGGAAGCTCGAAGGAATTTGTGTGATTGCAAAAACGCGCTGAATCTCCGTGAACGGCCTTTAACTTACATTGCTTTTCTTGATGGCACGTGCACAAAAAGACAAGCACAGATTAGCTGTAGAGAACGTGAACCAACAGAAACCAAAAATATGTGAAGATCTGGCACGAACGGAAAAATAGGACGAATACAAAAAAATCACGCACTAGAAATTCGTAGTAGGACAGCACGTAACTTCTGTGCTCTCGAAGAATTTGTGTAAAATTTGCATCTTGAAAGCTGATTGATAGTTACCCTTTTTGTCAGAAGCACGAGAATCTAAATACTCATTGAACATCCGGTAATGTTCCTATTTTTATGAGGTTACTTTCCAGAACGAGTGTTATCTCCCGAATCGGGGCTTCGTTCTCTCAGTTACTAATAGAAGCGTTTCTTCGCTTAATTGAGGTAATCAAATATGCACAGCTACACAGCCTATGCCCCATTATTCTCAACGTTTAGCTTGCAATGGGCAGCTAACGATTTCTTTGTCTGCAAACTCCTCCGTGTCGTGGCAGAGTCGAGCAATTCTTGAACGGAGAACACCGACGCCTTGCAGTCTGTCACGAATTCCTAGGCTATTCAGGAGCTTTCTTGTCTGAGTCTCCATCACAGACGTTTCAATAGGTTTTCCCATCAAGAGCACATCAGCTGTTTCGCGCTGGATTTCCCAGGGTACCATTTCTTGTTAGCAATTTACGAAACTGCTGCTGCAACCAATCAATGTCATGCGAAACTCTAGATTCTCGTCACACCCGTAAGGGTGAATAAGCCTGAGGGTACATTACATCACATATGTACCTATCAGCCATTTGAAGAGTTTTGATTCAATCGTTCTGTCTTCTCCCTATATCTCGCCTATTTGGAAGAATTGAGGGCTCACACTTGGCAGGTGTTAGGGTGGGTCTGCTTGACAACTACATATGGGGAAATTTCAGGTTTTGTCTCTGAGGTTTCACTATGCCTTCAAGCATGACACATCATACGATTTTGAGGCTTGGGAATCAATCTTAAAAGCAACATTCCAACTGATAGGTTCAAAATAAGTGATGGAGCCTGTGACTATGCGCTGGCAGATGTATGTGTAGTTTTGAAAACATGTACTTAGACCGACAAAGTTGCTAATGGAAATGAACGAGCCTGCTGGTCCGCATACTCTGATAGAGCAAGTCCGAGCGGCAACTCAGCACTGCCGAGACGGTCCCTATCCCAGAAAGGTCCCAACGCCAGCTATGCCCTTGCATCCGCCGCGCCGCGGCAAAGCCTGAACCCGGTCCCAACGATGCCTTATGGAGCTGTTTTCTCGCATAACGAGAAACACCTATTGCTAATCCTGTTGCTGGGACAGAAGAACTGTGCCTTAGAGAAGTTCTACTGGAAAGAGTGGACATCGTTCGTTCCCGTCATCGTTCAATAGTACTGAACAACAATGTTTACACTTCCGCTTACTGCACTGCAGTGTTCAGAACACTAGCGGCGCCTTTTCTTTGAGTTACGAAAATTTTTTTATAATTTGGTGCGCCTTCCCTAACCAGGGTAGCCATAAATTGCGAACTTGGGCACGGCGATTGCCTGCTTATTTGCGACTAAATACTCACCGGTCGCGGCTTTCGCACTCCGTAACCCTTGCAGGTAGTGGTCTCTAATGATTCCTTGACTAGACTAGAATTTAATATGGGACAATTCGCATTTATGTTCAACTTTG
The DNA here is from genome assembly GCA_029168955.1 of Aplectana chamaeleonis. Taxonomy (NCBI): domain Eukaryota; kingdom Metazoa; phylum Nematoda; class Chromadorea; order Rhabditida; family Cosmocercidae; genus Aplectana; species Aplectana chamaeleonis. Next base: position 211,090 of record JAPDOI010000306.1, read on the forward strand.
TTTTTCTCCGTTTCCTCTCCAAGATTAATGTGTTAGCTAATCTCGACTCCTATCCTAGGCGCCCTCATACTGACTCTGCACTTTCATGATTAGCTCTCACTACAACTTCTGGAGACGATATCCCCCCTCAGACCCAATTAGACATCATTTATCGCTTTCTGGGCGTTCTCCTAGAATGGCACTCTTTCATATTGCCTTACGCATTCTATGAAATATTGACGTGAGTGTAGGCTTGACAAGATTAGCCATTGCCCTTATGCAGACTTCATTAGCCAACCAGATGCCGACCAGGTTTCTTTTCGCCACTCTTGGATGCATTATGCGTGTGTATGTATGAACGTCTGTTTAGCTGTCTGCTTCAAATGAACACATTGTCAGCAACATTCATTCAAAACAAGCAAGTCGGAAATCCGGCATTCTTGACAACATCGACTTCCCTACAACCCTACCCCTCATTGTCTTTTTCTCACCCCACCCAGTAAGCATGGTATCCGAAGTAACGCCACAAATGTCTTGGTTCCTAATCCTGATCCTGCCCTTTTGAACAAATGAACGAAAGTTAGGTATGCTGCAGTTATTCAACAAATAAGCAATTCTTGAGTTCCAGCCAAACGATTCTAAGCGGTTTTCCCTACGGGGTCGTTTCCTCAGTGGCTTGTTTAGCATTACCAATAATGCTTTTGTTCGGATCTTTTGCATTTGGCACAATCGCTATGTGTCCGGTCTTCCATCCGGTCTTGGAACCAGGGATTCCGATTTCCGAAAAATGGGTGCGGAAATAGGAAGAGAATGCGGAAATAATTTTAATCTGCATTTACTGACAGAAATTGGCGAGTTGAGACTCGTTAACTTCTCTCAAGACTTGCTGAAGGCAGTGTTCACAATAAAGAACCGTCTTCCAGTTCTCAGTGTTTCTGAGCAGGTAAGTCAATGATGTAAAGGATAGTAGGGATGTCCCGACCAAGTTATCCTATACGGAGGGAAAACACTTCAGAAAGACCTCTGGAATATTTAATTAGGCCTGTTTGGTGTGCTTTGGGAAACTGCGGACTTTGAACAATCCAGACGTCGGGAATGCTTTTGCGCTTCAAAAATAGTTGACTTTGTTTTGCATTTCTTGTACCGAAAAACACTTTAAAAATCAGATGGTTTAGCGCACACACTCGGATGTTAGAATTTTCTGTAATAAAGAGTAATAATAAATTGGGTTTGTTCCTCTAATGAATTGATTGGTGGACAACTGTGATATGATGTGGGCGGGATGATCCAACGGGTCGGCTGGTGCACGGGATCTTTGCCCACTTCCTGATTGTTTTTCGTCGTAGTTTCATTCACAATCTTCTTAGAGGGACCCGAAGCTTACGTTTCCCCGTCACAACGGACAATTTTTTACGCCAAGAACACTGCCTTTACAGCAAGGGCAGCTTATATGGGATTCAGGGATGTGCCTAGTTGATGTTTTACAATATAATTGGCTAGTCGTTAGGCGTTCCATAAGCCAAAGCCTTTTTGTGCCGTTAATCCTTCACCGTTAGAAATCAAAATTTTGACAATAAGCACTAAAAAGACCGAAAATCGAATCTAAGAGTAGAAAAGAGAGAAGGCATGAATGGCAGCGTGTATTACTAAAATCTCATAGACGCGTTCAAGCGAGAACGAAGTTTAGAAAACAGGATTACGCATAGTTCACGGCCTCAACGAGAGTCTACTATCCAGGGGCGGTAGTAAACCTCCCGAAAGTACCACTTAACATGAACGTCAAAGTGGCGCTAAAGTGCCACTTTAACTATCAGAGGGTGATATTATGGGCAGAAGATTGTGATACTCGGGCATGTTTGCCTTCAAAACTTTCTCCACGCTTGGATTCGAGCTAGCTCCCTTTGTGCGAGAGACACGAGCATTGCCACTGCGTCATCTCAACGCTTGCCCCACCGATCATTGTGGCCATTCTTAGGCAGCGTCCATACGTGGCAAGAGCGGGCGTTCCCGCTGTTGTGCGCCTCTCTACGTTCCTCAACGCGGCCTGCAAATTAACACGGGGAAACACGCATGCCTCGTGTTGATTCGATTGAAAACGTTTGATCGGGTGATCAATTGCTCGAGTCGGCGCAACGGCTGATGATTTTCCACGGTGTTTGACTTCCGTGGTGGGATTATCGGAAACAAGGGCAATAGGTTTGCTACAGGTTTAATGTCACATGCTTTAGTCATGAAGTAGTAAGCTTGAAACCTTCTGATTCCTTCGTGGCGCTGGCGTAGGCGCGCGAGAGCAAGCGGGCGAGGGCGCATGAGAGGGAGCGCATGTGAGCGGCTAGCAAATCGTGTGCCCACGATGAACATCGATTTTGCGTAATCGCACGCTCTCGCAAGGAGTGGACGGAGCCTTACACCCATCACCCCACTCAGCTGAGCGCGAAAGGGGCGACAACCTGCAGATGAATTTGCTCTACCAGCTAATAACGTTGTGAGCGACTGCACGGTATTCGCTCCACATCATATCATCCATAGCACCTCATCAGAAGTTCAAAAATTGTTCCCTTGGTTCTCCAAGATGCGAAAGACGGCTATGTTAAAGGCAATGTTCACGATGAAAAAAAGTTTTCGAAATTCCACTAGGATTGGGTAGTGGAGGGACACTCTGTAACGTTAACGTCGAAAGAACGCATGAAAACGAGCCGGGAAGAACCCCAAAAGAGCCCGAAGTTGCAACTTCGAGCGCATTGAAAACCCCAAAAGCGCATCACACGCCCACCGACGTGAACAAATGAATGCTCGAGATCGTGAGATGAGCGATGATTTTCAATCATTAGCCCCGTTCTTCCCCTCATTCTCAGCTTCTCTCTTTACTCAGGTCAGCTCGCATAGATCGGCTGCAAAAGACGGAGGTTACAAGCCTCGGACAACTCGTCCACCATGCTTCCGTAGCTCAATTTTTGAGGGACCATAACTCCGTTTCTAGGGGGTCTTGTGCGATTCCAGAGACATCATTAGAATCAGCATGGGACCGTTTTCAAGATAGGCGGAAAAACAGAAAAACGATTCTCATCGTGAACACTGCGTTTAAAGAAAAAAGCGCGGTCAGAGTGAACTGGAGTGCATTTCAAGAATGTTTTTACGACACCGGTGTAGGACAAATATGTAGCCTTTCCATAAACAAATTTGAGTCCTATGGCAGCGAAATAACTGTGAGTTGCTTCCACGTCGCCCTGGCTACGCTTCCACGGAAAACTTTTGCCATGAGACAGTGCCTAGGACGCATCCCTGATCCGCTTCAACCCGAAATCACTCTTGGTGCTTACGATGCGTTCAGTGATAAGCTCCTAGTCCTTTGAATTTCATCTTTTTCTTATTTTGTGAGTTGTCTGGCAAGGTGTGAGCGTGCATTGAAGAGCTCCTTTTCTCCTCCTATAAAGTCTGCATCACTTTCCAGACAAACGTAATTCTCCTTTTTCAGACAGCATAAAATAAAATTCCAGGTGGAGCGAATCTATTCTCGATAGCAGCCGTGCACATTTAGTCTTTTCGCTGGCCCTAAAAATGACAGAAAAATACAGATGTTTATAAGTTGTTGTATTCTCTGTCATTTCTTGCGGCCGGCGGAATCGCGGATGATGCGAAGATATGTACAGTCGGCACAGATCGCAGTGATACTTTGCGTTCCTTACCGCGCGTTGGTGCGAACTCGGTGCACTTATGTTTCAACATATGCGCAATCAATTCGGGCAAGATCATTGCCTCACGAGCGAGCGCGCCGCGGGCGCCTAGCGCCGAGATAGCTTTGCACGGACAGACTCATACTGTCAATATCGGAGTGAAATTCCAGTTCGCAGGTACAGACACCCGCTGCTGCGGTCTGTGACTGCGAACCGGATGTTTACCCCGATATAAATAACACAGTTTGCCAAGCGAAACGCAAAATGCCGAAAGAAAAGCAAAACTGGAAAGCGCGAGAGCTGGCGTAAAATACCAACCCTCGAACTTCGCAAAAAGCGCGTTTTTGGCGCCTTTTTGGTTTAACTATGTGAAATTTGGGTCTTCGGGGGTAAGAAAGATATTGCTAGAATCTCCTCACCAAAATCTACAAGATGGTGTTGAAAATTTATTGATATCTCAAACCATGCCTTGATTATAGATATGTTGCTGTTTCCCTAACACGTTTTGACTCGTCAGGACGCTCAGCCGGCAGTTTCATTTTTTTAAGAAACTTACCTATAATGAAGGTATAGTTTGAGGTATCAATAAAACCTTAAAACCATCTTGTAGATCGTGATAAGAAGATTCTAGCAATATCTTTCTCACAACCGAAAACCCAAATCTGACAGAGTTATTCCAAGAGGGCGAAAAAAAACGCGAAAACGCGTTTTTTTCGCTGATTTACCAAGTTCAAGGGTGTGTATTGGACTACTCAGAAAAAAAAACGCAAATACACAAAACACTGACACACCAATTTATCAATCACATTACAATTATAAGCAGTCACTCTTGCAGCAGACGCACATATGCATAATATCGCTGCCTTTTTATGAAGGAGTCGTTCCTCTCTTGGATTTGTTATTTCAATCAGATTCATTTCATTGAATTTCTTATTTCATCGTATTCAAAAGTGCATCTCTTCATCTAGCAAGCGCTCTTCGGGGATGGTAGACATGAATGCGGTGGTGGGCTTAGGGGTCGTTTATACTACCGCCGTGGGCGCGGCGAGATGCAATACAGCCGTATCGAGCAAGCGGCACCGCCTCGCGGCGCCGCGAGGCGTTTAGAGTTTTTCTGCTCGAAATCTTCCAACGGCGCCGCACGCGGCCGCCGCTTGGGTGCTGCCGCGCCGCCCGGGGAGAAGAGGCGGCGCGGCGGCCGCGTGCGATCCTCTTTAACATCACATGCTTTTTTGCTGATATTTCATATACATTCTCAATTTGGTTCCTCTGATTGATCGCTAAATTTCCTTCCGAGGTCCTGGAAGTTGTTTGGAGTATGCTGGGTTGTGAGTTCTTTTTTTTTGCTCTTAAAATAATTCTTCTATAGAAAAAAAATTCTCGGAAGACTCTATATGCTTTCGAGTGCGGTGTTATGATACAAAAGATTATAAATGTTTCTACGCGATTTTCACGCGGCGCGGCGCGCCGCACCGCCTCACTTTCCGCCGCGCCGCTCCGCGGCGGAAGTATAAACGACCCCTTAGGGAGCGCCACGCGGCAAGCAAGCGTCACGACTTGGATTGAAAGCAAGACGCGCGCTTGCTGCGTCTCGCTTTCACACCCTTTCTGCCCCACTCGACCATATCATTCCCGAAAACCAAACGTGCAATGTTGTGAAAAGGAACAAAACACAATACATTTTTATTCGGACCGTATGAGCATTAAACTTCGGAATTCTTCGAAATTCGCGATTTCTCTCATTTCACATTTCCTACGAGGTTGAGGTATCGCATTTTCCAGGTCGAAATATAGAACAATTCTCTTCGAAAGCCCTTCATCCTCGTTTTTTGCAGCTTTCGTCTCGAAAGAATTGTTAGGCAAATTAAAAATAAAATAAGTTAAGAAGGAAAATGCTCATAGTATCCTAATGTGAAGTTCGGTACTGTACAGTCCTAAGAAAGCTGTCCGAAAAAACCGAGAAAAAAACCAGTCTCGCCAAATGAGGATTTCCGCCAATCTGTTTCCTTCTGTGGGTGTAAGTGTTTATTTGATTATACATGACAGTTGCGGTTCTCCGGAACGAGGCAACTGTCATCACGTGATTTCAATTTCGGCGATCAACAAAAAGACCAAGCATTGAGATTTGAAGGCTACCCTGATAACAAAGTTTACGACAAATAGCACAAGATGGGCGAAGTAATTCAATTTCGGTGAACACAGGAAGGGAAAACTCTTCAAAGCCGATAATACTTCTGCTTTAACATGATGTACATATGCAGTGAAGCAGAAAAGCTAACAGTTCACTTGAGAAGATGCTCAGCACGACACCGAAATCTTCCACACTCGGATGGAGACCGCCATATTGTTCTGCCGGGACGGGACCCTGAACTATTAATCATTTCAAAACAGTATAATGATTCTTCTCCGCAGATAATTGCAATTCCTATTTTCTCCATGAAATCGTGCACTGCGCAATACTGCATGCAGGCAGCACTCCAGCTCAAACACCGTTTTGGATCACTTCGTGATGGAATCGTGGTTGCTTGTAATATGCTCGTGCTCCTAGTAAGGCGCTCGTCATACTCCTCAACGCCAGCGCGGCACGCGCGTCACGCGCAGGCGAAACGTTTAAGTACGCGTACTTTATACGCGCAAGACGCGCTTGCGGAGACTATGAATACTCCGGCGCTATGGCGGAGAAGATTAAAGTGGGGCTTAACTTTGCGAACCCTGCCTTTGAGCTATAAGGAATTGGATTCACGGCGTGAGATCCCAAACCAACATTCGCATGTACCCGTGCTGATTGTACTAAATTAGGCATCATTCTCAGCAGAAAATTTTCTGGCGGTTTACAGCTGATTTGCGGGAGAATTACCGCTATCTAGTGGTAAATGCTGCTTTTTACCACAGAATTACGTCTAGATAGCGATCTGACAGAAATTCTGCCAGAATTCCAATAAATTACCAGAAATTGTATCAGAATTTTCTCGAATTTCAACGTGATCCGTCCTAAAAGGGCGATTTCTGGTGGAGTGCTTTTTACAAGCGACTAGTGTTAAACTTCCCGTAAACTTGAAGTTCGTTAGAACGAGCTGCATAAAACTCACATGAAGTATGTATTGGCTCACAGAAAGTGTGCAGGACCTCACTTGAAATGAGGAAGATCTCTCGAAAAGTGTGCAGAATATCAGAACAGGTGTCCAGGACTTCACTGTTAGTATTTTAAATCATAATTTTATCTATTAAACGTTATGAAGTTACACACGAATCAAAATCTGGAAACTTTGATGGCAACTTTTACTAGTTTTTTTTCTATATTTATGTTTTCATGAATTCGAATTCATTTTTTGAATTCATAATCGGAAGCTTGTTTTCATCTTCCTCGGAACACAACTCAGTTAGAAATTAACAAATGCACGCCAGTGACATATAGTCTTTCCCCGGCATGAAGGATGACCAGAGCCGGGTTAAATTGACGCGTGCGGCTGCGCTGCACAATTGGAGCGGATGAGAAGCCACCGAAGGGTCAGTTTTGGGGTGTTTCGCCGTTGACTTTCCGAATACCGTTTTTGAAAAATTTCAATCTAGTAGACTTGATCATATGAGAATAATTTCAAATAATAGGGAATTGTTTGGTGACAGAAAAACTTATTGGCCAACCGGTTGGGACACTCAAATCCTTGAGACCCTTTGAGTTTCCGAACCGGTTGGTCAATAAGTAGTAGTAGTGAAGCATATCTAGAAGAACTTATGGGCCAACCGGTTCAAACACCCAACGAATTCGAAGGATTTGAGTGTCCGAACCGGTTGGCCAATAAGTTCTTCTTTTGGTGACAGTTAGAAAACCGATTTCCAGTTACCTTCTATCTGCTCTAAACGCGCAACACGGCCGCCTACGTCTATAGTCGCTCTCTAGACGGCGGGCAGCTGCGTTAAATCCGGGGTTGCGCGTGTCGAGCGTGTGGGGTGGAGCCGTCATAGAAAAAAACTGTCGATATGGCGCAGCGATAATTTCAACATGGAAAAGAAATTCAATTCGCACAGGAAACATACATTAAAAGACAAATATTACACAACAATTTTGAATAGGTAAACGCAAACTCACTAAGGTGCGTCCGAATGAGAATGGCTGCCCACGCGGCCGGCGTGCTTGACAGGCGGCCGTCGCGTTCGCCGCTCTCGGACGAGCATGCGAAAAGTCCCCACCGCCATCGACAAAGAGCAAGGCCGGCACCGGCTGGAAGCAAGCACTGCGCCGATCAGGGCTGTGCGTAATTACGAATTACGGTTTACGATTTACGAATTACGGCCGTTTTTGGCGATTTTTTTACGATTTACGATTTACGAAATTTCGACCTAAAATCGTAACGAATCGTAACAAATCGTAACAAATCGCGAAAATGCGACTGGGGAGAACAACTCAGGCGATTCTCGGCCTCGAGACGACTGACAGTTCGGCTCGTTCTCTCAATCTGCGAATCGACTTCAGTTGCTGTCCGAGCCACTGTTGCTGCTTTCCGGGCCACTATTGTTGTTGTCCGAGCTCCTGTAGTTCACCCGAACAGCAACAGCAGAAATTGAGAGCAAGAGCCAAACTGTCAAGCGGCCCCAATTCTGTTCGATGGGGCTCAGAGCCGAGAATCTTCAGAGAATATAAAGTTGCTGTCTACAGCATGGTTAAAATTAACTTTTTTGCATTTCCAGCATTTGATTGTTCTTTCCAATTTCAACATGCTGTATAAGTTTTCTCTGGCATTTTCAGGCGGGCGCAGTTAACAGCAGAGAGGCCGGTTATGTCAAAATATAGTTGTTGATAATGAGATTCCTAAACGATCGACTGCTCCGCTTTTCACACCGACCGCCTCTAATTTGTTATTGGGTTCCAACCCTTCTTTGTTCCATAAACGAGCCAAGTCGGTGGAGCGGTGGAAAACATCTTCTTTGTTTTTTTTTCCCATCTTGAAAACGGTCCCATTCTCATTCCAATGATGTCTCTGGAATCGTACAAGACCTTATGGGAACGGATTTATGGTCCCTCAAAATTTGAGCTAGGGAAGCATTGTGGACGAGTTGTCCGGGGCTTGTAACTTCCGTCTTTTGCAGCCCATGTATGCGAGCTGACCTGAGTAAAGAGAGAAGTTGAGAATGAAGGACAGAACGGGGCTTTTGATCGGAAACCATCGCTCATCTCACGTTCTCGATTGTTCCATTGTTCACGTCGCGGGGCGGAAAGGGCCCGGACATGCCCAGAGCGGCGGGGTTCGCCCACTTTTCTAAGCCGTTTTGCGGCTCCTGGGTAGCTTTTCGTCCTGTTTCTTCGACGCTGTTCTGCTTCTGAGAGCCATGAGAAGCGTTTGCCTAGGAAAATTCGAGGATGAAGTTTATCGTGAACAGTGCCTTCAAAGGCAGCATACACGCTCGTAAACGTGGTTGGGATAACAATGTGGATCGAGCCGTATGGCTTACAACATAATGCCTACGCATTTTGAAGTGTCAAAAATGATCCAAAACGCCACAACATGAGCTAGAAGTTGGCCCCGCCCTGTATTTTCACGCCCCCTGAATTTGCCATTTTCCTCCAACGCAGGGTTGCTGGGCCATCTTCGCCGTCAGTGACGTGTGTGGTTCACTTGTTACGCAATCCACCAACAGTACTGACGGTGAATATGACCCAGCAACCTTGCGTTGTAGGAAAAGGCCAAATACAGGGGGCGTGAAAATACAGGGCGGGGCCAACTTCTAACTAATGGAGCGGCATTGTGGATCGTTTTTGACACTTCAAAATGCGTAGGCGTTGTAATCTAGGCCATATCATTCTATTTCCGTGACTTACTTGACTTAATCGGTTGGCTTTCGCCTGACGCGGTCATTCCGCATCTTCACCGAGGTGTGCCGTCCTAGTAGTCAGCCGTGTCCATTTTTCACGGTCTTCAGCCACAATTTGAACACATTCCATCCAGCTGTCACTATTCCATTTCCTGCGAAACGAAACATCGCGCCTGAACTGTCTTTCGATGCCAAGTGACTTTAAATCCTCTTTAACCACATCCGTCCAGAACTTTCGCCTACGCCCAGGTGGCCGTTTCCAGACAGGATTTGGAAGCATTTTTAAAGCGTGTTGTACGAGACGATCCGGCGTTCTTCTTAGTATATGCCCGAGCAGTCGAAGTCGACTTTCCATTGCTGCTTGAGATGGCGTTAGGAGATGCTGGCACCTCCCTCGTGTCAAGCGTTGATTTACTGCGTCGATTTCCTTGCAAAGGTCTTCGTTATGGCATACACGCGGCCAGAAATATCCAAGCAAACGCCTAAAAAGCTTCCTCTCCGTGCAATCCAACCTTTCCATCTGCGTTTTCGGTGCTGCCCACGTCTCCGATCCGTACATCATGATAGGGCGAATAGCGGATAGGTAGACGCGCAACTTGACTTCCTTCGCGATGGTGGTAGACCACAAACACTTGGTTAGAGAATTGAATGCAGACGTAGCTTTCGCACATCGTTGTCGAATATCCGCTGCATAACTACCATCGTTCTTCAGCAAACAGCCCAAATAACAGAAATCGTCCACCAGTTCGATACGTTGTCCGTCCACACAAACTCCAGTTGAAGGCCTCTGAGAGACCCACATCTGCTTGCATTTGTCGGGACGAAGACGAAGTCCATAGGCTGCGGCATACTTCGAAACGAGGTTCACAATCCTTTGCAGTTTTGCGTTGTTTTCAGCGAATAACACAATGTCGTCGGCGTACTCCAGGTCGACAAGGGAGCGTCCTGATGGTGTTAGGATCACATCCGCAGGAAACTGTTCTGCAACTCTACGCATGATGTCATCAACGGCGAAGTTGAAAAGAAAAGGTCCTGCAACGGCTCCTTGCCTTACTCCTGTTTTCACATCGAAAGCTGACGTAAATCCGACAGGTGTACGAACTGCTGCTGTTGTTCCTTTGCTCATGTCCTCGATTAACCGAACATACTTTTCCGGGACTCCATCTGCTCGCAGAGCATTGAGCAATCGATCACGATGAGGAGAGTCGAACGCGGCTTCAAAGTCCAAAAAAGCAAGCTGTAATGGCTTCGAAAACCGCTGCCACGATTCAATTACTCTTCTCACGACGAACACATGGTCGATGGTCGATCTTCCAGGTCGAAAACCGGCTTGCTCATCTCTGGTCGTTCCTTCACGATGTTTGATAAGTCGCTCGAGAATGATACGTTCTAAAACCTTGTACATGACACGAAGTAGAGATTCCTCTGTAGTTCTTAGGATCCGTGACGGATAGCTTCTTGTGAAGAGGTACGATGATCGCATGTCTCCACGAATCGGGTATCCTTTCGCTCATCCATATGGCACGGATGGTGTTGGTCATTTCACGAATCCCAGACGGAGGAAGAGCTTTCAGCATTTCAGCAGTGATGTTGTCATCTCCACCTGCCTTTCCATTCTTCATTTTCCGGACACAATCCAAAACTTCAGACTCAGTCGGCGGTTCCTCACTGACATCGTAATGTGCTCTCTGAACATGCGGGAGCTCAGGTACTGATGGCGCTGGACGATTCAGTAGTGAACTGAAGTAATCCTTCCATATTGGCAGCGTCGCATCACCAACTGCAACTCCATTGGTAGTAATCAAGACAGGAGAACATCTCTTCATCTTCCCGCTATACTGTCGCAGCAACGTGTAGGCTTTCTTCGGATTCTTCTCCTCCCAAGCCTTCTCGAACTCCTTAGCTCTACACGTCCACTCTCGTTCGCGGTCACTTTGAAGCTGCCGACGCAACTTCCTCCTCAGACGCTTCTCCTCCACGAAGTTTCCTGCAGTTCGGAGAGCACATACTCTGTTGTAGGTAGATGTTGTTTCTTCTGAGACGTAGGCGAACTTCTTCTTAGGCTGTATAACCGGGAGTGCCTCTTTCGGAGCGTCCTGGATGCACTTGACAAAAGAATCCGCGTCGCAAAGTTTCTTCTTAGTCCGTACTCCGATGTGAATAGAAACGCGTTGTCGGAAATTCCTTCTGCACTCTTCATCTCTGAGACTTGTCATGTCAATCCTCTGGAGAGGCTGAGCCCCTCGCTTCCTCTTATGAATCCTCGCAGTGAAGTTCAACAGAACAGGACGGTGATCCGAATCGAATGCGACATCCCACACAGCTCTAGATCTTCGAATGTCCGATACTGGAATATTCCTCGTCAGGACATAGTCAAGCTGTAGTTTCAAAGTTGTCATCTTCCGCTTCCGCTGCTCTTCTGGAGATAGCCGGGTTGGTCCCTGCCACGTAAGCTGATGGCGGCGATGATTCCTCTTGAATGTCGATGCAATAATCAGACCACTGCGTTCACAAAAGTCGACAAGGCGGTAGCCATTGTCCGATGTTTGCTCCACTGGGTAGAACCATTTACCGAGTACTTCGGATTCCTGATCAAGTCCCATCTTCTCATTTGCGTCAATCCCCACGACAACAGCATGTTGACAAGGTATCCTGGCCAGCAACGTATTGAGTTCCTCATAAAACGCATCCTTCGAATTGTCTTCGGCGGTTTCAGTGGGCGCATGAGCACTCACTATCCACAGATTGAATCCTCTGTGATCCCGCAGTCGCACGAATGCATTCCGACACGACGTTGAGCCGAACTCCTTGACCATACCATTGAAATCCTTCCTTACAGCTATTGCACAGCCTCCCATTCTCCTATCGTCAGCGTTACCGCAGTAGATGGTGTACTCTCCGACGCTGATGACGGGTCTATCCTTGAGGCGGGTTTCCTGCAAAGCAGCAAACGGTGCGGTCTATTTCCGTAGTTAACTCAATCACGTTTATGAGCGTGTATGCTGCCTTTAAACAAGTGTGTATCCTTCCCTAGACAGATATGGCCTTCAACTCTCGAACACCGCATTTTTTCCTAAGGGGTATGGTATACTTTTGCGACACACGGTCGCGTCGCTCTGCACAGCGACAGCGACCGCCTCCCGTCCTTTAAATCTGTCGCTGTCGCAGTGCACTGCACAGCGACAGCAACAGTGGTAGCGACAAGCTATGGCACATTTGCAGTATGTCAGCCCTCCGCGACACGTCGCTGTGACCCAAACGCGACATCTGTTCCTACGACGACCGTTGCCGTTGCTCCGATGCGAGTCCCGCCACGATTTGTGTTAGATTGCATGCCTGTCGCTCATTACAGCGACAAAGTATACCATAGGCCTAACACAGTGTTTCCCTCCTTGGCTCTCACCGAACTGTGTTTGATATAGCGATGATTCTTTATATTTCCATATTAAAGAGTAGGGCAAAACGTGGCACAGGTTCGGTACTTGTTCAAGCTTGAATTTTACTGTTCTGTAAAGTTGTTTCTATCCCACGTACGTTCACTGAAATTTTTTTCAAGTACTGCTCAGAACCGTGTTATTTTCAAACCAAACCTCAAGCCCTACCTTTGATGTGAAAACACCTCATCACTAAAGTGTTCCCACATCAAAGGTAGGGCTTGAGGTTTTGTTTGAAGATAACTCGGCACTTTAGTGATGAGGTGTTTCCATATCGAATGAGGTTTAAGCCATGTGTGTGATTATTCATTATCTGTTACGAATTACGATTTACGAATTACGAGGAATTTGAAAAATTACGATTTACGATTTACGAAATAACAAAAATCAGTTACGCACAGCCCTGGCGCCGATCAATCAGTGAAAGAGGGGACGGCCGTCGTTGAAATCCTACACTCGTCCGAGGGCGACACATGCGACGGCCGCCTGCCAAGCACGCCGACTGCGTGGGTCGCCATTCTCATTCGGGCACACTTTACATGAGAAAGCAATAAGAGGAGAGAACATGATTGAGAAGGGTTTAGAAATCATGGCTAAAAAAAAGGAATTTCCTAAATCACTGGCATTTTCCTGAAACGAAAATCGTCCGAAAAGTGGGAGATAAACGAAAGTATTCCCGATTTTCGAAATTATTACTTACGACATATGAAAATAGGAGGAAAGAGGATGGAAAGGCAAGAACGGTAAAAGAGAGATGAGGAAGGAGTGCTGGCCGAGGGAAAACAAAAGACTACTCCATATCGATGATGTTTTTTCTCATGGTGGGGGGTACCCCACACGCTCGACACGCGCAAGCACGGACTCGTAGCGGCTGCCCGCCGTCTAGAGAACGAGTATACCTACACCTAGCACCGCCAAGCTTACTATCTGTGACGCCTTTACAAAATGGAAAGCATCTCGCCTCTAGAAAACATTATTGAAAGCGTTTAAAAAAATGTCGCGAAGTTTACAACTAGCTTTTTTCGAAAAGAAAAGTTTCTGTCCATTTCACAAGTTTTCAATGATTTCAATCCAAGATTGGATCCGTGATTTTGTTGATTCAGACTTAGGTTTTATGAGCAGATTGTGTTTGTACTATGTTTTATTTTTCGAAGTTTTTAGAGACGAACTGGAAAGACGATTGATAAATGACTCAAAGGTAGGGTTTGCAATTAAAATGGCTTTTGTGTTGTCCTCGAGTAAATTTAGATCCAGCCATCACAAAAGCAAAAAAGGAAAAGTTGGAGAAAAACGATCAGGAACAAGAAGTTTTGCTTGGTATCCGCCCGCCCCCAATTATCGGTATTTCTATAAATGCCTGTTTTTCCGTCTTCCATTTCGCTTCTAAAGTAATTGCTGGGCACTCTAAGAGACTACTGACTACTGTAAGAGCAAAATAAATCACGGATGAACAAGCATTCATGAAAATCTCGTTAATTAAAGGGGGCGTGCGGACACCTATAACTAACAGTCCTAACTTGTTTTTGTGCGTTTTTCCTAAAAATTTTCACTTAATCTCACTTAATTTTACTTTTGTAATTACCATCCACCATTTTTACGAAGAGAGCTCAAAAATAGTTTTTATCGCCAACTCAGAGTTTAATAAAAGGAGAATATATCATGATGCCTCACATCAAATTTTTATAGCTAGATGCTGCCCATAATGCAAAAACTGCGGTAGTAATCAATTTGTTAAAAATCGAAAAAAATTCTGAAAAACAAACTCAATTTCAAGAAAATATTTCTAGGAAAACACTAGCTTTATTGAAAATTTTTTGGTGACCAAATGACTTGCTTTTGTTTTTGCAAATACCCGTCTCGGTTTTGATCGAAAAAAATTCCCTAAAGTTTATTGCTCTCCTAGAACTGGGAATCCCAGTGTTCTTCGCCCCATATTATACATTTTCGAAAAGCTTTATCAGGGCGCTGTTGTTGAAGTTAAGGTAAGACTGGGTTTGTGATGCAGACACTTTCGAGATTTCTGTTTGAGAGTGTAGGACTGACGTCGTCACATCAGAAAAAATCGTGTTGAAACTTGAAGAAAAAAAAACGAAATCAGAACTTTATATCACTAACCAGTAAGTAATTATAGACTAGGACTCATTACTGTAAGGTGTGCTCTGGCACTTTAAGCCTAGTTTTGACTGCATCGCTGCTGTTTTTCATCGCAGCGATTTCACACCCGCTGCTGCAGCGATGTGGCAGCGGCAGCGAATCTGTTCATAGTGCATAGCCTCACAGATGATCGAAGAAATTCAATAAATCAGTGAAATTAATGGCTGATAGTTATCAATAACACGTTTCGACCTGTAAACACTGGCCTTGTCATGTGAAAGGGTCAACGTTCACTAGACGAAACGTGTCATTCGCTGGCGATCGCTCCATCGCTGCCATTTTGGCCGCGATGGAGCGATGGTCAGCGACCGTTGAGAATCGCTCTTCAAGCAGCAATGCAGTAAAACATAGGATTTCGTCGCCGCGACCCAGCGATGTAGGACGTTTGCCACGAAGCGATCACAATTAGAGCGGCTTTCCATTACGCGCGATGAAAAGGAACAGTTGTCCCTCGCATGGCCGCAGCGACCACCTGCAGTCAAAACTAGGCTTTAGTTTCTGAAACGGCCCCATTGATAGCGCACTGCTGCTGGACAAGGACTCTGATCGCCCATGTTGAATGACTTTGTTGACCCACAGCATATACGCTGCGCCGTTTGCCCATGCCAAAAGTTGGCTCATTGCATCAAGTTGGGAAATGGACTGATAAATAGCCTTGGACTAGGTTTGGTAGGCTCCTCTACCGTCTTAACGGACAGGTATATAGGTTAAAGCGCGGAAATTTTGGTTTGTACATACAGTTGTACATGAGTATGACTGTATGTATTGAGATTTTGTAAGTCGTATCAAGAGCTGGCGGTATAGGTATAGATCCTGGCAGAATGCTGAAGATTTCTGGCAGATTACGAGAAAATTCTAACAAATTACGAATCCTTTCGGGAGAAATTCCGCCAGAAAGGAGTGGTAAAGCTCTCGAATTCCCGGGATTTCGGGTAGAATTTTTTTTTGCTGAGTTCCTAGTCCCCACCGAACGTAAGCGCGGCACGCGCGTGACGCACGGGATGAGCGGTAGACTATGAAACATTTCGCTTCGCAGAACGCGGGGGCGAGCGGGAAATAACTATGAAATCTCCAGCAGCACCGCCAGGACGGTGCAGATAAGGTTGGACCTCAATTGTGAAAAGCACAAACATTCCCGGCTTTGATTTGCGTGCACGGTAGCGTAGGATAGTCTCAGAATAATTTATGTTGGAGTGAACTTAAATTGAGAAAAAGTATTGATTCAGACGGTGAGGTGAAGCCGCCATTGCTGTTTGGGAGGTGCCGCTATGGCGTTGCTGGGTGGTCGGCGCGGTGAGAAATTTCATAGTCCACCGCGCTGCCCGCACGGTGAGGACTATGAAAGAGGCCTTAGCTGCAAATTCTGTCGACGCTCATGAAGAATCTCGATTTCTCAGCGCTTTGAATCTATTTCGAAAGAAAGGGAAACAGCTTCGGCTCTCCTAGTGGGGATGTAGCTTGATCATACTATCGTTCTCGGGGCCAAATTCCGGTCCGCGATTGCGGACCACGGCTGCTGCATCATGCGATATGTGATAATCGAACCGGGAGAAAGGTGAATCGTTCCAAGACCAAGTGGTCTCAGCACGATTATCACGTGTCGCATGATGAAACAGCCGTCGTCCGGAAATGTGGACCGGAATTAGGCCCCGAGAACGACAGTACATGCACTCAAAACGGATACGGCCGAAAAGCCTAGAGAACGATGGGCGACATTACATATTGTTCAGTTTCGATTTTAATTTACTACACGAGCGCTTTGTCGTATATAACGAACGAAAATCAATACGGTAGATATGCACTTTCGCTGTCGCGCATCGCGGGATGTATGCCCTAAGCCTAACTTGGAGCGCATTGACATAATCGTTTGGCTCAAAGGAGGGACAGAAATTATCCCCTCCCCGTCATTTCCGTTTCTGATGAAATTAGCGATTCAGCTTGGTGTAGGTGAAGCGTACTACGATAAAAATCAGTACTTTTCGGTAAATTTTTCTCGCCAAGACATGTAAATTGAAAGGCTGAACATGAGTGTGGCACGAGTTTTCTAGAGGGCTACTCACGAGCAACAGCAAAAAAGAGCTAGTCACGAGCATCAGCGAAAAAGGGCACTAATTCACATATTGGACCCCAGAGGTCAAAAGTGTTCTTCTGCCCAAACTTTGTCCAAGGGTTATTTAGGGAGTTGAACACGATTTGTGGTGAGCGCGAAGCGCGCACCAGATTTGGTTTTGAATCGGCCGTGCGCGCAACCCCTTTTTCGAAATCTCAGTTCAAAGTGAACATAGAAATTAGCTCTAAATTGCATTAAAAAGAGCGCAAAAAGCTAGCATAACCACCCAAAAATGGTTTGGAATGGTTCACTGGTTTTCGAGAAAAATATAAAAAACCGCTCGATTTTGGTGTTAAACTCCTGCTTTTTTTTCAGTTGGCGTTCATCAACTTGTGGGTACACTTAAAATTGAGCTAGGAAGCTCATTTTTGGACAGGAGGCTGGAAATGGATGCAGGTCGCTCCTATTCCAATTTGAACCTGATACATTACCTTTGAAGGGTACCTCAAAATCGTGGGTTTACATACAAAATTAGCCGTGGAGCGCGAAAACTGCATGTTACGGCTGTGGAGAGCAGGGTATGTGGGTGGATCTGCAGCCAATTAACATAACCATAGGTCAGATAGGTCATTAGGGGTAAGTACTAAACTTGTCAGATTTCGTACTGATGACACGTCATCGATCGATAATCAATATTATCGATTTCTGCGCTTATTGCACAAAATGCGACGAGGAGTGGTAATTGTTGATGGGTATGGATCTCTTGGTTTGGAAATTTTACTCATCAAACAGTATCGATTGATACCAATCAATAATATCGATTTTTCGCCTCTTGCACAAACTGCCGCAATGATTGTTGATTGTTGATGGTCTAACTAGGGAACCTCGCATAGTGTACCACCGGATCAGAAAGCTGATAAATGTTTTCTAGTCAACTCTGGCACGCCCTCTTCGAATCTGAACTCGGATTTTACTACGGATATCTACGAAAAAAGTTATAGATTGTCAGATTTCGTATTTCCGGTTTTTTTTTTCTATAAAAAATGCGCATTAGGGTTTGCTTAATCCGGAAACGGACCTCTTGCTTGTGTTCAGCGCCCAAAACTACCCCACTGAGCAAATTTTGGGTGGAGGCACATTTTCCAAACTTTGCACACACTGATAGCGTTTTGGACTTGTGCGCTTATTTATACCTTTGAAAGCGTTAAAAAAATGTTGCAGATTTCACTCAAAATCCTTCCAGGTGGGTTATTTGGGGCGCTGATCTTGAATGTAGGGTTTATTTGACGATTTTCCAAGGTTTTCGACTTGATTTGTTCAAAGCTTCCCATCCGGGGGAAAATTTGATGGCAGATCGCTACGTTTGTCGATTTCCGGAGTGCTATGATAGATATGGCTCAAATTGTTGCTCTGAGGGTTATTTGCAGTGCTAAACACGAACCTGCATTCCGTTTACCGATTTTTGATAGATTACGGTGGGTACACAGTAGCTTGGTCGAAGTCTCAGGTTTGTCTCAAAATTTCTTTGTGGGTGTTATGTATTTGGGACGCCAAACACGAATTTGAGGTCCATTTTTTGATTTCCGAAATTTTAAGGTAGGTAACTCCGCGCTGTGTTAACCGAAAACAAGAGTTCACTTGAATTGAACCAGATTCTAGCTATGGGCGGCATTATGATATGCATTTCTGAACAATGTTTTTTTTAGTTCTTGAATATGACTGATTAACACAGTGTGGAATGTTCGCAGAATGGTTCTGCGGCTTGGACTCCAAAGAACTTTTTTCGATTCGGAAAAGGGTTCAGGTTTTTTGCTCCACAAATTCTCAGAGAATCACCATCAGAACTATTGTAAGGTCCTTGCGACACGGCTTAAATGTCACTGCTTTAGCACCGGAGCTATTCCGCGACGTGAAGTTGCGCTCCTAGTCTTTAGTCGCAATTACACACATCCCTGATGGAATCCCCATGAGATAAGAAATTCAATTCACATTGGTCTAGTGTCAAGAATGGAGAATCACCTGGAGAATGATGACTTAGAAATGGCGATGCCTTTTAACCCGAGGTTTTTTTTTAACATCCCAGCATGTACAATAGCCCCACTTATTTTTAAAGAATTTTTCGTCTAGTAAACAGAAAGCAAAACCACTTACCTAAGGGTTTTGAAGCGCGAAACCATTTCACTGGCGTCAGGTTCGATGCGTTGTCGGCATTCTCCGAAGCACGCAAACAGGCACAGGCAAGTTTTTCAGGGACTTCTCTAAACGTTTTTTTTTCGGGATTTGAGTGTTCTGTGGAGACTTTTCCATATTAGCTCCTACTTATTGTTAGCAGACTTAGCTACTCAAATACACCGAAAACTAAAGTATGGTTTTCATCGTGAACACTGCCTTTAACCCATTGACGACCACGCCTAGTTTCGGGTGACTGACGGACCGCGTGCAATATTGCGTTACCGCATAACGTGTCTCACCGGTGGGACACTCGAGCTCGAATGGCACGCTACAGAAAATCGATTGTCGTTTTTCTTGATCGTAGTGAAGCTATCAATGAAGTAATTTTTGTGCCAAAATTTCCGCTCATAGAACTCTTTCTATCATGAAAAACAGTTGCCTGAAGTCACGGCAGGGTCAAGCGGGAATATTATTTTGCCACTGCTGTTCCACCGTATGCACTCAAAGGCAGTGTTCACGATAATCTTCAATTTTTAGATTATTCACGAAATCGATTAATTGACCCCCGGGTAGAACTAAATTGACGCGGAAACTGAGAAAAACGAGCCAGAAGGGCACGAAATTCATTACTCTCACCCCGCCGCTTTACTCTCACGAGAACTGATCGTTGTGACGATGAAATACTTTGTGGACCCGTCCTTTGCCATTTTCTGTTTTCTGTTGCTCCGTCCTTTCCTTCGGACCCTAACTAATACTGCTTTGCTTAAAATATTTTTCCACTTTCGACTGACCCCATTTTTGACCGGTCACAACCACCGGGAACATGTTTATCCAATCGGACAACTAGTCCAGGTCATAGAATAATGTCGCTGAAATACGACGTCTTAATGCGTTTCTCGCCCTTTGTTCGTAATTTTGGTAATACTTTGAGTCTAACGCTTTGTTTTATGTGGAAAACTCGGAAATGAAAATCATCGTGAACACTGACTTTAAACTTTCTTTACAGGCGATTCAGAAACCTGCCTATCTGTTTACAAATTTTGTACCGTGTAGATTTGGTCATGGTGGGTAAAAAAGTTTAAATTGAAGAAAATCTGTTCCAGGGTCATGGTAGGTGTAGCCATTGTAGTGGCACGTTTCCAGATGAACGGAACGTTATTCCAACTCAGGTTTCTTGCTGATAGAGCTAAGAAATTGCAGTAAAAGAGAAAATAACTCATAATGCGCCTAAAAATTCGTTTTCGCTACGGTTTTTTCGTATTGAGCCCTAGCTATTTTCACAAAAGCTTGAGCATTGTCTCCAACTTCTCCTGTCTTGCAACCTCGGCATTGTGAGTTAATCTTGTTTTGTTTTCTGTATGCCTTCGAGGTTTTTAGGTGGCAAAATTTATTCCTCGGCCTTACGTTTCGACAGGGTCGTCGTCATCAGAGGCCTAAATGTTGTGGAAGGTTTACCTTGTGTTCTACATACACCATCAAACACCTCCACAGCTCTAGCGTTTTCGACGTTATGCTAGGGTCACAACGCGAAAACACTTGAGCATTGTGCTAAAGTGGAGCTGCTGACGGACCACAACTTCCTTTGTCGAGCCTAGGATAGGCTAATACATTGAACATAAGAAAGTTTGGAAACTCGTTCATATGGCAGAGAAATAGTTTTTTGAAAAGCATGTCCAACCGCTGCGACGCGCGGTCCGAAGTGGTGGTCAACGCTTGTCTCACCGATTGGACACGTGGTCGTGAATGGGTTAAAATATGCCCAAACAAACGAAGACGACCTTCCGTTGCCGCTTGAGATGGCGTTAGGTGATGTTGGCGCCTCCCTCGTGCCAATCGTTGATTTAAGGCACCGACTTCGTTGTGGAGGTCTTCGCTGTTGCACATCCGGCGCCAGAAATATTCAAGTAATCGTCTAAACATCTTCGCCTCCATGCAATCCAACTTTTCCATCTGCGTCTTCGGTGCTGCCCACGTCTCCGAACCGTACATCATGATAGGGCGAATAGCGGACAAGTAGACGCGCAACTTAACTTCCTTCGAGAAGGTGGTAGACCACAAACACTTGGTTAGAGAATTGAATGCAGACGTAGCTTTCGCACATCGTTGTCGAATATCCGCTGCATAACTACCATCGTTCTTGAGCAAACAGCCCAAATAACAGAAATCGTCCACCAGTTCGATACGTTGCCCGTCCACACAAACTCCCGTTGAAGGCCTCTGAGAGACCCACATCTGCTTGCATTTGTCGGGACGAAGACGAAGTCCATGAGCTGCGGCATACATACTTCGAATGAGGTTCACAACCTTTGCAGTTAGGCATGACATAAAGTTCGATAGAAAAGGTCCTGCTACAGCTCCTTGCCTTACTCCTGTTTTCACTTCGAAAGCTGACGTAAATCCGACAGGCGTTCGAGTTGCTGCTGTTGTTCCTTTGTTCGTGTCCTCGATTAGTCGAACATACTTTTCCAGGACTCCATCAGCTCGCAGAGCGTTGAGCAATCGATCGCGATGAGCAGAGTCGAGTGCGGCTTCAAAGTTCAAAAAACAAGCTTAAAGGCAGTGTTCACGATAATCTTCGATTTTGAGATTAATCGCTAAATCGATTGTTTGGCCCCCGAGTAGAACTGAAATGACGAAGAAACCGAGAAAGACGCACCAGAAGGGCACGAAATACTCAAGTATCAGCCCGCCTCTTAAGTATCAATGGAACTGTTCGTTGTGACAATGAAATCTATTGTGGACCCGTCTTTTGCAACTCTCCATTCTATGTTGCTCCGTTATTTCCTTCGGGCCCTAACTAATACTGCTTTGCCCAAAATATTCTTCCATTTTCGATTAGTCCCATTTTTTACCGGTGACAACCACCGTTAACATGTTCATCCAACCAGACAACTAGTCCAGGCCATAGAATACTGTCACTGAAATAAGACGAATTAGTGCGTTTCTCGCCGTTTCTCCGTGATTTTGGTAACACTTGATTGCCAACGCATTGTTTTGAGTGGAAAACTTGGAAACGAGAATCATCGTGAACACCGCCTTCAAATGGCATCGAATACCGCTGCCACGATTCAATTACTCTTCTCACGACGAACACGTGGTCGATGGTCGATCTTCCAGGTCGAAAACCGGCTTTCTCCTCTCTTGTAGTTTCTTCACAACGTTTGATAAGTCGCTCGAGAATGATACGTTCTAAAACCTTGTACATGACACGAAGTAGAGAGATTCCTCTGTAGTTCTTAGGATCCGTGACGGATAGCTTCTTGTGAAGAGGTACGATGATCGCATGTCTCCACGAATCGGGCATCCTCTCGCCCTTCCATATGGCACGGATGGTGTTCGTCATTTCATGATTTCCAGACGGAAGGAGAGCTTGCAGCATTTCTGCTAACATCAACATATGTATGCTGCAAACACATTCTGGGACATCATGCTCACCACGGCTCACAACTAGGAAGCATTTCTCGCAATGGCTCATGGGTACAACCCCCCCCCACAATCCAAAATTGACGGCAAGAAAAAGACTCAAGGTCACCTTCCACGACCGGCCATCTGCCGTCGTCGTACGAGAGGATGCTGCCGCATTCACTGGTATCAGAAAAATCAATGTAGGGGTAAGCGGAGGAGCTGATATTTGGCAGCAGCGGCTGCAGTTAGCAGTGGCTACAGCAAGTGCGCTCGCTGTGATTCTATTAGTCCGCGGGTTTGAATGCGGTTGTGCCGACATGCAACGCAACGAGTGCGTGAGAGACCGACTAGATGCAAACCAAATTTTCGTCTTCTGCACTTGAATTTTGTGCAAAAATCTTTATAAAATTGCTCTTGTCAATTCGAATAGAGATTATGCGTAAGGATGGGTTGTGGAATCAGTGTTTTGTTGCCAAAAGATCATAATGGATTACATGCCCCACCTTTGCGATTCCGCTGGGTTGTCTGACACACAAAAAATAAAATCCACAACCGGGCAAGATAAAAACCATCGTAACCCACTCTTATCACTTCATTCAGCAATATACTGAAGCGGTTTCTGCTTCATATCTATCTCTGCCGTGATAAGGACGACCGCTCTCCCACACATATGTACTTTATCTACAAGGTTACTGTGGTTTTTATCTTGCCCGGTTGTGGATTTTTTTTGTGTCTGACACCGCATCGCTAACTTCGCACGTGGGTTCCTAGAACAGAGTGATTTACCAAACTAAAAGAAAACCCCACCTCAGTGGCCCATCAATATTCTGGGTAACGGTTTGATTCCTATTTAGAGTTCGCAAAGAGTCGCGGCTATGATTTCTGAAAATCATTCCGAAACCATGATTGCTTTGCTGCTCTCGTGCTGAGAATTTCAGGCCATTTCTCCGAAGTTCCTAACCCCGGCAAAGGAACTTTTGTCCGACAATCTGTGAGCATAGTTACACCGTTTCTCTAGTTAAAGTATAGTTGTACACGAACAAAATTTTCAAAAAATTTTCGACAGATTTTTCGAAATTCTTTTCGTTCTTTACCGTTCGTTCGAAATCCCGCCGAACGAAAATTTTTCGATTTTCGTTAGTTCGACATTTTTGCGAACGAAATTTTTTCGATTTTCGTTCGTTTGACATTTTTTGCTCTCCTTTCAAAGAATATTTTCTGTGTAATTATGTTTTCTAATGTCGATTCATTTCTCACTAGTATGAATTGACCTCCTACACACTGAGTTGAACACAGAGTTACATTCGATGTGCACTGAACAATTGTTTATTCTTTGGGTTTTCTTGGCGACTCTCTGCAGAAAAAATTCCTACATTCATTTGAGCACCTGTCACCAGACGCCATTCCTGACGCACAACACATTGGATGCTTCGCCTTGCACCGCTCTATGACGTTCTCATGAATATCCTCTTTGCAACAGGACGAACACAATCAAAGGCGGAAACTGGGGTTCTGTTATATGCTGGTATCCCATGCATTGTTTATGAACGCTTTCTGCCGAAATGATCTCGAAGGTCAAAGATCGCACCTAATTCCACTCATTACTTTGCTCATATGACAACTTCATGCTTCTACAAAACTATTGGATTATTTTTCTGCATTGCATGGTGTTGCTAAATCAGACTGAGAGTGTGCGTGGAAGAAAATGATGGAAATTATTGTAATAGGCAGGTTTATCACACGAACTGAATTCCATTTCTGTTCGTCGAAAGAGGGGTTCAGCCAAACTGCCGCATGCTTTCGGCCAAACTGCCAACATCACTATCTGATTTTTTTGAAATTTACAAAATAATGACTAGTCCTTTATCTGAAGCTCGTGGCTAGATTTCTGTGTACCTATCGTTTCTGGGTTTTATGCCAATAAGTGTTTTCAGAACTCACGATGGCGTCGTGAAATGGATGGCGTTTACCTACCAGAATCCGCTCGTCGCCCAAGGACCGCTCAAAATTCTGAAAGGAAGCAAGGAAGATGAAATTCCCAGCGAAAACGTCACTAGTAAGTGCTCATTTGTTTTTAAACGGGGATCCAGCTTGGAGAACTGTGAGGGAAGAAATAATAGTAGGTCTCACTGACAAGTATTCCTATAAAGATAGCCGGTCTTGTCCTGCAATACGACGAGCCTGGGAGCAAACGCTACCTTCCAAGGCAGCTGATTAACAGTTTCAACAAATACCTAAAGCCTAGCTCGCTGGAATGAGTCCGGGCGGAGGAAGCAGCGGAACGGTCGGTCATGGCAAAATATCAGTGATAAGGAGATTCTGACATGTTAAGCCCTATAAGCCTTACTTCGTCCTGCTCAAAATGAGCAGGACGAAGTAAGGCTGAGGGAGCTAGGCTATATTCTCATCTCGGTCGAAGTTCACTTTAGGCCCAAAGCGTTCTATCGATGTCCTTTCGATTTTTCTTCATGTCCATCTATCGTCGGCTCTTCTCAGTACGTCTCCAGCTATCGTTCTTTACCTTCCGTTGTGTCTCCTACTACTGTGATTTTTTTTGAACAACGGCGTTTTGGGCTCTTTTCGTTCGCTCCAAAACGCCATCAAACGCCAATGATTGTTCCAAAATTTGCGATTTCTGTTTTCGAAGATAGTAACCGTTTCTTCCCAATGATAGCAACTCAATGGTTTGTGATAGCAGTATTTTTGTTTTCTTTATTTCGTAGAAGGGTTTTTTTCTTGAAATCCTATCGATCACAGGTCAAGGATGAAGAATTTTTACCAGAATGACCATCTGATCAGTTCAAAATGATAGATTTTCAGATAAAAGCATACAACTTTCGATTAGCTGGAGTTTGAGCCAGTTAAGGGCCATTTATTGTGCTGCGGCGTTTTACGCGCAAAATAAACGCACGAAAACGTCGGTCTAGTAAGAGTATGCGCAGTAAGTTGGCAACAAAAGCATCTTTTGCTTACAATTTGTCCTAAAGTGCTCCACTCTAAACTTTGAGTGAGATTCCAGTAAATAAATATTATAACTGTTTTGCTTCGCTACAAAAGGGTTATGATTTGGCAATGTAGTATTTGTGAGAATCTCTTTAAAAGGAGTGAAATGTTTTATAATATGTAGTATCTGTGAGAATCTCGTTAAAAGAAGTGAAATGTTTCATGATACTGATTTGGCTTCCGATTAAACTCGGAAGAAGCGCTGAAAATTCAGTGAAATGATTTCTAATTGATTTGGCTGTGAACTTTTTTACTAAACAACAAACATTGAATGTTACATTGAAAAACCAAATCACGCACATCTTTCTGAGCACACATATTTATTCGTGTTACTGTAGTTCTCTTAGTTGACGGCATTAGCATAAACATACTAGGTGATGTTATTTCCACATTCATTAATTGATAGTCAATCGGAAGCGAACGCGCCAAATAATTTAGTAATGCTTGAAAATCAATATTTCTGAATGATTGAGGTGGGAGACACAACATAATTTTGCAAGGACCTGAGACTTGTTAACCTAAACTGCAAGCGTTAGGTTGATTTTAAAAGAGATGTGCGTGATTTGGTTTTTCAATGTAACATTTAATTTTTGTTGTTTAGTAAAAATTCTTTTAACGAGATTCTCACAGATACTACATATTATACAACATTTCACTCCTTTTAAAGAGATTCTCACAAATACTACATTGCCAAATCATAACCCTTTTGTAGCGAAGCAAAACAGTTATAAATTTCATTATATTTTAACGAAGGCTCCCTTTGGAAAACGGTAAACAAAAAGGTCGTTCATAGCCTTTCATCAATGCTCATTCCCCTCTTCAAAAGTATAAGCCACCCGTCATAGCTTGTTAGGTGGATATGAAGGGAGCTCAAACATTCAGGGAGGAGTTGATGGTGGATTGTCGCGCGACTAAATTGATCTTCCTTATGTGATTTGGATTGTCTTACCCTAAAAATACTACATACCTTTCTCAATTTCCAAATGTTAGCAATCTGTTTGATCTGTGCTGCTCAAACTGAGCAGATATGCTGTTCAGTTCAAGCAGTGCAAAGTAAAGATAGTGGGAATACGGTGTCTGAAACTGCAACGATCCCACAATCTCAAAAACCGTTTTATATAAGGCAGAACAGTCAGCTCCCGCTCAAGTAGAATCTATTCTTCTATTGAAGAGGAGATGCAAATTATTCCGTTTTTCTTTCCATTATAAGATCTTCATGTCATAAGTATACCCTAAATATGTAGTAAGATGGCCTGCGAAAACCGTGGAAACACAGAGCCTGACACCCGCCGACGTTGAAAAACAAAGAAACTGCGACCATCTCTCTGTGTAAATGATGCAGCATTGACCTAGCAGGGGTACGATTAGGATTGGCCTCAAGAGCATCATTATCAAGAGCGTTTCATTCTGTTGTAAGATCTCCATCGGTTATGATAGTGTCCTGAATATGTAATAATGAGAAGATCTGCAAAAACAGTCAGAGACGAACCACCGGCCTCACAAACGATTGGCCTACAATAATCTTTCTAGGAAAATTATACGCCATTGACAAGAAGGGATATCAATGCAGTCAGTAGCCTGAGCATCATTGATCGTTTTCCATCCACCGTGATTTTTTATATGCGCAACGTAGTGGCCTGACGTAACACCTTCAGCGGACACCGAAGCGGGGAAATATTGGATCCCGCAAGAGACCCTCCAGACATCTGAAAGGATATCACGTGCTCACTGAACGCGGCAGACAGGCTAAAATTACTTTGTATTTTTTTATGGTTTCTTTCGTAACTTAACTAAACCTAGTTTACGGAGAGTTTAAATGGAGTTCGCGTGGCCTGAAGCCACTGATTTCCATCCTGAATATTTGTTCACTGCTTCTGATGTTTTGTTGAAATCTACTGCGCATAATAATATACATAAATCCGCGCGAATCATTATCAAATAATAAATACTATCCAGTACGAAGAGTCGAAATTGATTTCCGTCTAGCCTATAGCGCCTAGTCCGACGACGCCTATATCACCTGATGGTAATGTCAGGTGATGTTGGGTCCTTTGGGTCCGTTGGTCAGTTGGGTCCAACACAAGTTCTGTGGCGCTTGGCACATTTCGGTTCGGGTTCCGCACACGTTCCCCGGCGCTTGGCGCACTTCTACTTGGGTCCTGCACACGTTACCCGGCGCTTGGCGCACTTCTACTTGGGTCCTGCACACGTTCCCCAGCGCTTGGCGCACTTCTAGATGTGTCCTGCACGCGTTCTTCGGCGCTTGGCGCTTTTTTAGTTGGGTCTCGCACACGTTCCCCGGCGCTCAGCACAGTTCTAGTTGGGTCCCGCATACCTTGCCCAGCGCTTGGCGCACTTCTACTTGGGTCCTGCCCCCGTCCCCCGGCGCTTGGCGCGCTTCCGCTTGGGTCCTGCACACGTCCCCCGGCGCTTGGCGCACTTCTACTTGGGTTCTGCACACGTTCCCCGGCGCTTGGCGCACATATATTTGGGTCCTGCACACGTTCCCCGGCACTTGGCGCACTTCTACTTGGGTTCTGCACACGTTCCCCGGCGCGCACTTCTAGTTGGGTCCCGCACACGTTTCCCGGCGCTCAGCACAGTTCTAGTTGGGTCCCGCATACGTTGCCCAGCGCTTGGCGCACTTCTACTTGGGTCCTGCACACGTTCCCCGGCGCTTGGCGCACTTCCACTTGGGTCCTGCACACGTTCCCCGGCGCTTGGCGCACTTCTACTTGGGTCCTGCACACGTTCCCCGGCGCTTGGCGCACATATATTTGGGTCCTGCACACGTTCCCCGGCACTTGGCGCACTTCTACTTGGGTTCTGCACACGTTCCCCGGCGCTCGGCGCACTTCTAGTTGGGTCCCGCACACGTTTCCCGGCGCTCAGAACAGTTCTAGTTGGGTCCCGCACACGTTCCCAGGCGCTTGGCGCACTTCTAGGTGGGTCCCGCACACGTTCTCCGGCGCTTGGCGCACTTCTGTTTGGGTCCCGTGCACGTTTCCCGTCGCTTGGCGCACATAAATTTGGGTCCCGCACACGTTCTCTGGCACTTGGCGCACTTCTAGATGCGTCCCGCATACACTCCCCGGCGCTTGGCGCACTTTTAGTTGGGTCCCGAATACCTTGCCCAGCGCTTGGCGCACTTCTACTTGGGTCCTGCACACGTTCCCCGGCGCTTGGCGCACTTCTACTTGGGTTCTGCACACGTTCCTCGGCGCTTGGCGCACATATATTTGGGTCCTGCACACGTTCCCCGGCACTTGGCGCACTTCTACTTGGGTTCTGCACACGTTCCCCGGCGCTCGGCGCACTTCTAGTTGGGTCCCGCACACGTTTCCCGGCGCTCAGCACAGTTCTAGTTGGGTCCCGCATACGTTGCCCAGCGCTTGGCGCACTTCTACTTGGGTCCTGCACACGTTCCCAGGCGCTTGGCGCACTTATAGCTGGGTTCCGCACATGTTCTTGGCGCTCGGCGCACTTCTAGTTGGGTCCCGCACACGTTCCCCGGTGCTTGGCGCACTTCTACTTGGGTTCTGCACACGTTCCCAGGCGCTTGGCGCACTTCTAGATGGGTCCCGCACACGTTCTCCGGCGCTTGGCGCACTTCTGTTTGGGTCCCGTGCACGTTTCCCGTCGCTTGGCGCACATAAATTTGGGTCCCGCACACGTTCTCTGGCACTTGGCGCACTTCTAGATGCGTCCCGCATACACTCCCCGGCGCTCGGCGCACTTCTAGTTGGGTCCCGCACACGTTTCCCGGCGCTCAGCACAGTTCTAGTTGGGTCCCGCATACGTTCCCAGGCGCTTGGCGCACTTTTAGTTGGGTCTCGCACACGTTCCCCGGCGCTCAGCACAGTTCTAGTTGGGTCCCGCATACCTTGCCCAGCGCTTGGCGCACTTCTACTTGGGTCTTGCACACGTTACCCGGCGCTTGACGCACTTTTAGTTGGGTCTCGCACACGTTTCCCGTCGCTTGGCGCACTTCTACTTGAGTGATGCACACGTTCCTCGGCGCTTGGCGCACATATATTTGGGTCCTGCACACGTTCCCCGGCACTTGGCGCATTTCTACTTGGGTTCTGCACACGTTCCCCGGCGCTCGGCGCACTTCTAGTTGGGTCCCGCACACGTTTCCCGGCGCTCAGCACAGTTCTAGTTGGGTCCCGCATACGTTGCCCAGCGCTTGGCGCACTTCTACTTGGGTCCTGCACACGTTCCCAGGCGCTTGGCGCACTTATAGCTGGGTTCCGCACATGTTCTTGGCGCTCGGCGCACTTTTAGTTGGGTCCCGCACACGTTCCCCGGTGCTTGGCGCACTTCTACTTGGGTCCCGTGCACGTTTCCCGTCGCTTGGCGCACTTCTGTTTGGGTCCCGCACACGTTTCCCGTCGCTTGGCGCACTTCTACTTGGGTCCTGCACACGTTCCCCGGCGCTTGGCGCACTTCCACTTGGGTCCTGCACACGTTCCCCGGCGCTTGGCGCACTTCTACTTGGGTTCTGCACACGTTCCCCGGCGCTTGGCGCACATATATTTGGGTCCTGCACACGTTCCCCGGCACTTGGCGCACTTCTACTCGGGTTCTGCACACGTTCCCCGGCGCTCGGCGCACTTCTAGTTGGGTCCCGCACACGTTTCCCGGCGCTCAGCACAGTTCTAGTTGGGTCCCGCATACGTTGCCCAGCGCTTGGCGCACTTCTACTTGGGTCCCGCACACGTTGCCCGGCGCTTGGCGCACTTCCACTTGGGTCCTGCACGTTCCCCGGCGCTTGGCGCACTTCTACTTGGGTCCTGCACACGTTCCCCGGCGCTTGGCGCACATATTTGGGTCCTGCACACGTTCCCCGGCACTTGGCGCACTTCTACTTGGGTTCTGCACGTTTCCCGGCGCTCGGCGCACTTCTAGTTGGGTCCCGCACACGTTTCCCGGCGCTCAGCACAGTTCTAGTTGGGTCCCGCACACGTTCCCAGGCGCTTAGCGCACTTCTAGTTGGGTCCCGCACACGTTCTCCGGCGCTTGGCGCACTTATAGCTGGGTTCCGCACATGTTCTTGGCGCTCGGCGCACTTCTAGTTGGGTCCCGCACACGTTCCCCGGTGCTTGGCGCACTTCTACTTGGGTTCTGCACACGTTCCCAGGCGCTTGGCGCACTTCTAGATGGGTCCCGCACACGTTCTCCGGCGCTTGGCGCACTTCTGTTTTGGTCCCGTGCACGTTTCCCGTCGCTTGGCGCACATAAATTTGGGTCCCGCACACGTTCTCTGGCACTTGGCGCACTTCTAGATGCGTCCCGCATACACTCCCCGGCGCTCGGCGCACTTCTAGTTGGGTCCCGCACACGTTTCCCGGCGCTCAGCACAGTTCTAGTTGGGTCTCGCATACGTTCCCAGGCGCTTGGCGCACTTTTAGTTGGGTCTCGCACACGTTCCCCGGCGCTCAGCACAGTTCTAGTTGGGTCCCGCATACCTTGCCCAGCGCTTGGCGCACTTCTACTTGGGTCCTGCACACGTTCCCCGGCGCTTGACGCACTTTTAGTTGGGTCTCGCACACGTTTCCCGTCGCTTGGCGCACTTCTGCTTGAGTGATGCACACGTTCCTCGGCGCTTGGCGCACATATATTTGGGTCCTGCACACGTTCCCCGGCACTTGGCGCACTTCTACTTGGGTTCTGCACACGTTCCCCGGCGCTCGGCGCACTTCTAGTTGGGTCCCGCACACGTTTCCCGGCGCTCAGCTCAGTTCTAGTTGGGTCCCGCATACGTTGCCCAGCGCTTGGCGCACTTCTACTTGGGTCCTGCACACGTTCCCAGGCGCTTGGCGCACTTATAGCTGGGTTCCGCACATGTTCTTGGCGCTCGGCGCACTTCTAGTTGGGTCCCGCACACGTTCCCGGTGCTTGGCGCACTTCTACTTGGGTTCTGCACACGTTCCCAGGCGCTTGGCGCACTTCTAGATGGGTCCCGCACACGTTCTCCGGCGCTTGGCGCACTTCTGTTTGGGTCCCGTGCACGTTTCCCGTCGCTTGGCGCACTTCTGTTTGGGTCCCGCACACGTTTCCCGTCGCTTGGCGCACTTCTACTTGGGTCCTGCACACGTTCCCCGGCGCTTGGCGCACTTCTAGATGTGTCCTGCACGCGTTCTTCGGTGCTTAACGCACTTTTAGTTGGGTCTCGCACACGTTCCCCGGCGCTCAGCACAATTCTAGTTGGGTCCCGCATACCTTGCCCAGCGCTTGGCGCACTTCTACTTGGGTCCTGCACACGTTCCCCGGCACTTGGCGCACTTCTACTTGGGTTCTGCACACGTTCCCCGGCGCTCGGCGCACTTCTAGTTGGGTCCCGCACACGTTTCCCGGCGCTCAGCACAGTTCTAGTTGGGTCCCGCATACCTTGCCCAGCGCTTGGCGCACTTCTACTTGGGTCCTGCACACGTTCCCCGGCGCTTGGCGCACTTCCACTTGGGTCCTGCACACGTTCCCCGGCGCTTGGCGGACTTCTACTTGGGTTCTGCACACGTTCCTAGGCGCTTGGCGCACTTATATTTGGGTCCTGCACACGTTCCCCGGCACTTGGCGCACTTCTACTTGGGTTCTGCACACGTTCCCCGGCGCTCGGCGCACTTCTAGTTGGGTCCCGCACACGTTTCCCGGCGCTCAGCACAGTTCTAGTTGGGTCCCGCATACGTTGCCCAGCGCTTGGCGCACTTCTACTTGGGTCCTGCACACGTTCCCCGGCGCTCAGCACAGTTCTAGTTGGGTCCCGCATACCTTGCTCAGCGCTTGGCGCACTTCTACTTGGGTCCTGCACACGTTCCCCGGCGCTTGGCGCATTTCCACTTGGGTCCTGCACACGTTCCCCGGCGCTTGGCGGACTTCTACTTGGGTTCTGCACACGTTCCTAGGCGCTTGGCGCACTTATATTTGGGTCCTGCACACGTTCCCCGGCACTTGGCGCACTTCTACTTGGGTTCTGCACACGTTCCCCGGCGCTCGGCGCACTTCTAGTTGGGTCCCGCACACGTTTCCCGGCGCTCAGCACAGTTCTAATTGGGTCCCGCATACGTTGCCCAGCGCTTGGCGCACTTCTACTTGGGTCCTGCACACGTTGTCAGGCGCTTGGTGGACTTATAGCTGGGTTCCGCACATGTTCTTGGCGCTCGGCGCACTTCTAGTTGGGTCCCGCACACGTTCCCCGGCGCTCAGCACAGTTCTAGTTGGGTCCCGCATACGTTGCCCAGCGCTTGGTGCACTTCTACTTGGGTCCTGCACACGTTCCCCGGCGCTTCGCGCACTTCTGTTTGGGTCCCGCACACGTTTCCCGTCGCTTGGCGCACTTCTACTTGGGTCCTGCACACGTTCCCCGGCGCTTGGCGCACTTCTAGATGTGTCCTGCACGCGTTCTTCGGTGCTTAACGCACTTTTAGTTGGGTCTCGCACACGTTCCCCGGCGCTCAGCTTAATTCTAGTTGGGTCCCGCATACCTTGCCCAGCGCTTGGCGCACTTCTACTTGGGTCCTGCACACGTTCCCCGGCGCTCGGCGCACTTCTAGTTGGGTCCCGCACACGTTTCCCGGCGCTCAGCACAGTTCTAGTTGGGTCCCCCATACGTTGCCCAGCGCTTGGTGCACTTCTACTTGGGTCCTGCACACGTTCCCCGGCGCTTCGCGCACTTCTGTTTGGGTCCCGCACACGTTTCCCGTCGCTTGGCGCACTTCTACTTGGGTCCTGCACACGTTCCCCGGCGCTTGGCGCACTTCTAGATGTGTCCTGCACGCGTTCTTCGGTGCTTAACGCACTTTTAGTTGGGTCTCGCACACGTTCCCCGGCGCTCAGCACAATTCTAGTTGGGTCCCGCATACATTGCCCAGCGCTTGGCGCACTTCTACTTGGGTCCTGCACACGTTCCCCGGCGCTTGGCGCACTTCTACTTGGGTCCCGCACACGTTTCCCGTCGCTTGGCGCACTTCTACTTGGGTCCTGCACTCGTTCAACGGCGCTTGGCGCACTTCTAGATGTGTCCTGCACGCGTTCTTCGGCGCTTGACGCACTTTTAGTTGGGTCTCGCACACGTTTCCCGTCGCTTGGCGCACTTCTACTTGAGTGATGCACGCGTTCTTCGGCGCTTGGCGCACTTCTACTTGGGTCCTGCACACGTTCCCCGGCGCTTGGCGCACTTCTACTTGGGTTTTGCACACGTTCCCGAAGCTTCGCGCAATTCTAGATGCGTCCCGCAATAACGGTGTGCATACGGTTCCTGATGGACGAGAAGCAGACCTACCCTAACGCTTGCAATCAATTCACTCTTATCACAATACCACTCCATTTCTCTCGATTGCCCAACCATGTTTCTTATCATTCAAAGTTTCACCGGACTGACACACACACACACACACACACACACACACACACACACACACACACACACACACACACACACACACACACACACACACACACACACACACACACACACACACACACACACACACACACACACACACACACACACACACACACACACACACACACACACACACACACACACACACACACACACACACACACACACACACACACACACACACACACACACACACACACACACACACACACACACACACACACACACACACACACACACACACACACACACACACACACACACACACACACATTTTTAAAATTCACAATTTTTTCCATATCTCGAGAACCACAGAGCGGATTTTTCTGAAACTTGGGCAGTGTTAAAAACCTTTACTGTTCTACATTTTGTGAGAATGCCAAGTTCGGAACTATCTTCCAAACCGAGATTCTGTAACGAGGGGTTTGCGCAGAAGCAATCCTTTTCCAAATCAGGTGCGCGCTTCGCGCGCACCACAATTTAAAAAAGTAATACAGCTAGATTTATATTATTTTGAAAAACCATCCTCTTCAGCACGATCTATTGGCCCCAATCATATTATCAGAGTCTGGAAGACTTTACGAGCAAAACCCCTTTTTGGGTAAAGAAAGTGTCATTACGCGATAGCGCGTATATTCGCGCGCGGTAGTTTCCTTCCGCTAATCACCGCGCGCGAATTTACACGTTATCGCATGATCCAACAACTTTGCCCAAAAAGGGTTCCCTCGCGAAGTTCTCCGGACTGAAGAGCATGCTTTTGTTAATTTTAGATTGGAGCACTTTAAAGCGAGTTATAAGCAAAAGACGCATTAATTGCCAACTTTTCCCATTTCGCCCCTTTTTCCCCTATGTTAGCTGCGGTATTCTGCATACATGATTACTGCAGATTCTTACAAATATAATGTTCTTATACTATAAGGTTCTTCCATGGATTGACGCCGAATTACTAATCCTAACTAATGCCTTAAATTTCTTTTTTTTCTTAGTTCACAACCTATATGATCCAAGTCCATTCACTGGGTAAGGTTAGCGTATCAGATTTAGTCTGATAAATAGATCAGGTGCAACGATCGCAGATGGCCGTGCGGCGTTGGCGGCACCACCGGCCCACGGGATTTCGATCGCGCGCGGCGATCTACCGTCGCAGCGCCGTCCGTGCGTCAAACTGAATTGAATGCGAAGACTCTAAATACAAGTGTTCGCTGTGATTCGTGATGCCCTGTAGACTGTTCGAGTTTCATCCAACTTTGCTAGAGGCAGTGCTCACAACAATCTTCAATTTTGAGATTATTCACTACATTGATTAAGTGGCCCCCGGGCGGAACAAAAATGACGTAGAAATTGAGAAAAACGCACCAGAAGTACACGAAATCCTTGAGTATCACCCGGCCTCCTAAGTATCACAAGAAGCGTTTGATGTGACAATGAATTCTTTTGTGGACCCGTCCTTTGCAATTGTCTATTCTCTAACGTTCCGTTCTCTCCTTATGACCCTAACAAATTCTGCTTTGCATAAAATATTCTTCTATTTTCGATTGACGCAATTCTCCACCGGTGACAACCGCCATGAACATGTTCATCCAACCGGACAACTAGTCCAGGCCAAAGAATAGTGTCACTGAAATACGACGTCTTAATGCGTTTCTCGCCGTTTCTTCGTAATTTTGGTAACACTTGGAGACCAACGCATTGTTCCGAGTGGAAAACTCGGGGACAGAAATCATCGTGAACACTGACTTTAACACATATGGAATCATTAAAACAGTCATGTAGCAAAAAAAACGATTTTCTATCTGGCTCTGTGGCTGCTGTATGCATTTATATTCCTGGCAGCATCATCTCAAGTGTTCATTCCAACTAATCACTTAAAGGCAGGGTCCACGATAAATTTCGTCCTCCGTTTTTGGCCGGAAATCGAAAGTTCAGAGTTCCATTGGAGCACTGGGGTCGAAAGAACAAACGAAAACGAGCCAGAACAAGCTCCATACGGCTCCGAAGTCCGCTCGCGCTAGCCCTTTCGCTCGCGGTCGAGTTTCTCGACGTGAACGAAGGAACACTCGAAATCGCGAAATGAGCTATGATTTTCGATCATAAGGCCCGTTCTTCCCTTCATTCTCGACTTCTCTCTTTACCCAGGTCAGCTCGCATACATCGGCTGCAAAAGACGGAAGTTAAAAGTCTCGGACAACTCGTCCACCATGTTTCCTTAGCTCAATCTTTGAGGGATCATAACTCCGTTCCCAGAAGGTCTTGTACGATTCCAGAGACATCGTTGGAATCAGCATGGGACCGTTTTCAAGATAGGCTGAAAAACAGAACAACGATTTTCATCGTGGACACTGCCTTTAAAGACAGTATCCACGGTAAAACCGTGTTCTAGTTTTCTATGTTTTTGAGTATGCAAGTTCACGAAGTAGAGGATAATACGGAAAAGTCTCTACAAAACTCTCGAATATCGGAGAAAGAGCTATTCAAAAAGAAACCTCAATTAGAATTTTGATGTTTCTGAACATTTTATGCTTTTTATGGCATGGTATATGATCACAAGACAGCCGTTAAAAATTTACGCCTGTTGGGGTGTCTTGCGCAGTGCGGACAAAACATCAAACCAAACGTCGCAATTTTTTTGAGCTTCGAAATTCTTAGGTAAGTGGCTTTGTTCTCTGTTTCATGTACCAAAAGCTCTTGATAATAAGATGGTTTAATGCGCATGTTTGGATATTAGAATTTTCTGGGATAAAGATTATTCAAAATTTAGCAGCTGTTCCATCGTTGACGCGAACGATAGAAAACTGTTATATGATGTGGGCGGAGTGATCCAATGACTCGGCTTTCACGAGATTTTTACCCATTTTCTGGTCGTTTCTCGTCGTACTTACGCCCTTAATGGCACAGAACACCCAGAAAATTATTTTTCGGTTTTTATGTCGATCTTGGAGAGAGTCACATGCTGATCAGAGTGGTATCTCTAAAATCGTCCAAGACCCCCTGAGAACAGAGTCATGGCTCCTTAAAAATTCCTATACTTTCAGGGTGAAAATTAGTGGGCGAGTTGTCTCAGGCCTGTATATCTCATCGTTCGCAATCGTTGCGCGGGAGCGAGCCAGGATTTGGAGAGAGTCCGGTAATAAACTGAAGAACGATTACTTGTTGGGAATTCATTCCTCCATCTAGCCGCTATTGCGTTCGCAAATCGGGTACGGGGTGTGGCCCGTGGTGGTGAGCGAAGGGTGTCGGGCCTGTGGTGGTCGCTTATATCTCATTTATTTGGAGGCATTGAGATCTCGCACTTGGCACGTGCTATATAGGAAAGGTCCAGTACACAATCGAGCAAAAATCTCAAAATTCATGTTTGAGGGTGTTCTCTACTTTAGAGGCATCGTACACGATGAAAGCCGAATTCCAGATTTTGCGATCAGTCGGACTTGTGGGTCATAATAATGTCACTCAGAAAGTTTGAAGTTGCGAAATCGCCTCTGAATGGAGATTCGCTTACCTCAATAGAGCTTCCTGGGTTTTGGGGGCCGACTTTGGGGTCGATCCGTTGTTACAAGGAACAAAACTCCGTGGTCGCTGCCGGCGATCGTGCGTTGACGCGTCGTAGGGCGCTATTCACACTCCACTCGATTTGACGTTCAATTTCACGTTCGGCATCGATCGAAAGCAGCTGAAAGCAATGGACGCAGCAGGTTAGTAACCCTTTTTAATTTCGTTCAAGAAAAAAAGATCGCTCGTCTGAATGGCTTCCTCGGTGAATTGCTTCCAACGCTGCGCCAAGGAACGAATTGTAGAAGTGTTCCTTGCTTTCTTCGCGCAACTATCCCAAATTGATGTCGGCGGGAACTTCAAATTTGTATTGAGCTTTTTTGAAATGGTTTTTTCTTGAAAAGTTGACGTTTTTGAGGAGGCTTTTTGCACCCTTCAGTCACTATAAGGATATAACAGCACAAAAAAGTCAAAAACCCAAGTATGGTTTTCATCGTGTACGATGCCTTTAAAAGGTACAGTCCGAGCTCAGCGTCGAAATCTGAGTTTACCACATGATTGTGAAGTACAATACCCACCCTAAGTTTTGGTAAAAAGGCGAAAAAAACGCGGAAAATCGCTTTTTTCGTCTTTTGATCATAACTCGCTTCACAGTTGACGTTTTTCGAATTTGAAGACATCTTTGGAATCAGCATTGATCATTCTTTCTTTTTGATCTATACATGGCTTACTCTCAAACAAGGCATATAGATTTGACACAATCAATCGAGCGAGAAGTGGGAAAATTATAAATGCTGAAATGTGTAACTTATCTACTTTGGTCTATTAAACTTGTTTTTGATTTGGATTTTCTCATTTCAGAAATTTTATTTCTTTTTGATTTTTTTATTTTTTCAAATTTTAAATCCACTTCAACTCTCGGCATTATTTATTAGCTATTCATTCAGTTATTTGTTTAATATTTCTTAGTGTTGTCTGTAACATTCTTTTTTATACAACACTTTTTATATGAATTCTCACTATAATTTGAATACTTATACATTTCAATTTCATTCATGTAATTATTGTTTTATTTAAAAAAATGTTTTTGCTAACAACGTTAAACAACTATTTGGCATCATTCGTTTTAGCTCTATCCTCAGACAAACCATTCAAAACGGTAAAAACCTCGAGCCTCAACAATGGAGGAGGTAGTTTGAGTTTCAATCTCTTGTATCAATATTCAAAATTTCTGGGATTATTTTCGGAATTCGAAAATAACAACCGTCGTCCTAATTTTAAGAAAGTTTGCAAGTTTAAGAAAGAGGTTATTTCTTGAAGTAGGTATGACACATTTCGCCCTCCCAAGATGTTGAAAATTTTCAGATTTAATAAAACTTGAACCTGAAAAACCTTACCAATCGATTTTCGTAGTATTGCTGACTTCGAAACTGTATCTATACCTGGGAAACAGTCAAGATTTACTTCTAATCTTGCTTAGTCTTGTATGAACTTCGTTCTGGCGATCGTAACCCTTCAGCTTACCCGTATCTCCACTCCCTCCACTCTGTCTCTCTCCATTTATCTCCACGATCTGGCGCACTTCTCGCTCGAGAACAGTCCCCCGAATCGGATTGATTTCACGCAGCAGTGAAAGACTGGAGAGCCACTCAGAAAAATCAAAACAAGTTACTTGTAATATAAATGTAACTTACTTGAATGTCTCAAGTAACTTACATTTATATTACATGTAACATACATTTATATTACATGTAACTTAAACTTATATTACATGTAAGTTACACTTATGTTACATGTAACTTACATTCGAATTTTCACTATGGGTGGCCATCACGTGACGCAGACGACACGCGACACAGAGGGCGCGTCCCAGACCACACACTACGCAACAAAGTGCTGTGCACGGCCTTCCCTGCTGGTGGGGGGTCAAGTACCTCAAACTTGGGTAATTGAACCAACAGGAACGCCAGTCTTAAGCCTGACCCCGCGAGTGCGTCGTACATCCCCTGGTAAATATCTTCTAGGCCGATTCAAGTTACTTGCGACTTATATTGTGCCATTTAAGTTACATGTAACATATCGGAGGCGCACCCCACGCAGTGTCCTCTCAGAAATCGAAAACAAGTTACTTGTAACATATCTAAGCTGATGTAAGTTACTTGCGACTTATCTCAAGTCATTTAAGTTACTTGTAACATATCTAAGCTGATGTAAGTTACTTGCGACTTATCTCAAGTCATTTAAGTTACATGTAACATATCGGAGGCGCACCCCACGCAGTATCCCGCCGATATGTTACATGTAACTTAACTGACCTGAGATAAGTCGCAAGTAACTTACATCGGCTCAGATATGTTACAAGTAACTTGTTTTCGGACTTTTATATTACAAGTAACTTGTTTTCATTTTTCTGAGCAGACCACCCAGCAGCCAGCACGCGCGGCTGCGGCGCGTCACCGCAGTGATTAATCTCCTAAGGCCTCTTTCAGAGTGCGATCGCTGATCGATGCGATGACATGTTTTGAATACAGATCGACGTGCGGCGCGATCTCGACCGATGTTCATGTTTATCATCCCATCGCGCCGCTCGGCGATGGAACTCTGAGAGAAGTTCAAGCGAAAGGTCTGCCTCGACCAATTGACGGCTCGTCTTCAAATGCGAATATAAATCATCAAAAACAAGGATAGTGTCGGAATATGAAATTTTCTTTGGTTTTCCGATTTTTTTTTCATAAAAAGTTCAGATTTGTCCGGATGCTAAGAGGAAAACTCTTTGTGGTTCTCTTTCAGTATGTGAATCTCATCCCTTGTTCTTCTTGAAATTAAAAACAGACCTTCGATTCAGGTTTAGCACCTTAAAGGAATTCCTTGAGGTTTGACAGCTAACAATGCTCAACCTCCTAAAATTGCTTTCTTCAAAGTATTTACAATTTTTCCACATTTCTGGGGCATTTTTCGAAATCGGTAGGCTAAATCCAATCAGAAATCAGTTAATCAAAAATCGAATTTTCGCCTATCCCTGGTCCCTAGTGAGGGGTATGGTAAGAATCTACGCAGGCTTGTGGGAACACAGTGGTGTTCATATGGCCCAGTTGTGGATGCTTTTTTTGCTACAGATCGAGGATTCAGTGTTATTTCCGGGACCATACTGCCCGCGACGAGCGACGCGACGCAATGTTTACGATCAATATCGACCGAAAATCGATATGCTTGATGTGCACTGTCGCCGCCGCTGGTCGCGGGCAAAATGATCCCGGCCTATTCGATTGAGCACGACCTTTTGCTTAGGGGATTAATCGATGCGCGGCCGCACGCGCTTTCCGCTTTGTGGTCCGCGACCAAGGATTTACTCACCGAAGGCACGAATATTTCAAGAGGTTACTGTCAAGGGTCTTCCCCCACAGTAGCACAGATAATACAGAGTTTTCCTCGTAGAATTTGGATAAATCTGTGTTTAAAAGTTAAAAAAAAACGGGAAATTCAAGAAAATTCCATATTCCCACCCTATTCCTTGTATTTAATGTTTTAAATCCGCATTTGACGATGCCGCCAATTGATTGAGGCACACTTTTCGCTTAGGAGATTAATCACTGCGGTGGCGCGCCGCAGCCGCGCGCGCTGGCTGCTGGGTGGTCTGACTCTCCAGTACATCCCTGCTGCGCGAATTCAATCCGATTCGGGGAACTGTTCTCGAGCGAGGAGTGCATCAGATCGACGAGAGAAAGGGAGATAGATAGAGTGGAGGGAGCGAAGATACGGGTAAGCTGAAGGTTGACGATCGCTAGAACGAAGTTCATACAAGACTAAGCAAGATTAGAAGTAAATCTTGACTGTTTCTCAGGTATAGAGACAGTTTCGAAGTCAGCAATACTACAAAATCGATTAGTAAGGTTTTTAGGGTTCAAGTCTCTTTAAATCTGAAGATTTTCAACATCTTGGGAGGGCGCAATGTGTCATAACTACTTCAAGAAATAACTTTTTCTTAAACTTGAAAGCTTTCTTGAAATTAGGACGACGTATGTTGTTTTCGAGTTCTGAAACTAATGTCAGAAATTTTGAATATTGATACAAGTGATTGAAACTCAAACTACCTTCTGCATTGTTGAGGCTCGAAGTTTTTACCGTTTTGAATGGTTTGTCTGAGGATACAGCTAAAACGATTGATATCCAAATAATTGTTTAACGTTGTCAGCAAAACCATTTTTCAAATAAAGCAATAATTATATGAATGAAATCGAAATGTATAAGTATTCAAGTTATAGTGAGA
Organism: Aplectana chamaeleonis; assembly: GCA_029168955.1. Taxonomy (NCBI): domain Eukaryota; kingdom Metazoa; phylum Nematoda; class Chromadorea; order Rhabditida; family Cosmocercidae; genus Aplectana; species Aplectana chamaeleonis. Next base: position 252,926 of record JAPDOI010000306.1, read on the forward strand.
ACTAATATAAAAATAGAGTAGTATAAAAAAGAATGCTACAAACAGCATCAAAAAATGTTAAACAAATAACTGAATGAATAGCTAATAAATAATGCCAACAGTTAAAATGGAATTAAGTTTTGAAAAAATAAAAAAATGATAAATAAATAAATTTCTAAAATAACCCAAATCGAAAACAAGTTGAATAGACTAAAGTAGACACAGTCACACATTTCAGCATATAATATTGTTCCATTTCTCACTCGATTGATTGTGTCAAACCTATATGCCTTGTTTGAGAGTAAGCCATGTATAGATCAAAAAGAAAGAGTGATCAATGCTGATTCCAGAAGTGTCTTCAAGTTTGAAAAACGTCAACTGTGAAGCGAGTTATGATCAAAAGACGAAAAAAGCGATTTTCCGCGTTTTTTTCGCCTTTTTACCAAAACTTAGGGTGGGTATTGTAGACCCACCATTTATAGCATCTTCCCAGTGCGAGCTCTCAATTCCTCCGAATAAGCGAGATATAGGAAAAAGCCACCCTTGGGCGCCCACACCAGGAAGCCACTTTGACACGCCCCTTCCACGATCTTTCTAGCTCAGCAGGGACAAAATGAACGATGGTGTTCAATCAATAGTCCCGTTTTTCGCTTCATTCTCAGCCTCTCTCTTTATTCTGGTCGGCTCGCATACATTGGTTGCAAATGACGGGAGTAACAAGCCTCGGACAACTCGTCCATCATGCTTCCGCCGCTCAGTTTTCGAGGGGCCATACCTACGTTTACAAGGGGTCTTGCACGATTTCAGAGACATCATTGGAATCAGCGTGGGACTGTGTCCAAGATAAGATGGAAACAGAGGTTGGACTGTGCCTTTAAAGACACAGTAAACCTTCAGACACGAATTTTGTGATTTTTATTTGTTTATGTAGCACACCCTTCCTATGTAAAAAAACCTTAATTTCAACGTCGCGATTTCCTGGTTGCGAAATTCGGCAACTGTTCCATCGGTGAACAGTAGCCGAATTTTTTTAAACTCAAAATACAGGCATCTTCAAGCAGCCATAAGCAATAGGAGCCATCCACAGCTGGGCTGTCTCCTTATCCTGGCTCGCTCTCGTGCAAAAAACTCGACTGAAGAGAAATACAGGTCTGAGACAACTCGTCCACCAATTTTTTACCCTCAAAATATAGGCATCTTCAAGGAGCCATAACTCTGTTCATAGAGGGTCTTAGACGATTTCAGAGTGTGTCCAAGATCAACATAAAAGCTGAAAAATGATTTTCTGGGTGTTCTCTACTTTTAAAGGCACAGTCTAAGCTCAGTGTCGAAATCTGAGTTTACCATATGATTGTGAAGTAGACCCACCATATATAGCACCTTCCCAAAGCGAGCTCTCAATTCCTCCGAATAAGCGAGATATAGGAGAAGGTCACCCTGGGGCGCCCACACCAGGAAGCGACTTTGACACGCCCCTTCCACGATCTTTCGAGCTCAGCAGTGGCAAGATGAGCGATGGTTTCCTATCAATAGAATCTTTCTTCCTTTCATTCTCAGCCTCTCTCTTTATTCAGGTCGGCTCGCATACATTGGTTGCAAATGACGGAAGTAACAAGCCTCGGACAACTCGTCCATCATGCTCCCGCAGCTCAGTTTTCGAGGGGCCATACCTACTTTACAAGGGGTCTTGCACGATTTCAGAGACATTATTGGAATCAGCGTTGAAATCGTTTTCAAGATAGGCGGAAAAACAAAGAAAACTTGAGGTTGGACTGTGTCTTTAAAGGCAGCGTTCACGATGATCATCCTCGTTGACTTTCCCCAGTGAAATGGTAGGAGAGAAGGATCCTAGGCTCCCATTGTCGAACGAACGGTAGAAAACGAGCCAGGAGCGGCAAAATAACGGCTGCAAACAAGCGTTTTGGTGCCCCAGACACGCCTGGTGCCCCAGTCATGCACCTCGGAATGAACAAATGAAGAATCAGGTTCAGGAATAATCAAGTCAAGGAAGTGCTGATAAGTGAGCTGATCGCTTTATTGCTTTGATAGGTATCATCCTTCGTAGCGGTCAATTCCTCCACGCTCAAAAATCAACGTAAACAAGGGAGGGTCTATTTTGACTCAAAAACGGGTCTTCCTTGTCCTTTTTAGGCTTGCCTTGCTACATATATAGGGCACCAGACCTTTCGTAAACCGTGGAGATATCGGAAGTGAAATTTATCGTGAACACTGCCTTTTATATGCGAATACTTACTTCTCCATTTCCACAAAAGAAAATGCGGTTTCTAAGGAGATGAGATTGTGCTCGCTAGCGATTAAGCTGAAGTGTCTGCGCTCACATCATCATTCAAAAGAAACGTTTTTGTTGATGTCATCGGAAACTAGGTCTAGTGACAGTCGTTAATATGGTCGTTTATTATGGCAAGGTTATATGTATGTATGAAAAAGTTTGTCTTTATACACCTTTTTCAGTTTCCAATGGCTCTCTTATATTAAAGTGTTAGAGAATACTGATGTTCGGAATTCAATTTGTTTTCAACGGAATTCGCGATTGTTTATGATGAAGAAGTGGGAAAATCGCTTCTCTTCCGTAAAGCCTCTTAGTGGAGGGAATGACGGATGAAAGCACTCAGAAGCACATTCAAGTGCCTTGAAATGAGCCTCGTTGGCAATGGATTCTTACCAGTTGGCGTCTCGGATGACTTCCACCACCACTCAACCAACAATTGAATTCCGGAAATGTGCGCTTCTTCACACTTCTCGCTAATAAACTGACTTGGTTTTTCATTTCTACACGTTGTCACGCTAGGATTCAAATTCAGGATCGTTAGCAGTGAGCAGTTTCAATCACCCACTGTAAAAGTCTCACATCTTTCCATCTAATTCGTTTTGCCTTTCAACTTTTACCATTTGGCGGATTTATCATCAAAAGGCCTATTACTTGAGGGATTGGTGGTTTTTCTTCTAAGCTTTAATCAAAAACTCGTTCGTAATCTGCGAAAACTGTAATTTTTTGGAAGGATCGGCTCTTCGAATAAATTGAATATCGCATTTTTCAATTGGATGACATTCCATCCTATCCGAGATTTGCTATTTTTCAAATTATCGGCATTTCTGACGATTCAATCGAAATCTCAGCTCTATGAATAATTCGCAGTGTCGCATCGATCAAAAATCAACTTTTTTCATTGTAATGATGATACTATCATTCGATTCGGCCTAGGTACTTATAGAGAACATGTTGGCAGAACCAGTGCGAGAACATTATACCTTATTATTATTTATGATCGCACTCAGCACACGTGTACTGTCGTTCTCTGGGCCGAATTCCGGTCCGCATTTGCTGTCTACGGCTGTCTTATCATGCGACGCGTGATAACCGTGCTGGGACCACTTGGTCCTGGCACGATTCACCTTTCTCCCAGCACGATTACCAGGTGTCGCATTATGAAACAGCCGTCGTCCGCAAATGCGGAGCGGAATTTGGCCCAGAGAAAGATAGAACAAAGAAATCAAGACATCACTACCATTAAAGAAAGGCGCCGGAAGCGTTCCCGAATTTTGAAGGCAATAAAAACGATTTTCCTTTATGAGAATGTAGATTTGGTCATCACAAAAGTAGAATCAAGTGAAGAAAGGTGAAATTTTTGCGAAAAAAAAACGTACAAAGACAAGGTAGAATGGCTAATCATTACAGGTGTCCGCACGCACCCCCCCCCACACCACCAATTAACGAGATTTCCAAGAATGCTTCTTTATCCGTTTCCTATTTTGCTCTTAAAGGCAGCATACACGCTCGCAAGCATAGTCGAGATAACAGCATAGATAGGTCCGCACGGCCCGTACTATGTCGTCAACGACGTTTGAAGCGCTGAAAGCTGTCCAGGATGACAGTATTTGACAATGTTTGAGCAATCTTGCCTTCCACGCCCGTATTTTCACACCCCTTCGAGTAACAGAATGAGAATCGATACTTGTGAAAACGTGTGATAATTGAGAGTGATAGCACTATCAAATGGGAGTGCACGAGAGAAATAGCTTGGTTTACTTGAGTATAACATGTCTGCATACCTATTGACTCTCGTCCACTTTCGAGAATGCAGCTCTGCTTTGGCTGACCTCTTGAAATGGAGGATTTTATCAGTGCACAAACATGTTATACTGAGGTAAATCGAGTTTTTTCTCTACTGCACTCCCTTTTTATAGTGCTATGATTCTAAGTTATCACATGTTTTCTCAAGTTTCGATTCTCATTCTAGTACTCGAATGGGAGTGAAAATACGGGCGTGGAAGGCAAGATTGCTCAAACATTGCCAAATATTGTCATCCTGGACAGTTTTCAGCGCTTCAAACGTCGTTGACGACATAGTACGGGCCGTGCGGATCTATCTATGCTGTTATCTCGACTATGCTTGCGAGCGTGTATGCTGCCTTTAAACTAGTCAGTAGTCTCTAGAAGTGCTCAGAAATTACTTTAGAATCAAAATAAAAAGCGGCAGAACGGGCATTCATAGAAATATCGATAATTGGCCAAGCTATAACTATGTACAATTCACCTCCGCACTGCCGTTCAGTCCGCAAAGTGCACCCTGATTGCGAAATCGTGCTGCGGCGCGGTTGAGAGTATCCTCAGACAAAGATGTGGGATCACCCGGGCGCTTTTTGCCCTTGGTGCCCGAGTGATCCCCACGCCCGGGTGATCCCACATTCCTGTCTGAGGATACTCGCAACCGCGCCGTAACACGCTTTCGCAATCAGCGCACACTTTACGGGCTGAACGGCAGTGCGGAAGTTAACTGTAGTTCATAAAGGCAGTGTTCACGACAAGATTCGTACATATGTACGTTTTTCCGCCTATCTTGGAAACTGTCCCATGCTGATGATGTCCCTGGAATCGTACAAGACTCCCTGGGAACGGAGTTATGGCCCCTCAAAACCTGAGCTAGGGAAGCATTGTGAACGAGTTGTCCGAGGCTTGTAACTTCCGTCTTTTATTAGGTCTAGAAGTTAATTTCCGCGTTTTTGTTGTTATTGATATTTTGTAAAAAATAAAATTATTTTTATATAACGAATTTTATGTTATAATGCTCACTGTATTATCAGCTTTCTATTGATATATAACTTGCTTCACGTACCTTATAAAAAAGTATTATTTTAGTTTCAGAATATGTCAACTTTTGTGCCGGAAAAACGCCATTTGCGGGAAGCTCTCCTTTTCCTTTTTCATCTCAAGAAGAAAGCCACTGACGCGCACCAAATGCTTGCCCAAGCTTACGGGGATGCTGCTCCATCCATAAGAACCTGCCAAGAATGGTTTCAGCGTTTCAAATCGGGTGATTTTGACGTTAAGGACAAAGATCGACCAGGACAGCCAAAAAGTTCGAAGACGAAGAACTTCAGGCTTTGTTGGATCAAGATTCGGCCCAAACGCAAGAACAGCTCGCGGCATCTCTCGGCGTCACCCAAAAATCAATTTCTATTCGATTGAAGGCAATGGGGAAGATTCAAAAGGAAGGAAAATGGATCCCCTATGAGCTCTCAGAACGCAACAAAGAGCAGAGAAAAACAACTTCACAAATCTTGTTGGACCGATGCCAAAGAAAGTCTTTTTACACCGCATCATAACTGGCGATGAAAAAGTGGGTGTACTACGACAATCCGAAGCGAAGAAAATCGTGGGTTAGTCCTGGTGAAACAACAACTTCGACCGCAAAACCAAACATCCACGGGAAGAAGGTCTTACTGTGCATATGGTGGGATCAACGCGGTATACTGTACTATGAACTTCTTCAACCTGGCGAAACAGTTACTGCGAATCGCTATCAACATCAACTAGCGCAATTGCGGCATGAAATCGAAGCAAAGAGACCAGAATGGGCGAGTCGACACGAAAAAGCCATATTGCTTCATGATAACGCTCGACCTCATGTTGCTCGAACGGTAAAGGATACGCTAAAAGAGTTCAAATGGGAAGTCTTACCGCACCCGCCGTACTCTCCAGACATCGCCCCGTCGGATTATCACCTTTTCCGGTCAATGGCGCATGGTCTAGCGGAGCAGCGCTTTCAAGATCGTCAAGATGTCAAAAAATGGCTCGATGAATGGGTGGAGGCCAAACCAGAAAAATTTTATTATGATGGAATCCATAAGTTACCCAAACTCTGGGAAATGGTTGTTATTAATGACGGAAATTATTTTGAATAAAAATTTTGTTTAAGTATGTCCAGTTTTCAATAGTGTAAAAAGCGTAAAAAAACGCGGAAATTAACTTCTAGACCTAATATAACCGATGTGTGCGAGCCGACCTGAGTGAAGAGAGAAGTTGAGAATGAAGGGAAGAAGGGGGCTTTTGATAGGAAACCATCGCTCATCTCACGATCCCGAGTGTTCATTTGCTCACATCGATGGGGCGGACGCACGAGGCGGTTTTTGAACACCAAAACACTTTTTCGCAGCAGCTATTTTGCCACTCCTGGCTCGTTTTCTACCGTTCTGTCGACACCGGGAGCCTAGGAACCTTCGCGCCGATCATTTCAATGTGGAAGGTCACTGAGGATGATTATCGTGAACGCTGCCTTTAAGCGTTTTTTCTCCAACTTTTCACTTATTTTCTTTTTGGTGATGGCCGTATCTACCTTCTCATAAGATGGCCAGATCTACCTTCTCGCAACAGCCATCTTATCGCGCACCCTGCCTTTGAATGGAGAAGGTTAAATGCACAATAACGAGTACGGATAAAACAGAGGATAAAACGAAGAATTCGCACACAAAAGAAAGTTTATCTTTTTTAACACTCGGATCTCTAAGACGAGTCGGAGCAGATTACATGGTGAACTAAACTTTTCAGAGAGCTGAAGATCAAGCATAGTGTTTATCTATTAATCAACAAATTGAGCGCTGAAACTACTCTATTGCAGAAAAATTCTAACCTGACCTGTGTCCGGTATGTTTTTCGTCTGTGCTTTCGTGCGTGTCCTCTTGTGCGTCAAATCGCAAATGTCAAAATCGGGTGATAGCAGTGAGACCTTGCTAGCGAGTACATATTTTGTATGACATGACAAGATTGTGGCATTTTCTCCTACTTCCAAGACTTCGTAACCTGAAAACTTGCCGCCTGAGCAAACCATTAGGAATCAAACGGTAATCTACACCATTGCAACGTAGAACAAGTTTTTAGTAGAATTATTCTACTCGCTTTCCGAAGCCGCAGTATCCTTCTTTAAACGCAGCAGACACGCTCGAAAAAGTTGTTGAGATAACTAAATTTCAGGAGTCGCGTGGCTCCTAGTAGACTGCTCACGCCGTTGGAGGCGTCAAAAACGAGTCAAAACCACTAAATGTCAGTAATGCAAATCCAAATATTTCTGCAACCCCGCCCGAAAATACAAACTCGTCCAGATTTATAGTACTAATACGGTCACTTTGACTGGTTTTTGATGCTTCCAACGAGGTGAACGTTCCAGTACAGGCTGTAAGAGTATATCGGCTTCTCGATCTCAATCGTTTTGTTGCTAATATTTGCGGTTTCAATCCCACTACAACCAGCTCCAAACCTTCGATTTCTGAAAATCTAGCTTCTTGGCAAAAGTAACGATTTGGTAATGGTGAAGAAAAGCTTCAAAAATAGCTTGAAATACCTTGAAGGCACCGTTCGCGATAAACTTCATCCTCGAATTTTCCATGACAAACGCTTCTCGTGGCTCTCAGAAGCAAAACAGCGTCGAAAAAACGGGACGAAAAGCTACCCAGGAGCCGCAAAACGGCTTAGAAAAGTGGGAAAACCCCGCCATTGTGGGCAAGTCCCGCCTCTTCCCGCCCCTCGACGTGAACAAATGAACACTCGAAATCGTGAGTTGAGCGATGGTTTCCGATCAAAAGCCCCGTTCTTCCCTTCATTCTCAACTTCTCTCTTTACTCAGGTCAGCTCGCATACATCGGCTGCAAAAGACGGAAGTTGCAAGCCTCGGACAACTCGTCTACCATTTTCCCTAGCTCAATTTTTGAGGGACCATAACTCCATTCCCAGAAGGTCTTGTACGATTCCAGAAGCATCATTGGAATCAGAATGGGACCGGTTTCAAGATAGGCAAAAAAACAGAAAACCGATTTTTATCGTGAACAGTGCCTTTAAAAAATGATTTGGCGTAAACTAGCCTGGAGTAATTAAAAAGCTAGGAAATGAAGTGAAATAACCGAAAATGCGATTTGGTGGTCGATCAATTCACAAGCTTCTCCGTTAAACTTATCAAAACGAAATCAAGCACGATATGGAATGGAGCGTTGCCTTCACCTAGCATGACATATGCTGATTCCCTTATTACAGCTTTCAAACATGGCTAATGTTTCCGTCGCTCGCTTGATTTCGTTTTGATAAGTTTAACGGAGAAGCTTGTGAATTGATCGACCACCAAAACGCAATTTTGGTTATTTCACTTCATTTCATGGCTTTTTATTTTTCCAGCTATTTTACGCCAAACTATTTTTTAAGATATTTCAAGAAATTTTTGAAGCTTTTTTTCACCATTACCAAATCGTTACTTTTGCCAGGAAGCTAAATTTTCAGAAATTCCACATATTTTTCCCGAAGGTTCCCTTTCTGACTTCAATTTTGCTCTACGATTTCCATTTTGGAAAGATGAAACATCTAAAAGACGATATTGTCGTACGAGTACAATTTTTAAAACTTATGACCTGAAAGCATACAAAATGCCACTCATTGCCGCATTTTGTGCAACAAGTGAGAACTCAATATTATTGATCATTAATATTTGATCTTGCATGATGAGAAGAATTTCTCAAACAAGTGACTTAGAGCCATCAACAATCAAAAATCATTGCGGCATATTGTGCAACTGTCGAAAAAATCAATATTATTGATTGGTATTTATCGATAATGACTGGTGAGCAAAATTCCCCAACCAAGAAAACCAATCCCATCAGCAATCACCACTCCTCGCCGCATTCTGTGCACAAAGCGCGAAAATCGATAATATTGATTATCGATCGATGACGTGTTATGAATACGAATTCTGACAAGTTCAGGACTTACCTCCGACGACCTGTGTTGATTGGCTGCAAATTCACCCACACACACCGGTCTCCACAGCCGTTGCAGAAAAAAGCAGTTTTCGGGCTCCACGGCTAATTTAGTACATAAACCCACGATTTTGAGGGGGGTTGGGGTATCAAGGTTAAGGTATCAAGTTCAAATTGGAATAGGAGCAACCTGCATCCATTTTACTCGAAAACCAGTGAACCATTCCAAACCATTTTTGGGTACATATAACAACTTTTTGCTCTCTTTCTAATGCCATTTAGTTCCAATTTCTACGTTCACCCTGAACTGAGATTTCAAAAAAAGGGGTTGCGCGCGTGGTCGATTCAAAACTAAATCTGGTGCGCGCTTCGCGCGCACCACAATTTACGTCATAAAATCGGTACCATTTTTGAGCGTGTCTGCTGTCTTTAAAGGCAGCAGACACGCTCAAAAATGATATTGATTTTTGATAAAAATCGAAGGTTTGAAACTTTTAGTATGCGGAGCTAACGAAAGAACCAACTAATTCTCTATGCAAATAGAAGAATAATGGTTGTCTCTGTAATCAGTTGAAAGTGGACGAGTTTGACCGCCCGCGGTTGAAACAGCGAATATAAGCGACAAAAAGGTTTAGTTAGCGAGTCTATAGACTCTCTCACCCTGAACTAGAACGCTCACCTCGTTGGAAGCATCAAAATCCAGCTAAAGCGACCATAATCAAACGATCAATCTGGGCGAGTTTGTATTTGGGGGCGGGGTTTGGGATTTTTTTAGATATGCATGGCTCAAATTTAGTGGTTTTAACTCATTTTTGACGCTTCTAACGGCGCGAACCTTCTACTAGGGGCCATACGACACCAGTAACGTAGTAATCTCAACAACTTTTTCAAGCGTGTCTGCTGTCTTTAAACAAACGGTTGAATGCCGTGGTACCATTTTCAACAAGTGCTCTAACGCATTTTGATAAGGATTTGTGGATCTTATGTCCCGAGTGCTTTGAAAAGGTTATAATCCCTATGCATCGCCCTGGAGGATGCAGACCTGTATTGCGAGCCAAAACTTAGTTTGTCAGCAATAGTAATTAAAGACAGGGTCGCGATAAAATATGCTTGTATTCATCCCCTCTCTAAACCCTTATCTTTGTTTAGAGTAGTAGAACCTATGAGAAACAAATCGCGAAAAAACCGTTGTTTTGGGCCAAATTTCAAACCTGAACTTTCTTGCCTTTTGGTGGTGGACTAGCCCACTCCACATCATCGGCATCGATGATCCGTTTTTGCAGTTTTTCCGACCCTCGCCACTTTCGATGATAATTGCGGCCACTATTCTACTGCTTTGTGAATTACTAACTGTGAGATGAGGGGATAACACGATTCCCCCCATGTATCTACCCAGTTCAAGGAGCATTGCAGCACTTCGCATCCGGGAACAATTGCAATATCGGCATTGAAGTGCTTCGGGGACGGAAAATAATGCATGCTGCACAAATAGTGTCCGCATTCATCTGTGCCGAGCCGCCGTGGTGTTTAATACATCGTGGCACAAAAACATCCCATATTATTGTGGCAGCACTTCCATGTAGCCATCACCAACCCCATCGTTGTGGAATTCTGGAGAACGCTGTCTGTTTTTATCTATCCTGAAATGAGCACAGTAGCAGTGTTTGTAATGTGATTTAGGTGCGTTTTCGAGGCCTAGACACACGTTCGTTGCAAGCCCTAATCACATCAGAAGCTCCACTCCTCTCCCACCATGCCGTTTCACTTCCCTTCACCCAGTCGTGTTTTTCCTGCCTCATCCGTCTATAGTGTTTGTTCGTGGTCACCAAGAAACGATCATTGGTGATGGATGCTTCACAAGTTCCGCCCTCTCATCCTTTTTATTCTGGATCACTCCGAGGCTCTGCCTTCATAACAGATTCCGCACAAGCTTCAAGCGATCTTTCGAGCACATAGTTACTGTAGGAGTAGTATGCATAACACATTCATCTAGCAGAGAACTTCCAGTGTCAATAATTTTAGAAAAAAATCAGTCCAAAAATCTCTTTTCACATTTCAAGTAGATTTTTTTGTGATTGCTAAAACACAAATCATGGAAGTAATAATTTTGTGGTTGCCATCAATTATGAATGACTGAGGTATCTGGTGGGATAATGCTTATCTGGTGACAATATCAGCCGTGAAAAATCACTATTGCCTATCCTCATTAATTCCTCGGAGATGAATGTGCATGACACTCATTCTCAGGCAAACTGAGGCGTCTCCAACAGGTTGATAAGTTGTCATCTCATACACCGCTCCCTGCTGACAGCTCAAATCGCGCGCATTGTGGGCCTGAGACCTGCTCGTTGCCCAGCGACGTCCGCCTGTTTTCGGGCTGTTGGCATTCCAATGTGTCGCGGTCAGCGGCCTATTTAGCAGCAGTTCACATCCTGCAGAACTATTTCCTCTAGCTTAGGAACTACTTTACACCGACACGCGTCGCGGCTGGGTCACCCAGCCTCTACTGGGGCCGCCACCGGATTGGCAGGGCCTCCAAATGCTGGGCGGGTCAATGTACCGCAAACTTGGGTACTTCTCAGGCGATTGTCGGCCCCGAGCCGCCTGACAGTTCGGCTCGTTTTTCCAATCTGCGAGTCGGCTCCTGTTGCTGTCCGGGCCACTGCTGTTGCTTTCCGGGCCACTCCTGTTGCTGTCCGGGCTATTCCGGCTGGCCCCAACAGCAACAGCAGTAGCCCGGAGATTGGGAGAACGAGCCGAACTGTCAGGCGGCTCCGATTCCTATTCGATGCGGCTCGGGGCCTAGAATCGCCTGAGTTGAGCCGGCTCTCATCACTTGAAGCACGCCTGAAAAATGTGTCGTGTACTTCCATTTTATCTAGAGCGCTGGCTGTGCAACAGCTCGACATCTGCGTTGCTGCGCAAAAGGTAGCGAGCGTGTTGTCTAGGAATTCATGCAAATTGATCTCTTACCGACCGCTTCTCTTTGATAAACAGATGTTCAAAATTTGTTGGACTGCACCATACACTTATGAATAACAACGATGGAGAAAGCGGTACCTTTCAGCTCAAACGACATACATAAACCTGAACACCAATATCAGGTCCGTTTTCATTGTACGAAAGCTCACTGTAGTTTACAGTACGTATACAGTCGGCGCGGATTGTACTAATAGATTCCATTCCTTATTGTGCCTTTACGCGAACTCACAAAAAGGAGCGCGAAGTATCAGAGCTATCCGTGCAGGCTGTTGGCAGCATACAAGCTCAGAAATGGTATAAATTTTATGACATACATCGAAGGCTCGGAGCTGGCAATATATGAAACTAACGAAAAAACTGACGAAAACTGGGTGCAAAGGGAGAAAAAAATAGTTGTTTTGTTATAGAGTGAGAGAGGACGAGTTACACCACACCTCTCGATTTAAATGACGGAGCTAGTGATAAATTCGTTGTGAAAGCGAAGGTAGTAGACTTTCAAGGCTTGTACTACATACAACGCCCACATCGTTGGAAGCTTCGAGAGCTAGCCTAAGTGACCGTATTTGAACAACCGGGGCGGCATGCACGTACGCGGCGGGTTAGGTTGGGGTTAGGCAGGGTTTGGGGCGTCGGCGCGTTTCATGATTGCTGTGCGAGTGCTGGAGATAATCAATCGTTGGTGTATCAACGGGGTTTCGGCTGCCCCACCCTCCTAGGTAGGGTTTGCCAGGGAAAGATTTTTCAGTGCTAGCCTAACCCCCTTGCAGCCCTCGCACCGATATCATCAAACGCGCCGACGCTCCAAACCCTGCCTAACCCCAACCCAACCCGCCGCGTACGTGCATGCCGCCCCCGATCTCGACTAGTTTGTATTGGGGGCGGAGTCTACGGAATTTTTGGACCTAATGTTGCCCAAATTTGGATAGTTTTGACTCGTTTTTGACGCTTCCAGCGGCACGAGCGTTTTTGTGGGAGCCTTACGACCCTAGTGACGTCGTACTCTCGACAAATTTTCCGAGAGTGAAGGCTGCGTTCAAGATGTCGATGTCTCAGATTTAGCAAAGGCATTCATCCGAGGGATCCTAGAGGACGTTGCTCACTAATCCGATATTCCCCTTTCCGATTTGAAGGAACCACAGTGTTTTGAGATACAACGTCTTTCAGATGCTGTGACCTACCGTGACGACAGTGTCTGTTGCGAATCGGTGGTTTTCTCCCCCGGGTCCGACACCAGACGTCAGTCCCGGGAGATCCAACCTACAGACTCCCTACCGATAACATAACAGACTGTACTAATTAACCCCGGCAAGCTGTATACTGTAATAAGGGCAATACCCACGATAATACCACATAGCTAGCGTATTTGACACCAGTTGCCACACACTTGAACTTCCCTGGACTAATTGACACCGATCCCGACTGTAGTATATATTGTGCAAAATATATGTCCCTCTTGCATACACAACAGAACACAAGCTAATTTAGATTAGTTTATACTACGAGGTAATGTGGAGAGATCTTAGAGGAGGAGATAGATAGAAATAAGGAACAATATTACAAGAGACGAAACGCACCACTGAAGTATCGCATCACGATCAATAACACAGGTCCTCGGCCGTAGACCTGTTCATTGAATATGCTCATCGTGAGCCAGCCGTATAGCAGATGGAATAGTAGTGTTCTAAAGGCCAGAGGCCCCGAGACGATGCACAGCACAGTAGGAATAAAGAGCAGCACAGAGCTGCTGGAAGGTGGACCACGCTTGGTCGCGGCAGGGGCGAAGACTGATGATTCAGACCGCGCCGCCCGAGCCAGTCCGACGGCGTCTCTACCGTGCGTCGGCATTCGTCGCGGGACCGACCGCGCCCAGGCCTCCTTGAGGAGCGATAGCATCGCGCTTTCGCGACAGTGTCCACGATAAAAACCGTGTTCGAGTTTTCACCTAAATTCGAAAGGTTCGGTGCCTCTGGCAACAGTAATGTCGAGAAAACCGCTAAAAAGAGCCCCAAATAGCCCTGCGCAGCCCTGAACTTCTGTGTAAAGCGCAATCCCCGCCTACTCCTCTCAACGGCTATTGATCAAAGCAAACAACGGAAAAAATTGATTTCAACAAAACATACTATTATCAAATGATCAAAATTATGTCCCTTAATGTACGGATTGAGTGAATTCACCCTATTCATATATTGTTTTCTTCTCGGAATAGATTTTTCAGTTGCTTGTTTCGATCAGTGGCCGTAGAGGGGATTGGGCGGGGATTTATCTTTACGCAGATGTTCAGGGCCGTGTGCGGCTATTTGGGGCCCTTTTTAGCGGTTTTTTTTTGACATTGCTGTTGCCATAGGCCCCGGATCTTTCGAATTTCGATCCACTATTCAGAAATCGCCCATGGGTTTTTTAGGTGAAAAAAATCCTAATTATCTCAGCGTGAGCTTGAACCTGCCTTCACTTCCATCCATTAAATGCCACATTCCCTCCTCTCTCTCCTTCGTCATCGTCGTTTATGCATAAGGGTGTCATGCAAGTCACATTTGCCTTCATTTGTCTACAATTGTCCGCTTGCCAACCCACCACATTTTTATCCATTCCGAATAGCCGGCGTTCTCTATCCTCAGGGTCAATTGACCCTCTATCGGAGTGAATCGCTTTCGAATCGCTGTCTTTTACGACCGGAAGTTCTCAGTGGTCGACCGTTGGCCGCCATTGCGTGCTTTTATTCGGCTCGAGGCGTGTCGACGTGAAAAGCCCTCCACCCTCGTATAGAACACACACACACACACACACAAAACGAGGCCAATGCTTCGCAAATTCCTATTCTTACTCTTTGGGACTTTTCCAGAGGCTTGTTTTGGACACGCATGAGTCTCACTTGAGAGCCTGATGTGTTTTCTCGGCTAATCCTGTAATCTCTCACGAAGATGTCACAGCATCTTGCAATATCAAACACCAACCAATCTGTGTCCCCATTCTGCTCCTCTCACCTTCACTTCCCCACATCTTCGCCTTTACGGAAACACATCGATTAACGTGCACTGAACAAATACAATTTCCTTTGCTTGTCTTCTATTTCATTATCGCATGCTCACATTATTTGGGAATGTCTCACATTCCCCTTTACATAATATAGGCCATGCACCTTATTCGAGCCAAACTAATGTAAGGTAGGGAGAAATGCATGAATTTGTGATGTGCATTTGTAATTTCCTTATGGAAATGAGATCCGTGACAAGTAACCTTTGAGTTCTTTCACAAGGGAATGGTCTGACAGGTCTTCAGAACTGCCCATGCAGCCATGTTTTTTTCCGATCCGACCTCTGGATACTCGAAAAAGCCCCATCCAAGCTGCCCGAAAAATATCTTTGAAAAATAAAACATAAAACAAATTACAACAAAACTATTCTAATATTACTCGGGTTGCACTCTGGCTGCTGAAATGATGCTTCCAAGATTACCCTGCTTGCAGCGGATCAGGAAAACTGGTTACTCCGAGGACACAGGCTGGTCCTTCCCTTATCAGATCTCTTCAACTTGTATACCACTTACATCAGTGGAATATGAACGCCGGTAGTGGTCGTTGCCCCTACAACCATTAAACCCTGCATTATTGACCCGAAAATTCATAAATGAATTTATCCGAAAATTCTACTGTGCTATCTTGTAGAACAAAAAAAATACCACTCAAAGGCTCATAAAATGACATCACAATTTTCGGAATCTCTGTAAAGGACGGCGCACAGCAATTTTCGGCGAAATGACGTCGATGAATTTGGAAAAAGATGGGATCAGGTGTGGAAAACAACGGAAGGTACGTAATTGATTGAATCGCGGTTGAAGCCGTTGTTTTTATAAATAATGTTCGTCTTCCGAAAAGGCGAGGATTCATTCTTCGACTCAGTATTGGAGAAGAAATGTTTGCGCTGCTCTAAAACATGCGTTGGAAGTTTTTGCATTTACAGTATCATGTTGGGAAACTCTCAAAAGAGGGTTTTCAAACTGCAACGTGAAAGAAATTAAAATTTGGCATTGAAATTTGGAGTTTTGAGCAATTCGCTCAAATATAAAAATATTCGGCGCACAAAATCTCACTGAAAATAACTCGAAAACTTACTTCCTAAACAAATATATTCTAACTTTGCGAACATATTTTTGAAGATTATTCGAAAATTGTTCCTTCGTGAGCATTGAATCTGCGGTAATAGGTCTTATCGGCCGTTTCCGCCCACTTTTTCCCACTGAATGCTAATTTGGGTGATCAATTTAATCGCCACGACGACATAAAGGGCAAACTCCTTACTTCCATTGAAATAGCGTGTTCTCCTTTTTTTTAGAGAGAGAAGATGAGTCAGTCTGCAAACGGAATCAGCATTCGACCGACGGAGACTTAGATATTAGGTGGCCATATCAAAAACTTATGAATTCCCAAAAGTTAGACAAAAAGCGATTAAACAATTTTGATCTGACTGACTTCTGCTAATTCCCCTATTCTGGAGAATTTTTGTGTTTCTCCTAATATTTCACAAGTTGTTGAGAAAAGTCCTGCGCGGCACGATCGATATTAGGGGTCGTTTATACTTCCGCCGCCGAGCGGCGCGGCGTAGTGCATTTCTGTAATATTGATCACGCGGTACAATCGATATTGTAGGATTGCACTTCGCCGCACCGCTCGGCGGCGGAAGTATGAAGACCCCTTAAAGGATCGCACTTCGCCGCGCCTCTCGGCGGCGGGAGTACAAACGTCGCCGAAGGTCAATGGTATGCATTGTCGCTGCCATGAGCGACAGTCATGGCATTTAGCACAAATGCGCAACCAGCATCAGAGCAATGGCACTGGTCATCGTAGAAACAGTTGTCGCCTGTCCGTCACAGCGACATGTCATGGAGGGCTAACATACTGCAAACGTGCCTATGCCTGCCGTTGCCACTGTCGCTGTCACTGTGCAGCGCACTGCGACAGCGACGGGTTTAAGGCCGGGATCATACTTCCCGCGACCAACGACAGCGACAGTGCACATCAGGCATATCGATTTTCGGTCGATATGGATGGTAAACATAGCGTCGCGTCGCTCGTCGCTGGAAGTATGATTCCGGCCTAAAGGGCGGGAGGCGGTCGCTGTCGCTGTGCAGAGCGACGCGACCTCGTGTCGCAAAACTGTTATATTGGCCTAACGCCCTTTTCATACCTTTGCTGTCGCGTCAAATGCCGCTCCTTGGGAAACATTATAAAACGCGTCGGTGGCGGAGAAAACGTCCTCGATCTTTATTACCGCTATAGCGGCGTTTGCCTCGCTTTGCTGTCTCGTTACCAATTCCGATCGTGAATCGATTTCGCCAGCATTCTCAAGTGGAATGAAGCTAGCTGCCAACTTTCGGCTAAATTTCTAGTAATCCAAAACACTTTCTTCATTGTAGCTCGAAAGCGGTATTTTCCGCCGCGGCAAAAGGGCGTAAGGGTCTCAAGCTCGAGTGTTCAGCCCTGCCCCCACCTGAAGTCGTGCAAGCTCGGCGCAGCAAATTCGCCTAGGCCCCCCCCGTGGCGTAGTAGTAGGTCTTGAGAGCGGCGCTAGTGTTTCGACGTATGGGTGGAATAAGACGCTCTCCCGAAAAGGGATAGTGGTGGTCAAGTCTCGCCTGAAGCCAAGCGTCTTGTTCTAAACGCGCGTGACGCGCTTGCAGAGACTATGAATACTCCAGCGGCGAAGCTATGGCGGAGCGGAATAAAATGGGCCCTAACTTTGCCTAACAAGCAAAAAGCACCACGCCCGCATCACGCGCGTGCCGTATAAATAGCGCCTTACATTGTGGTAGTCCGACGAATATTTCTACAAAGCGATAGTCACAGTGAATGAAAGCTCAAAACTAATTTTTAAAATCGACTTATCATTCGTGAATTCGAGAAAATGTATCCGAAAAATAGAAAAAATTATTCGAAAATTTGAAAAAAATATTCGAAAATTTTTATTTCCGAATATATTCGAAAATTCGAAACTCGAAAATATTTACAGTTTTGCCCAAGTATAGTAGTTGTGATAATTTTCTAGACAAGTTAGATTTACGCAGTTCCCATCTGAACAGTTCCATGTTTTCGCGATTTTTAATTTGAAACTTCTCTTTTCCCAAAGCAAATCGCTGAATAGGTGACAGCTGTATCGCTCCCTCCTAATGTCAGATCATAAAATGTTGAACTCGACAACTGATCGTCGACTCGCCGTTTTTGTTGGCGAAGACTCAACAGGTCTGCAGCTACCCGCCACACACTTTCACCAATTTGCTGCCAACTTTTCGCAGTTCTTTATCCACTACTATTCTGAAAAGGGCTCAAAGCTCAGAATATGAAGGAACGAAAGGCTTCCTCTTCTCGAACACTGCTCTTTCTTCCGTAACACCATGCAGCGAAAGAAAACAATTTTACTGATGGTGGCAATGCATCAGCTGTTTCACAGGTGTATGTCATTGCATGTAGTAGACTTGTGCGCACGGTCCACCAAGATTACGGACTTCAGAATTTTCGCTCCCAAGTGTGAAATTGAGAAAATGGTTGCCTACATACCTTCGCAGGTAAAGGGAATGGAATTTAGCGTTGTCAGTTCGTGATGTGTGTTCCGCAAAAAAAAGATTCTAGAACTAAATTTGATGGAAACAAAATATTCTTTCTGTGCTTACCTTGCAAAAAGTCTTTCCGGAAAACTTCATTCTCTTTGATTCGCGACATTCACCGATAAAAAGTGTGACAAAGCGCGCAATGATTTCTCTTTCGAGCAATGCATTTAGATTCAGTGTTCCCGGTAAAAACAGTCATGAATTCCTTTACGCGGGTCGGAAGGTCCGAGGTTTTAAAACAAGAAAATCGAAAGCACGGATAAAAACTAGCCATATAAAGCCCTATACGACCCTTGAACCTGATTGTGAAGGAATATTTGCAGGAAGGTCAGTCACACTCTCAAGGAACTAGCGACAAAAAACATCATTGTTCTTGTAAAATCATAAAAAAACTTACATCAGGCTTATCCTAGAGTGTGGGCCAACAGTTTTCTCGCAACACAAAAACAAAGACATTAAATCTTCAGAAAAAATTCAAAACAGTTATGCACGGAAATTGAAAATCAGATGCGGCGGTTTTCTCTATGATCGTATTCCTAAGTCTCAGATCCGGGTTTGCTTTGAACAAGTTCCTCTGGTTGCTTTCATTGGAGTCTAGGAGAGAACCGAAGCCTAGTTTTGACTGCAGGTGGTTGCTGCGGCCATGCGAGGGACAACTGTTCCTTTTTCATCGCGCGTAATGGAAAGCCGCTCCGATTGTGATCGCTTCGTGGCAAGCGTCCTACATCGCTGGGTCGCGGCGACGAAGTCCTATATTTTACTGCATCGCTGCTTGAAGAGCGATTCTCAATGGTCGCTGAACATCGCTGCATCGCGGCCATCATGGCAGCGATGGAGCGATTGCCAGCGAATGACACGTTTCGTCTAGTGAGTATTGACCCTTTCATATGACAAAATCAGTGTTTCCGAGTTGAAAAGTGTTATTGATAACTACCAGCCATTAATTTGACCGATCGATTGAATTTCTTCGATCATCCGTGAGGCTATGCACTATGAACAGAATCGCAGCCGCTGCTACATCGTTGCAACAGCGGGTGTGAAATCGCTGTATTATTATTATTCTTATTCTTATTATTAGCGATGCAGTCAAAGCTAGGCTTGAGGGACGTATGTATGATGTTTAAAAAAAATTTCTCATGTTGTCAAGGTAGATTCTCCCCACTTCTACGAACTCAGTGCATCTATAACTAGAGGAGAAAGTATAAAAATCGCATACCATATTGCTAAAACTGGTATCCTTGCCCAGACATTTATAGTTCCTACAGGCGCTGCTTCGTTAAAGGCAGTGGACGCGATCAAATATGCTTGTCGTCTTTTTCTCTCTAAACCCTTTTCTGGGTCTCGAGTAGTAGGACCTATAAGAAAAAATCGCGAAAAAACACTGTTTTAGGCCGAAATTGAAGCCTGAGATTTCTTGTCTTTTGGTGGTGGACGAGCCCACTCCACAACATCGGCACCGATGACCTCTTATATCAAGAACATCAGCTGGCTTGAAATTGAATTTCAATCACTGAACCTTCGGATTCATTTACACAACTAGTCAAGAACATTGACTGGAACGCTTTCTTTCATTGCTCAACTGGTTTTATTAGGTAAATTTACATGTATTTCTTCCTCTGAATGTCGATGATTTTTGACTGCTCGGCATGAGACGGCGATCTTTTTCGTCATCGCTGTGCACGTGTGCACGAAGTGGCGATTTTGGGCCTTAAAATCTCTATTTCTAGCCCGTTTTTCACCGCTCTACCTTCATAGTTTTTCAGCTGTTTTTGATCTAAGCTGATTTTTGTAACTTTTTCGATAACGTTTTTCATCGTGACCACTGCCTTTAAGGAGTACCATAGACCCCCTGCCTGTCGCGAATTCAGTCTTTCAAACGAATGGCCTCTAAAATAAAATCATCCTCGTTGATTAGGCATAGTCCACGCTGTATTTGTGTGTATTACTAGTCTCGCTTGTACTGTGTCGTTCGATCGTGATTTCGCAGCCTTTATTTTGTTTTCATTCTTGAACGCCTGTCATTTACAGCGTACTGAATTATTGTTATTATTAGTCTTATTCTTATTATCATTATTATCATTATTACTATTATTATTATTATTATTATTATTATTATTATTATTATTAATATTATTATTATTATTATTTTTATTATTATTATTATTATTGGGGTATGTATACAAGTCTGTTGGTACCTGCTCGTTGGTGCCCCTGCTTCTACTGAACCCAGCAGACGTTTGAGTGTACACAGGGAACGTTCGAGCGATATAGCGTGCACAACTATATCGCGAAAGTATCCCGCAAGTTGCATAAAGGTGTCGCCGTCCGGCACACTAAGGCCTCTGGTCCATAACACCTTAGGATCCGTACCTAGGGAGCCATGGAGTCTTTGGCCACAAGCCACAATTTCGCCACCCTGAACTGTCGATCGCTGTCGAGTGATATCCAAAAAACTGCGCTATCCAGACTTCTGAGCTATTTCCATGCACCGTTTGCTGCTTTCCAGGAAACCCGCCTCAAGGATAGACCCGTCATCAGCGTCGGAGAGTACACCATCTACTGCGGTAACGCTGACGATAGGAGAGTGGGAGGCTGTGCAATAGCTGTAAGGAAGGATTTCAATGGTATGGTCAAGGAGTTCGGCTCAACGTCGTGTCGGAATGCATTCGTACGACTGCGGGATCACAGAGGATTCAATCTGTGGATAGTGAGTGCTCATGCGCCCACTGAAACCGCCGAAGACAATTCGAAGGATGCGTTTTATGAGGAACTCAATACGTTGCTGGCCAGGATACCTTGTCAACATGCTGTTGTCGTGGGGATTGACGCAAATGCGAAGATGGGACTTGATCAGGAATCCGAAGTACTCGGTAAATGGTTCTACCCAGTGGAGCAAACATCGGACAATGGCTACCGCCTTGTCGACTTCTGTGAACGCAGTGGTCTGATTATTGCATCGACATTCAAGAGGAATCATCGCCGCCATCAGCTTACGTGGCAGGGACCAACCCGGCTATCTCCAGAAGAGAAGCGGAAGCGGAAGATGACAACTTTGAAACTACAGCTTGACTATGTCCTGACGAGGAATATTCCAGTATCGGACATTCGAAGATCTAGAGCTGTGTGGGATGTCGCATTCGATTCGGATCACCGTCCTGTTCTGTTGAACTTCACTGCGAGGATTCATAAGAGGAAGCGAGGGACTCAGCCTCTCCAGAGGATTGACATGACAAGTCTCAGAGATGAAGAGTGCAGAAGGAATTTCCGACAACGCGTTTCTATTCACATCGGAGTACGGACTAAGAAGAAACTTTGCGACGCGGATTCTTTTGTCAAATGCATCCAGGACGCTTCGAAAGAGGCACTCCCGGTTGTACAGCCTAAGAAGAAGTTCGCCTACGTCTCAGAAGAAACAACATCTACCTACAACAGAGTATGTGCTCTCCGAACTGCAGGAAACTTCGTGGAGGAGAAGCGTCTGAGGAGGAAGTTGCGTCGGCAGCTTCAAAGTGACCGCGAACGAGAGTGGACGTGTAGAGCTAAGGAGTTCGAGAAGGCTTGGGAGGAGAAGAATCCGAGGAAAGCCTACACGTTGCTGCGACAGTATAGCGGGAAGAAGAGATGTTCTCCTGTCTTGAACACTACCAATGGAGTTGCAGTTGGTGATGCGACGCTGCCAATATGGAAGGATTACTTCAGTTCACTGCTGAATCGTCCAGCGCCATCAGTACCTGAGCTCCCGCATGTTCAGAGAGCACATTACGATGTCAGTGAGGAACCGCCGACTGAGTCTGAAGTTTTGGATTGTGTCCGGAAAATGAAGAATGGAAAGGCAGGTGGAGATGACAACATCACTGCTGAAATGCTGAAAGCTCTTCCTCCGTCTGGGATTCGTGAAATGACCAACACCATCCGTGCCATATGGATGAGCGAAAGGATACCCGATTCGTGGAGACATGCGATCATCGTACCTCTTCACAAGAAGCTATCCGTCACGGATCCTAAGAACTACAGAGGAATCTCTCTACTTCGTGTCATGTACAAGGTTTTAGAACGTATCATTCTCGAGCGACTTATCAAACATCGTGAAGGAACGACCAGAGATGAGCAAGCCGGTTTTCGACCTGGAAGATCGACCATCGACCAAGTGTTCGTCGTGAGAAGAGTAATTGAATCATGGCAGCGGTTTTCGAAGCCATTACAGCTTGCTTTTTTGGACTTTGAAGCCGCGTTCGACTCTCCTCATCAAGATCGATTGCTCAATGCTCTGCGAGCAGATGGAGTCCCGGAAAGTATGTTCGGTTAATCGAGGACATGAACAAAGGAACAACAGCAGCAGTTCGTACACCTGTCGGATTTACGTCAGCTTTCGAGGTGAAAACAGGAGTAAGGCAAGGAGCCGTTGCAGGACCTTTTCTTTTCAACTTCGCCGTTGATGACATCATGCGTAGAGTTGCAGAACAGTTTCCTGCGGATGTGATCCTAACACCATCAGGACGCTCCCTTGTCGACCTGGAGTACGCCGACGACATTGTGTTATTCGCTGAAAACAACGCAAAACTGCAAAGGATTGTGAACCTCGTTTCGAAGTATGCCGCAGCCTATGGACTTCGTCTTCGTCCCGACAAATGCAAGCAGATGTGGGTCTCTCAGAGGCCTTCAACTGGAGTTTGTGTGGACGGACAACGTATCGAACTGGTGGACGATTTCTGTTATTTGGGCTGTTTGCTGAAGAACGATGGTAGTTATGCAGCGGATATTCGACAACGATGTGCGAAAGCTACGTCTGCATTCAATTCTCTAACCAAGTGTTTGTGGTCTACCACCATCGCGAAGGAAGTCAAGTTGCGCGTCTACCTATCCGCTATTCGCCCTATCATGATGTACGGATCGGAGACGTGGGCAGCACCGAAAACGCAGATGGAAAGGTTGGATTGCACGGAGAGGAAGCTTTTTAGGCGTTTGCTTGGATATTTCTGGCCGCGTGTATGCCATAACGAAGACCTTTACAAGGAAATCGACGCAGTACATCAACGCTTGACACGAGGGAGGTGCCAGCATCTCCTAACGCCATCTCAAGCAGCAATGGAAAGTCGACTTCGACTGCTCGGGCATATACTAAGAAGAACGCCGGATCGTCTCGTACAACACGCTTTAAAAATGCTTCCAAATCCTGTCTGGAAACGGCCACCTGGGCGTAGGCGAAAGTTCTGGACGGATGTGGTTAAAGAGGATTTAAAGTCACTCGGCATCGAAAGACAGTTCAGGCGCGATGTTTCGTTTCGCAGGAAATGGAATAGTGACAGCTGGATGGAATGTGTTCAAATTGTGGCTGAAGACCGTGAAAAATGGACACGGCTGACTACTAGGACGGCACACCTCGGTGAAGATGCGGAATGACCGCGTCAGGCGAAAGCCAACCGATTAAGTCAAGTAAGTCATTATTATTATTATTATTATTATTATTATTATTATTATTATTATTATTATTATTATTATTATTATTATTATTATTATTAGCGGCATGCCCTCCAATCCCATTTCCCCAACGGCCGCCGAGGGAGTGAGCTTGGTTCCCTGCCACATAAAAGTTTTGGGGTCGTGTAGGGCTGTATATATGGCCTTTCTCCTCATTTTAAGCCGGTCGAAGTTAGGCTAATCGGGCTTAACATGCCGAAATCTCCTTATCACTGTTGTATATTACCATGACCGACCGTTCCGCTGCTTGCTCCGTCCGAACTCACGTGAACGAGCAAGAGATCAGCTCGTCTTTAGCCGTTTTTTTTTCTTACAAAGGACCTTTGAAAACTCAGAAACTGCCTCTATCCTTAAACTATTGATCTTTTTTTTTCCTGGATTGAAGCTTTATAAGTAGAATAAGATCTTTGGATATCTCGGCTGTACCAAAGTACTAATATACACATATACAGAAGCTAAAGGCCGGAAATTCATCTACATGCAATCAAGATGAGCAAAAGAATCCAGAAGAGACAATGCCCCTAAAAATCCTTACACTACTTAGTTAATTAAAGCGAAAGCTATATTGCATGAAGCCTCTAATTGCAAGGAAGCGAATGAAGACATCTCCTGGACTTCAGTGTGAACGCTGAAATCATGATCCCGGAATTGACTAGACGTCAGATGCCAAGCTATGGAATCTCAATGGTTTCATTTGGGGTTCAAAGTGATTCCCGCACAATGGTGGGCATCACTCTAAACCTCAAATGAAACCTATGAAATCAGAATTGAAACAACACGATGAGATATGGTGCCTTTAGAGTGTTCACGCTGCTCTTCGATTCCGAGAATATATGCCAAAACGACTACTTGGGCCGCGGATAGAGCCGAAGTTACAAAAAAAAGGAAAACGCACAAGAAGTGCACGAAATCCTGTAATGTAAAAATGTTGTACTCTCCCTCTCTCCAGTTTTCTCGATGAAGCTGTTTGTTGAGACAATGAAATCTATTGTACCCGTCCTTCAAAATTCTCAACTCCCTGTTGGTCCTCTGATTCATTTTGGCCCTATC
This sequence comes from Aplectana chamaeleonis, assembly GCA_029168955.1. NCBI lineage: Eukaryota > Metazoa > Nematoda > Chromadorea > Rhabditida > Cosmocercidae > Aplectana > Aplectana chamaeleonis. Next base: position 278,048 of record JAPDOI010000306.1, read on the forward strand.
TAACACTGTTTCGCTTAAAATGTTCTTCCATTTTCGATTGTCCGCAAGACATGGTGGTCAATGCATTGTTCTAGGAAGGAAACTCTGGAATGAAAATCATCGTGAACACTGCCGCATCCGTAATGGAATATTTTAAACAAAAATACAAAAATCTGGATCAAGTTGCAATTTTTGAAACCTCCACCTCAAAATGCACTGAAACAACGCTGATAACGCTGTGTTATCAACAAAATCTGCATCTCCTGAAGTATTCCGGTTCATACCATTCGCTATCCTTAAAGGCACTGTTCGCGATAAAAACCATGTTCTAGCTTTCTATCCTTTTGAGTGGGCAAGTTTACAAAGTAGAGGATAATAGATAAAAGTTCCGATAAACTCTCGATTGCTGGAGAAGAAAACAGTTCAAAAAAATCTCTGATTTACTTATTCACGCCTGTTGGTGCGTTTCACTCGCTGCTGACAAAACGTCAAACCAAACGTCGCCAATGGTTTTAAGCGTTTAAATTCTTGGGTTAATGACATTGTTCTCTGTTTCGTGTACCACGAACTCTTGAAAAATAAAATGGTTAAATGTCCATGTTTGGAAATTAGAATTTTCCGGAGATAAAGAATATTTGAAAACTCCGCTACTGTTCCTTTGGTGGGACCAACAATGGACAACTGTTATATGGCGTGGGCGGGGTGATCCAATTGGTCGGTTGGTCCACGAGATTTTCACCCATTTAGTGGCCGTTTTTCTTCGTTATTCCGTCCTTGTTGCTTTTAGAGGTACCTAAAGCTTACGTTCCCACGCAAAAAAACGGACAACTTTTTCGTTGTCAACACTGCTTTCAATCGACAGTTTGCTGGAACCTAGAACACATCGAAAGACTACTTTTTTGGATGTTATCGATTGCAAATAAGCTCTATTGTGTATAACTTTGCGCCATATTGATAAGTTTTTTGTTATTTTGAGGCTGATATGACGACTGTATGCATATAGTTTTCCGGCTCCTTTAGGAGCTAGAATAGAACAGGCACCAGTTCTATTCTAGCTCCTAAGGGAATCGAATTCCGGATGAAAGAAGGAGCCTATTGCTCAGGAGGTACGCGGCAAAGGTCGACTCTTGTTCTCAAGTCGAGGCCGTAGGTCAGTCAAATTCTAACCAATTTTTCGAGTTTTGCCCCAAAGAGCGCGGTCTTGAGTACCAGTCGACAGAAGAAAAACGTTGCTCGATGTTATCTACGACCTTATGCATATTCTGCTGAACCACGCAAAAGCGTTTGAGTGTTGCACACCATGAAGATCAAAGAGGTGGATTCATTGCAAGCGGGCGCCATTTGCTGTGGTCATGCTGGTGCACTTTTTATTGAAGGTTCAGTGTTCAGACGAACTCCTGGGAGCAAGGGTTTTCTGCTTATCGGAAAGCTGAGCAAAGCACCAAACTTATTTCAAAAGAGCACTACATAACACGACTGAGGGGAAAAACCCCGTTTGAAACAAATCCATCGCCAGGATCTTAAAAGTGAGCAGCGCTCGTGCTCCTTCGGGTGGGTCAATAGTATAGTTGTACACGAACGATATTTTCGAAAAATTTTCGAAAGATTTTTCGAAATTTTTTTCGTTCGTTTTCGTTCGTTCGAAATTTCGTCGAACGAAATTTTTTTCGTTCGTTCGAAATTTCGTCGAACGATTTTTTTTCAAATTTCGTTCGTTCGAAAAAATTTCGAACGAAAAAATTTCGATTTTCGTTTGTTCGACATTTTTTTCGAAATTGTACAACTATAGTCAATTGGGCTGGCATCAGTTCGGAGACAACGAAGAATGCTCTTCTTCTGTCGACTGTAGTGTTTTTTTGTGGCAGACATCAAAAAATTGGCTGGAGCCCCACTGATCGTCGGCCCCGAGTTGGAAACAAATCAATCTATACCGCTGACCTTCTGGCTTCTTTGGTTCTCTGGAATTCGGCTTGCCCCATTAGGATTTAGAATAGCACTGGCGCTGCCTTGGACTCGCTTGTTCTGAGAGAGGTAAATACCGCGAGGCATGTGAACTGTGAGTTGTGAACTCCTCTACCTACTCACACGACACTTGAGCCAGAGAACCCTTCCGAGAAAGTTAGTGTTTTCCTCCCATTTGCGAAAGTGCGTGTATACCGTTGAAACAGCCTATTTTGCGCTACAAGTTTGATGTTAAGAGTTAAGTACTTGCTAACTCTGGCGACTGTAATGCTGCACACTAGGGTTTTTCGGCTAGAGTAATCACATCATCCGTGAAAAACGTGTTCCAGTCTCAATAACGGCTTATTGGGGGGGGGGCGTTTGTAATTTTGAAACGCACTGTATTTGTTTGCATGTTCTCTTCAGTTCACCCAAGCTGTAAATTTACAGTCCTACATATGTCCCTGGAAAAGGCGGTGGTGTGGTTGCAGCCAAAGTCTACGGTACTCAGGTAGAACTAGTTGTTGAGAATCGGACTAAAAGTTGTCAAGAATCGATCGAGAATCGAGTAGTTGCTCAAAAAGTAGATAGAAGTTGTCGAGAATTTCAGGATTCGCAGTATTTGTCGAGAATTCAGGCCGATTTGTTCAGAATTCGGGAGAAAGTTCCCGAGGATTTGGAGGAACGAGTGCTTGACGAGAATTCAGACAGATTTCTGGACAACTCCACTCGAAATTGAGAATATTTTTCAAATCTATCGAGAATTTCCAAGAATTCCGGACGATTGCTCCAGAACCCACCTTACACCACATTCGTCAAACGTTGCGACTGCTGTTTTTGTTCCTTTCTTTTCGTGTGGGTCCTCTGCGGTTTTTTTTCTGTTTTGTTCCATTTTTCTAACTGGTTAACTATTATAATTTATTTCACCGGATTGTTGAATATCAAACTCATTTTTTCGAAATTCCATCTTCTGAAAATACCGAACATACCAAAACATGGGATTTTCAAGTTAGCCAATTTTGAAAATTTTTGAGCTTTCAAGTACTCTCAAGTCTTTTTTTCGATGATCAGTAGTTGCAGCAGTCGGATCCAAAATATATTAATCAAGAAGTTACCCAACAAGTATCAGAACAACGTTTAAAATTAGGATTGCTCGTTCGAATAAATCTCGAGTGATTCAGCTCTGACCTAAATATGCAACTCTAAACCTTGCAATGGTGCATTATATTGATGTACAATATTCTATACCAAGGCGATTTCACCGTCATTGGCTGGATAGATGTGACACGAACAGGGTTCGGCGAGGGTGTGGGTCCCCACAGGGAGGTCTGAGCTCCAGAGGGGTAGGAGGGAGGGTCTGGTCCTTGGAGGAAGACCGATTCTACCATCCTGTGTGTGAGCGAAAACCGTCAGGAGCAGTTTTTCACATGGCATTTAAATATACATTGCGGTTTGGCCGCTGGCTGCAGGTGTAGACCCGCCGGAAGTCCACATTTTGCAAAGTATGGGTCATGTGAGTAGGATGTTTGAGTGGACCGGGGTCGATTTACTCTATATACAAACTGCACCGCCTAAGATGGAGGCTGAACACCGCTACAGTATAATGGCTCAAACTTTTCTCAGGTGTGGCCCCACCACAAGTCGACAATTTGGCACACTAGGAGATACGAGAGCTAGATGTTTGAGTCCAGCGTGGTCAATTTACACACTACACAAACTTTCACCGTCTAAGAGCAATTCCGAAGACCGCTACACTGATAACGTGCTGGTGCTGGGCAAGGCTAACAGAGGCCCATGTTGAACAATTTTGTAGACCCGCAGCATATATACCGAACGTCGATAATACGTGCTAAGTTGTGAATTTGGCACACAAAGTGGTGTGAAACCATTTTCGTGGACTTCACCAACCGTTGTAATCAACGGTTGCGCAGGAGTCCCAATTTTTGGTAAGTACGTACATGTGTAAAACCGTGTGCTAACTGTCGAGAATCGGGCTAGAAGTGGTCGGGAATTGGTCGAGAATTTGTCGGGGATGGTCGAGAATTGGGCGAAAAGTTGTCCAGAATTCTCTAGAGTCTGCGAAAGCTGACCTGCATTCATACGCCTGAAGGACAACTTTTCGTCCGATTCTCGACAACTAGTTTTACCAGAGTAGATTCGTGGCAAGCCGAGAAATTTCGTCATTGATCAGCCGAACAGCTACTAGTTCAAGCGAGTTTTCGGTTTTGTTCATTTTTTCAAGCATTTTCCGGACATTCGTTTGTTTTTTTTATGTTGATTCTTACGAGTGGGGCTTTCCTTTGCATGTGAGGTGGATTTGCAGTTTTCCTGGCTTCGCAAGTGTTTTTATTCAAAAATTAAATTTGATAAACCTTATCGATAGAATGTGCAAGTGTATGAGATGTATATAGCCGTCGGTAATACTGAGACATATTCCATGCCATTTCCTGATTATTTAGAGATTTAACTAGTTTTAGCCCTGGCTTAGCTCCAATACTGGGTTTCTGTTGAGTTCCAGACAAAACGAAACCAATTCGTTTTGGTCGTAGGCTATGCTTTTCATTTTGTTCACTTTAATCAAAATAGAACAGTAGGTCATGTTTCTAGCCCACAAAGCAAAGACAAGAAAAAAGTCCTTGGAAAAAACCGGGGAAAAAACAAGCAATATCCTCTTAACCGTATAGGAACGATCATACCCGTTAGCCTCTACACGGAAAAAGACAAGTGTGCACCAAGAAAAATCATTTAAAAAAAGCTGGAGATTCTCAGAAAACATCACCTGTTCGACCGATCAATCGCAAACTTTGGCATAGCGCCAAGAATCTACCGTATACCTAGTCGCTTTGACCGAAACGCACCGCAGACTTTTTCCGAAACGCTGGACTGTGTATTGTGGTGTGTCGGAGCCGAATTCCGGTCCGCATTTGCAGACAAGGGCTGTTGCATCACGCAACAGAATGATAACCGTGCTAGGACCACTTCGTCCCAGCACGACTAACTTTCTCCCAACACGATTATCATTGTGTTGCGTGATGCGACTGTCGCGATCCGCAGTTGCGGACCGGAATTGGGCTCCAAGAACGACAGTACATGGCTAAGCTTTCACCATCTTGACGCTGTTCAGATAAGGGTTGTAAGATCACATGCTTCAGTTCTCAACATTCCGCTACACCTATATCACCAAAAAACCAACGTGTATGTAAGTTCCTTCTCACCAATGAAGAAAACTGCTTTGCCCAGACTCGCTAGGTGGGATTCAGTTCAAAATTTACAAGGAGTCTCAGTCTTATTGTTAGTCCGTAATTGGCAAGCTGGAACCATTGACGCCTTTCTTTGTGTTTGGTGGTACTTTGATCATTCCAAGTCTTGCACATGGCCTTGGTGCTTCTTCTCATTTGTACAACAATTCTCTTAATAGCGAGATATTCAAGGCTGACATCGTTTAGCCTTTTGTTCCTTAGTCAAATGACGAAAATTTCCTCTTTTTTGCGATAAGGGTTTTAATGTGCGGTACTTGCGTGTGAGCGATGTAGGTAAGCGTCATTTGTGTACGTATATCTGCTATAAGGGGGTGACATTACGTTGGCTGTTGTATAGACGTAAAGTCCACATTAGCTAGTGTGTTCATTTGCACACATGGAAAAATAGCTCCGACGCAAATGTAATAGATATCTGTGCGCGATTATGGTCAGTCTTTGTAGTCCTTTTGCCTCACATGATTGAATCATCGTCGGCTTTTTCTCCTTCTACACTCTGTTGACTTCATTATAATCATCGCTAGGAGCAGAAAGTCGAGAAAGTAGCGATTGAGCCGACTCGTTATGAGTATAAATTTGAAATGGACTTTTTCGACGTTCGAAAATTGACTTCCGGTCACTCAAAGGATGCAGTTGTGACGGGTGAGGGTGAGTGTTGAGAGAGAGGTCAGACTACTCAGCAATCAGGTGCATCTGTCTTTTTTCAGTTACTATTGCAGACTATTCGGCGGTCGCGTTTCTTCCGGTGGTCATGATCGCAGCAGTAGTTCTCGGCATCTGTGGCGTCTGCCAATATAAAAGGTGGAAACACGAAAAGAAGCAGGTGAATCTAGAGAGTTCGAAGAGAAATTAGAGTAAAGTTCGTCCTCAAGTATCTCCAAAATGCTGTTTACATAGATCGCCCACCTCAACGACTTCTACGAGGTTTTCGAAACAACACCGTTCAAATATGGGAAAATGATCATGCTTGAGCATCCAGACATGGACGAGGTATGTAAGTCTCCATTTCGTAGGGAAAATTTTTTATTCAAGATCTTCGGTGAAATTCCAATACCGTCGCTAACTTCGAGAAAAAGGGTTAGCGATAGTGGGAAATCGTACAATTCCGGACATATCTTTGGGATTTGAACGAAAAAGATGGAAGAATCTCTTTCTAGACCCTCTTGCCATAACTCCGCTTAGAAGGGTCTATTTCGGATTTTATAGAGCATGTAGAATCAGCATAGAGAGCTCAATCTGTTGAGATGGCTGTTAGGGTTCTCTTGAAAAAAAAAAGTGTAGCCAGCATCATACCTTCCGTCGCCGCGATTGATCGCTGCCACCATCCGACGTGAGGACCCCGCGTGAGTCGAAAATTGAGAAGCTGCTACGGGCGACGCCGTCGCTAGTCAGTCGCTGGGGCCTAGTGTATACTTCCCGCGACGAGCGACGCGACGTAATGTTCGTCATCTATATAGACCGAAAATCGATATTGCTGATATCCACTGCCGCGGTCGCGCGTCGCGGGAAGTATGCACTAGCCCTGAGGGAGCACTCATCGCTAGCGACAAGCGACTTTGTCGCTAACTATGCTATGATTGAAGATGAATTATTGATTGGAGCCAAGAGCGATGAGTGTTGCCCGTAACGACAATCGCTAGGAGCGACGATCACTGGCAACGTGTAAGGCCACCAAATCATTAAATCATCATACATCATAGACGGGACAACGCGACTGAATCGTGCGTCGCTTGCCGCTAACTATGGGCGCTTCCTGACGCGTCATGCATATCCTTGTCGCGCTTGCCGTCTAGCGTTATAATAGAACAACGTATGGACATTGGTATACTTCGTTGTCATTGCAGAGACAGTGACCGAAAACTATCACACATCGTGACAGGACCAGCGCTCGCGTAATGGCAGATGCTGTTCTGAAAACGGTATGCATGCGCCCGTCGCGGCGATGGATCGCTGAGGGGTGTTAATAATTTTTAGTGACGTAACCCTGTTATGCCCCGTCACAGCTGCGACAACACGTCGCTGCCCTGCGCACGGCGACAGTCTTTCGCGAGGTCTCGATGACTTTTCGGACAAGCTTCTGTTTTGCGGTTTCCTGTAATTCCATGGTCTGACCAATACAATAACGATGGCAAGCTATCGAAAAAGCTGACATTTTTTTGTTTAGGATTTTCTTCGTAACAATCCTCACTTCTAGGCTCTTTCTCTTGAGCACACGTTTCCTATTGTCCATCTTGTTTTTTGTCCTAGATTGCACGAAAACCAACGAGACCGGCGTATCGTATACCTATTTATCAATTTTTTTTTTAAATTTCAACCGAAAATCTACTCAGGATTAAAAATTTCTCTATTTCTTTTTGGCCTGCCTTTCATTTTTAAAACGTTCATCATATTTTATCACAGACTCGAACACTAGGAACAATATTGGATGCAGAAGTGCGCTTGTGCTGAAATGTAAGTACGCAAAAGCGCGCTGAAACGTATGCAGCGGTGACGACCCTGTCGCCATGTCTGTCGCTGGAGTATACCAACGGCCTAACGACGATATTCCTTGCATAGCGACACAAAGACGCCACAGTCACTTCACAATCGCGCCGCCATGCACTTCTGATCGGCCCGATGGGACCGCAGCGTTGGGAAGTATGATCTTGGCCTATATTTCGGAACTAATATTCCGGCCTGTAGGCGTGACAGAATCACTCGAGCGCACGGAACGCGAATGCGGAGTGGAAGTAGGGAGGATTGAATGTGACTATATCTGCAAAACCAATTGTTCTATGCAGTTAGTCACGTAGAGCGGGAATTTAGTTCATGATTTCTCCCAATTTCAACCCCATAATTCGGCTGCAAACAAGGGTAAGCCCTGTAATAGTACAATACCCACCCTCGAATTTCGCAAAAAGCGCGTTTTTGCGCCCATTCGTCATAACTCTGTCAAATTTGGGTATTCGAAGGTTGGAAAGATTTTGATAGAATCGCCTCATTAAGATCTGCAAGATGGTGTCAAAATTTCATTGTTATCTAAAACTATACCTTAATTATAGGTAGATATGTTGATCTTTCCATAACACGTTTTGAATCGTCAGGACGCTCGGCAGGCACTTTCATTTTTTTTAGCAGCATACCTATAATTAAGGTATAGTTTAAGATACCAACGAAATTTTAACACCGTCTTGTAGATCTTGATGAGTCGATTCTAGCAATATCTTCCTCACCCCCGAAAACCCAAATCTGACAGTTATTTCAAAGGGGCGAAAAAAAGCGGGTTTCCCGTTTCACGGTCGGTATTGTAGTATCTGGCAAATTTCGGTTTCGCCAAATGTGTTTAGTGCCGAAGTTTAAGTTCCTTTTTTCCCTGCCGTCTTTCCATACAAACTAAAATCATAACTGTGCATTTAAGGTATGCTGTGATCGCATACGCCGTGCAATGCTTCTACCTCCCTCTGAAACGTCGCCATTTTTCCAGCCGGCTCATAAATCGAAAGTTACTCGGTTCGACATTCCCTATAAAGCCACGACAGCCACGGAGGTGAGTACTTCTTTTTGACTTTGTACAGCTCCGTATGGCTGTTGAAGGTCATATTTTCAATCGCTTCAAGGCAGTGTTCACCATAAATTTCACTTGCGATATCTCCACGGTTTACGGAAAGTCTGGTGCCCAATATAACAAGGCATGCTTAAAAAGGACACGAAAGAAGCGTTTTAGAGCCAAAATAGGCCCTCCCCTGTTTACATTGATTTTTGAGAGTGGAGGAATTGACCGCTAGAAGGATGATACCTATCAGTGCAATGAAGCGATCAGCTCACTTATCAGCACTTCCTTGACTTGATCATTTCTGTAATCTAAGTCTTCATTTGTTCATTCCGAGGGGGCGGATCTGGGGCACCAGGGGTGTCTGGGGCACCAAAACGCTTGTTTGCAGCCGTTATTTTGCCGCTCCTGGCTCGTTTTCTACAGTTCTTTCGACACCGGGAGCCTAGAATCCTTCTCGCCTATCATTTCACTGTGGAAAGTCAACGAGGATTATCATCGTGAACGCTGCCTTTAGTAGACCTTTCGCCACCTTTAGTCTAGCGAATGCACCAAACGCAGTCATTTGCGGCGGCCATGTGGCAATCGCAACACCAACGACCAGCGTATTTTTTTTATCGCGAGTGACGATCTACAGCACCAACCACTTTAATTACTCCGCTAATTTTGACGGAATGCTTTGATACCCTTCTTGAAAGAGTGGTAGAAAGCGTTGTACATGATGACGGCAAACTTCATGGTTACATGATAAAAAAATGTGTCCGAATGAGACTGGCCGACCATGCGGCCGTCGTGCGTGGCAGGTGGCCGTCGCATGTACCGCTCTCGGACGAGTGTTCAAACGGCTGCCACCCTCTACCTCCTCGTCTGCAGAGCTGATTGATTTCTTGCTACCAACCGCTGCCGGCCCTGCTCCTAGTCAATGGCTGAGGGCATAGCTTCGCTGGGTGGAGCCATGTACTCCACCAACCTTCACCTCTGGGCAGGTAAAGGGGAGAGCCTTCACCATTGGGAAAACGGGTGACAACCGGTGAAACACCACGAAGAAGAATGCAGGTGACCTAACACTCATGCAAGTCAGTTTCAAAATTGGGTGGGTGTCACTGCCGGTATTTCGTCCATACTTTTTTGTGCTTGGAGATAGACCTTTGGTGAAGGCCGTTTTCGGAATCCTCATAAAATTCTGCGTCGACTAGTATTTCCAGGTTGCAAAAATATTTTCTCGATCCTTCAGCCTAATTCGTTCGCGTATAACTCTTCAACCGTTGAAGATACGGTTGTAGTGAAGATTGTTTTTGAAATCTACGTAAAAATCTGCGTCGAATAATAAACCGGGTTCCTAACTTTGCTTGCTCCATAAGCCAGCCAGATCGGTGGAGCCCAGCTCCGTTGTTGGCTCCAGCAGAACTCTGCGTCTCTCATTTAAACCATAGAGACCCTATGAAGATAACTATGGAGCTCGGCTTCACCGACCTGGCTGGCTTATGGGGCAAGCAAGGTTAGGAACCCGATATATCATTCGACGTAGAATTTTGCTTAGATTTCAAAAACAACCTTCACCAAAACCCTATCTTTCACGGTTATTTCACGGTTAAAGACTAATACACTAGTCGACGCAGAATAATATGGGGATTCCGAAAACAACCTTCACCAAAGGTCTATCTCTAAGCGCAAAAAAGTTATAGACAAAAAACCGAAAATTTCAGGCGAAAAAAAAATGCGCTTTATAAACTGAAATGGGCTGGAAGAAGGGGAATGTATTTTCAGAAACTGAAAACACTATTCGATGCAGAGTTTTATGGGGATTCCGAAAACAGCCCTCACCAAAGGGTTATCTTCTTGGGTAAAAAAGTTATGAACGAAAAACTGATTGCTTTTGATGAAAGGAACGTTATTTCATAAATTCAAATCGGCTGAGAGATTAGAAACGTATTTCTCTAAAATTGAATACATTGTTCGACGCAAAATTTTATGAAGATTTCGGAAACAGCTCCGCTAAAAGGTCCATCTCAAAGGGCAAAAATGTTATGCGCGAAGAACAGGTACTTTTTCAAAAATTGTTTGGAAAAATTTTCCGGAAAATTTTGACTCCAAGGGAAATTCAAGGGAAATTTTTAATGCCCTAAGCAGATCACTTCATTAAGATCAGTGAATTTCTAAAGCAGGTCATCTAACGAAAAAAATTACTAAAAATTATTGATTAAAAATAAATATATATTGAATGCAAGAAAAAGAGGATTAAGAAAACGTCAAATTTTAAAGGTGCAAGTCAATAGGGAACCTTCGCCATTTCCCACTCAGGTATTCTAAACAACCTTCACCTCTCGGACCGCTGTCTCCACCCCAACGAACCTATGGCTGAGGGGGAAGGCGCGCTGTCGTTACGCATGCGATGGCCGCATGGTCGGCCAGTCTCATTCGGACACACTTTAAATGCGAATGTATGCTGGCATTTAAAATTTCAACTTTCAACCTTCCTCTTGAATACCAATAGGTCCTAAACTTCGTGATTTCAGGTAATTTTCCACTTCACCAACCTTACGGCGGAAAGCAGGAAGATCTCGATTGATGACCTCTCTGAAAGCGAAATCGAACACATTGTCTGATATCCCTGACTTCAGCCCTTGTGGATGTTTTCGTAGGACAGAGGACACCAACGGATGCGCGCAGAAAACTCCCATGGATCTAGCGTTCGGCTCCGGATGGTTCGAGTTCCCAAGAGCCGGATTGAATTTCATCCATAATTTGCTCAACAATGCCTCTTCTAAAGTTTTGCACATTTCGCTATGTAATCCGCAGAACCTCTTGTGGACAAATCCTGCAAAGGTCCCACTGGAATGCCGGTTCCCCGCTACAAAGTCACTTGAGCCTTTTCACTTATTCAGTGCACTTGTACTCACGCTGCTTGTTCCTATTTTAATTCCTTGTGCCTTACATGATAAAGATTCTATTGAATTTATAGCAATATGAAAATCTACCAAAAACCACAACAGGAATTATGTAGATGAAGAGTCTGCACAAATGACAACTAGATCTGCGGTGTTTTCTTATTCACAAGACAATCACATAAAGCTTGCAGACCGCCAACATTGATCCGATGACGAGACTTCAGTCGCCAACTGCCGCCATTCAACGCCATCGCTCTCTCTGCAACAAAATCCATTTCTGACGGGTTCAGGCACGGCAACTGTCCGTTCAGATAGACCGGAGCAACAGCCCCTCATGAAAGGAACATTTTCTCCGGTCTGAAGGACGACTCTCCTAGTAGCAGGGCTGTGCGGAAATTTTTTTCAAGATTTTCGGAAACGGAAACGGAAGAAAAACGGTTGAAAAAACCCGGAAACGGAAGAGACCAGAAAATTATGGGTTGTCCCATTCTCGCGCTTTGTCACTGCTCATTGCAACTTAAAAATTATCCAAACTTCTCAAAATAACTACGAGCCGGTCCACGATATCAAATCCTCGCGTCTAAAAGATTCGAAAAGGCAGCTTCAAAAACGAATCAGTAATGCACCTCCGAAGCAGTGTACAGCCCGTCCACCAGAAAGGAGTCCAGGCTGTACCAGGTGCATGCAGATGAATGTGGGCGGCAGCGTTGTGTGTTCAAGGCTGATCAGAAATTAGTCTCCAGATTCTCACCGACGACTTTTTAGATTTATCCTGAACCTTTATTGTATACCGGAGCGAATATCGCCTTACTAAATTCAAAAAATACAAGGAAACTTCTCTGCTAGAGTAGGAAAATCCACTTGTGATCTGCCTCTAAGGCATATTTCAGAGTTCAATCGCCGTGTAATGCAAAAGCATTGCTACTAAGTATCAGTCGTGATCGCGTTGCATGTCGATTACCATTCAAAGCATGCTGTCGCCACGACGGAGCTGTAAAAGAGGCCTAGCTCGCCGTGCTGCTGTCCGCGACCACCTCCACCTGCCTCCGCCCAGGCTCCTTGGAGGACAAGCCGTATGTGCAAAGAAAAGTCTCTCGATTCTTATTGCTGTTGTGGAGGTAGACAAACGATTAGAAAGACTTTAACGGAAAGCCCCATAAAAATAATTCATTTCCGGAGAGAAAAGACTGTTTAAAAAATCATCAATAAGCGGTCAGAATGCTGCCAGGCCTATTTTGTGTTTCTATTCTAGGGGGCGCAATTGAGGAACCCCGAACTTTGCCGAGGATCTCAGTCAGTCTTAGATATTCGGTTGAGCACAAAGGATCCAAAATTATGCCTCCGAACACTCTCGACTGGACAAATTACCAATGCCGGTGTAGCACTTCTTTCTTCCGTTTCCGGGCCCAAAAAGCCGGAAACGGAAGCGGAACGGAACAGCCCAAAAAACGCCGGAAATACGGAAACGGAATCGGAAACGGAAAAGTTCCGCACAGCCCTGCCTAGTAGACCTCCCCGTTCTGCAGGAATGCCATTTTCACGTGTAACTATTTTCATAATCCTTTTTGCCCTAAAAGCTTTGCGGTGAATCTTCATTCGGCCCTGACTTTTTGACAGCCGTCTCAGAAACTGAATGTGATTTTAGGTTACGAAAAACCCCTCACTTGGTCACGCGCAAACTCTCCCCAAGGTAACCGCTGTCGAGTCGCTTCGAGGGCACACTACACCCAAGAAAGACACTTTAAGATAAAAGAACTCAATACCTTACCTTGATACCTTGATGATCCATCTTCACTGCGCGTCGCCGCTGTGTGGACCACATCTCAACCAGCTCGACCGATCCCGAGCAAGGGACATCCAGTGATAGTGGATTTCAGGAAGCCCTCGCTCGGTGCAGAAGGTCTTGACTCTGTACGCAAATACAAAATTCCGTCTTATGGGAGGACGGCCTAGAGGCCGACGGCAATCACGTGGTAACCAGACTGTTGTACGGAGGCTCCATGGGTCATCCATGCGACGCAACACGTGTCCTGCCCATCGGTGTTTGGACTGGGCCATGAACAGAAGAGGGTTCATTAACTGCGACTGCTTCCGAAGATCAGCACTGCGTAGGCCACCAGCTCGCTGGGCACGACGATTAGTCTTCAGTAGTTTGCGTTCCAAGGCCCTGTGAGCTGCCCTTATGGCCTGTGGGGTCGCCTTCGTTTCCGCCCATGTTTCGGTTCCATAGCACAACGCAGGTAGCACCGTGGTGTCGAACAAACGTGCTCGTGTCTTCACATCCCGCAATTTGTCTGTCATTTCCACTATCGATCCAAGTGCAGACCAGGCAGCTCGTCGTCTCCGTCCGATCTCTGTAGACAAGTCGTTTTGCATGTTCACCTCTCTTCCGAGATAGACGTAGCTGTTCGTAGTGGGTAGGGGAATGCCAGAGAGACGATTGGGTTTGTCGTCGCACCAACTAGTTGCGCATCACTTGGGTTTTCCTCAGATTCATTGTAAGGCCGATCGCTTTTCCTGCAGCGTCCAGTTCGTTAAGCATTCCTTCGACTTCTGCGGAAGACGAACCCAGCAGCACAACGTCGTCAGCGAAGCGCAGGTTGGATAGTCTGCACCCGTCTATGAGGATACCTTTGATGTTCCAGTCGATGTGGCGCATCACGTCTTGTAATGCGGTCGTGAACAGCTTCGGCGAGATGGTATCTCCCTGTCTGACACCCTTTCCAATCGACACCTTCAGTTTCCTCTCGAATAGTTGAATAATGGTGTTGCTTCCGTTGTTGCACTCTTCCAATATTCTGATGTACTGGGCGTCAACACCAGCGTGAATGAGAGCGTTAAGAACAGACTTCAACCGAATCGAATGCCTTGGTATAGTCCATGAAGACGAGCGCTAGAGGTAGAAGGTACTTCCTTGTCCGTTCAATGACTTGCGATAGCGCCTGAATGTGATCAAGACAGCAGTAACCCTTACGGAAGCCGGCCTGTTCTCTGGGCTGGAAGTCATCCAGAGCCTTCTCTATCCTGTTCAGCAGAATCTTCGTGAAGACCTTGTACGGCACTGAGAGTAGAGCGATTGGCCTGTAGTTGTTGATGTCATCCCGATCACCCTTTTTGAATAGGAGTATCGTTCTTGACGATTTCCACTGCGCGGTAACGACTCCTTGCGCGAGGTATCTCGAGAAAAGTTCCGCCAGGACTTTCCATAAAGGTGAACCACCCGCTCTGAGGGACTCGGTAGTAATGTCATCTGGTCCAGTAGCTGTGTTTTTCTTCATCCCTTTGACAGCAAAAGCAACTTCACTCTCAAGGATTGGAGTTGGGTCATCTGCTATTGCTGGTAGTGGGCTACGCGGCACGGACAGTGTTGAGTTGAAGAGAGTGCTGTAGAAATTCACCACAATTTTTTCCATACCAGCGCGGGACGTGCAAATGCAACCCGAGGAATCCCGAAGGGCTGACACTTGTTCTCTGCGATCTGACAGCTCACTCCGACAGAAGCTGATGCTTTTCCTCTGGTTCACGGTGTCCAACAACTTCCGCGCTCGATATTGCTTCAAATCGCTCGATACCTCAGCTCTGCACACTTTGCTGATCGTGACACGTTCCAAGTGACTGGTATTTGGATCGAGATGTACCAGGCGGCGTTTTTCCAGCAACAGTTTAGTCTCCTTGCGCAACCTCTCCATTGGTTCCGCTGCTCCAACCAATGAATTTTTTTTCGGCGTCCTTTATCTTGCGACACAGATCCTCGTAATCGTTTGTAGGACCACCAAAAACATTCCATTGCGTATCGGCTACACTGCGCTGCATCACTTCTGAATCCACGATTCGGACTTTGCTGCAAAATCTCTGACTAAGATGTTTCCTCGCAAAGTCGTTGTGAAGTCGAAGCTTTGCACGAAGCATCCTGTGGTCAGAGCCTGTCACGAATGACGGAACAGTGCCGACGTCTAGGAGGGCCCATCGCCGATTAACGAGAATATGGTCAATCTCATTGGTCGTCGTTCCGTTCGGTGACTTCCAGGTCCATCTTCGCTTTTCGGGCTTCTTGTAAACGAATTACCGTGGAACATACGTGCGCTACACAAAAAGTCTGCCAGGCGAGAACCATTATCGTTTCCAATGTTGCCTCCATACGATCCGATTCATCCTTCTCCATCTACTGCTCTTCCGAGGACAGCAATGAAGTCGCCCAGACAAATCTTGTAAAAGCCTCTTTCTTTAGCTACTCAGACAACAGGTGCGGACTGACTGCTGGCAATCAAGGCCTCTCCGGGCGGTCCGCCGGCAAGTTGCGGGCGGATCGCTGCTCATCGTGGCCTCGGCGGGCGGATCGCTGGCTATCAAAGCCTTTGCGGGCGGATCGCTGCGTTTTGGCGGGCGGATAGCGGCGCCTGGGAAACTTGATCACGCTAGCGGGCGGATCGCCGGCACGCTCTAAAGCGGCGATCCGCCCGCAACCTGCCAACGATCCGCCCGCAAGGGCTTTGATAGCCAGCGATCCGCCCGCTGAGCTATGAGATGCGGCGATCCGCCCGCAACTTGCCGGCGATCCGCCCGCCAGGGCTTTGATAGCCAGCGATCCGCCCGCTCAAATTTTACACGGTAAAACTGGTCAATCAATGATGAGTGGATTGGAGTTCATTTATTGATCCACTGCCACGCCATAAAGCCCCATCCGCCATCTCTACTTAAAGGCAGCATACACGCTCGTAAGCGTAGTCGACATAACAGCATAGATCGGTCCGCACGGCCCGTAATATGTCGTGAATGACGTTTGAAGCGCTGAAAACTGTCCAGGATGACAGTATTTGACAATGTTTGAGTAATCTTGCTTTCCACGCCCGTATTTTCACTCCCCTTTGAGTAACAGAATGAGAATTGATACTTGTGAAAACATGTGATAATTGAGAGTGATAGCACTATCAAATGGGAGTGCACGAGAGAAATAGCTTGGTTTACTTGAGTATAACATGTTTGTGCACTGATAAAATCCTCCATTTCAAGAGGTCAGCCAAAGTAGAGCGGCATTCTCGAAAGTTGACGAGAGTCATTAGGTATGCAGACATGTTATACTCAAGTAAACCAAGCTATTTCTGTCGTGCACTCCCATTTGATAGTGCTATCACTCTCAATTATCACACGTTTTCACAAGTATCGATTCTCATTCTGTTACTCAAAGGGGTGTGAAAATACGGGCGTGGAAGGCCAGATCGCTCAAACATTGTCAAATACTGTCATCCTGGACAGTTTTCAGCGCTTCGAACGTCGTTGACGACATAGTACGGGCCGTGCGGACCTATCTATGCTGTTATCTCGACTATGCTTACGAGCGTGTATGCTGCCTTTAAGTGTCATAGTTGTTTCACTTCTATATGTCGCTTTTTCCTCGATGTTGCTTAATTGTTGAGTGATCTTATAATGCTTACCTCGTATTTAGCTCATTAGACTACGTGTTCTTTAATTCTCCCAGTTTATCGCGAGTATCCTAATTCTGGGAAGCAGTTGTCTTTGAGGAAAACATATGGTGTATGCTAGAAATGGAGAAAAAAACGCTTCGCTTAAAAGATGGCGGAATAACATCTACGCCGCGGGTATTTAGAGATATGATAGAAACCATACAATATCGTTAAATTCTTGACACAGATGGTGCTATGTACTCATCCACGTTTTACAAGAGAAAGCTCAGGTCGCATCAGCGGAAACGACTTGTGTTGTCAGTATTTCTTGGGCAACTAGGGTGGTGGTCGTAATGTATTCCGATTACGAAAGGGACGGGCAGACGGGGGATGATCGGAGCGCGTGAGTGGACGAACGGGGGAGAAGCGAAGCGAAGCGCGTGAATGGAAGAGTCACGGAGTTTTCCCGCCTCTCCTGCGCTTGGAATAATTTACGGTTCTCCACTGACGGCTCACTTGGCCTGTTTTCAGTTTGTCGCTTTGAAATTATTCGAAAAATTATTCGAATATATTCGAGTCGATTTCATTCGAAACTAATCAAAATTCGGACCTCGAAAAAAGAGGGCCATTCGAATATATTCGAAAATCGGACGTTAAAAAAGGAGACATTCGAATATATTCGATATTCTGTCTTTTCTTCCAGGGCACAAATATAGTAAACTGGTTTCAACCTTGTTTTTAGAGGAAGCGAGCCTCCTTCGAGGGAAGTAGATATATGACGCATTTTTCAGGCGCAGGAGTCAGATGGCAGCGGCGTCCCCGGTTCAGTTACTAAAGTTTGCGGTGCTTGATCCCTATCTGGAGGTCCCTCTCACCCGGTGAATGCCCCACTAGAGGTTGGGAGGAGTCGTCGCGCCGCGAGTCGGGGTGCCGGCCGCGTCGTGTGTCGGCGTGCAGGCGGTGTCCCGGTTTAGCGTGCAGGCTAGCTGTGTGGGCGCAGTGTTGAATTCGAGTGATGAGGTTCCCCAATTCGGATACGTGACTGCCCACATTTTTGAGGGTTTTCTATGGGAGGATACGAAAGGTAAGAATTCGAAAACCTGAATATACCCGAAAGTCCGAGTTTCAAAGAAGTCGAATTACGACATTTGAAATGTACGGTCGGCATGGATCCTAGTGAGACGTTCTGTTCCCTAGTAAACGTTGGCGCAAGCTCGGTGCCATATGCTAATACATATGTAGGTGCACCAAGTTTGTTCCAACCTTCAGTCAGGAACGCATGGTAAATTGAATTTCATTATTTCGAGACCCACAATGCAGATTTTTTTGGAACTTAGGCAATGTAGGGAGCCCTTACTAACTTTGTGAGAGTGCCGAGCGAGCCAAATTATCCGCTCTAGCACGATGTGATTTTACGTCATTTGCCAAAAAATGAAAATGCGACTACATAGTTGTAGCTAGCAACACGTTTTGGCGCAATTCAGTTAGTTGGCCGTACTCATGAAACAAAGTGAGCCTCCCGGAAAGGTCCAAAGTTCGCCCAACGCATACACTGGCTGCTTGTAGGAACCCTTCCGAGAGGCTCCCGTAGTTTCATGGATATGGCCACAGAACTTTTAAAGGCAGTGTCCACGATAAGAACCATGTTTGATTTTTTGGTAGAGATCGGCAGCTTCGGGGCCTAGCGAAACCCTAGCGTTGAAAAAACTAAGAAAAATGAGCTCGGAATGGTCCCCTACGGCCCCAAAGTTGGACACCCGTCAGCTCGTCACCCCCAGATGCACTTTCCACGCCCACTGACGTGAATTGATGAATGCTCGAGATTGTGAGATGAGCGATAGTTTCCGATCAATAGCCCCGTTCTTCCCTTTAATATCAACTTCTCTCTTTACTCAGATCAGCTCGCATACATCGGCTGCAAAAGACGGAAGTTACAAGCCTCGGACAACTCGTCCACCATGTTTCCTTAGCTCAGTTTCTGAGGAACCATAACTCCGTTCCTAAAAGGTCTTGTACGATTCCAACAACATCATTGGAATCAGCATGGGACCGTCTTCAAGATGGGCGGAAAAGCAGAATAACGATTCTAATCGTGAACACTGCCTTTAAGGGTGATTGTGAACTGGCGCCCTGAAAGGATGGTCGCGTGAATGATTCCACAATATCCAACCCGCGCCCCATATTGGAGCACAATCGAACCGCAAAGTACACTACTAGCGCAGCTGATGAGCTTCAAATCTCTACTGCCCTAATCGGTGTTAACTTTGGGTCCGCAGCTGCAAACAACCGTAGTTGCAGCGAGCAGATCGGATATACTAGAGCTGGGTCTACGGGGTCACGGCACTATCATTTAGGTCCCAGCAAGATTGTTTGTAAGCTGCGTGCTGCAACAGACCTTATCTGCAAATGCGGAGTGCTATTTCACTCCTGTACGGCCACTGAAGGGGCGGGCTGGACGTAAATCTTTTGAGAGACTGGGGCATTGCACTCAATTTTTGAAGAGCTTGACCCACTGCCGTGTCTGGTGTTCGAAGAGGCCTATCGTACACCGGTGGGTCAATCTGTCGTGAACCAACGTCTACAGAAAAATTGTAAAGTTTTCAAACATTAAAGGGTACAATATGAGGCACGGGATGGAGTAGACGAATTGATTCATTATTATGTCGGTATAAGGCAGTAGATGAGCAGTACTGAGGTGTGCAGAAGTACGGCCGGCACGGGTCGCCCACACACCTTGCGTTCCTTATTGTGACTTCTCAGAAGATTTTAAACACCTTGCGCGCCACTACGCCGCAAGCTCGCTGATTGCTTCAACGAGCTTGCTACTTCGTGGCGCGCAAGCTTCATAGGTGGTGGCGCGCAAGCTTGTTGGGTAGTAGCGCGCACTTCGCTAGATAGTGGCGCGCAACCTGTAATATACTGATGACCAGACATTCAGTGCGAATTAGATGTACGTCATCAGTTCTCACGAACAAGGAAGGTATGACAAGTGCAGGGCCCAACGGGTGAGAATGTTTTGCCCAACATTCGTCCATACTCCGATCAGGAATTGTCAGGGGCGCTGACACAAGTGGGATATCCGTTCCTAACTTTATTTAGAAGGAATTTCCGATGGTTTCAAGTACCTAAAAGGTATTATGCCTACAATAACCTATCGTTCCAATGTTATGCCTCTTTGAGATCAAGGACTAGAGGCGAGATACACAGGCTTGTTTGTAATGATACACTTGAACAGTCTCAGATATAGTATTACATTTTCCCGTTCTATCTTCCACTAGTTATGATTTCCTTGTTAGTGAGAGATGACGTCGAGCATCTGTTTCATACCGAATGTGTGATCGTCGCTATAATATAGACAGCGCATATCTACCCAGTAGGCCCTTGTGGGCGCAAGCGAGGCTGTCAGGCGTATTGTACCCTCTTTCTCTTGCTTCTCCTCCCCTGTTCCTGCTCCTTCCCTGTCATTCACTTACATTTTATTTAATTTCGAGTCTTATTCCACGACAATTCTTGCGCAGTTTTCTTAATGCATGCATACATAGGTTAGAATTCGTAACCCTTTTTCCTGTTCATTGTTTGTTGACTTCGTTCAAACAGCGGCGTATACACATTTTCAATATAAAGGGAATATGGGTGAGCAGTGCTGACGAGCAGCAAAAGCAAAATCAGGTTCTATAAAAACGCGGGTGGTTTTTGTGTTTATGGTTCTACGGTTTTCATAGCGAAGATACGTGGTATTCTAGAGGTGGGTGGAAAATATCGCTTTTTTCGACTTCTTAACAACGGTATTATGAAGGCGAGTACAAATGAACCTCAGATTCGTGATCAGCACAGCAAATCGCCATCCTGGGGAATTTTAGGTCAAATCTGGAACATTTGTCTACAAAGCTTTCAGAGCCTCTTAATTGGTAGAAGTAAGCGCTTACCTCCACATAATGCCGAAAATTAATAAAAATCTTTATAATTATTTTCAGAAAAAAAAACTAGTTTTTTTTTCGTGCTGTTATCGTGTAAGTGAAGTTTGTGCGTAATAAAGTCATTTTCTCACATACTTTTAACATGAGCAATTTCAATATAACGCTTAAAAGCCAGGAACAAAAACCGTGTTACATAGTGTAATCGACCGCAGAGTTGAAATTTTCTTCTGAATTCTCAAGAGAAAACATCGGAAACGTTAAAAAGCGGTGGGTCCCCCCCCCCTCCACACAAACACAGACATTGTCAATATATACCTAAAGTGTTTACCACAGATACATGGATTTTTTCTTCAAAATTCAGGAAAGAAATTAAACTTTGCCATCGATTATGGTTCAACCTACAGTATGCAAAATGGGAAAGGCAACCGCACAACCGTTTTTTTTCGCCTCCAATTATGGTGCAACCTGCAGTATGCAAAGTGGAAGAACTCGACCGCACAACCCCTTTTTGATGCCGTGGACCGTTCGCATCCTCTCCTGCGGGGCCGAGTTTACTGTTGCTTCGCGCGCCTGTGCAAAGGGAGGAGAGATACGACGAGAAAGTATGGGGAAGGTAGACGCTGCATACTCACGCAGACGTAAGCGAAAAACGGAAATAAATTTTACCCAGAACTAGAGGATGAATGGGCAAATTAAAGAATACTAGGTGCCAAAACATTTGTGCTCTGCTCAAACAGTTTTTTTCTTGTTTCTTTGGTTTTTTTTTCTCGGTAGAGTGTATTACTGGTTATCTATATATGCCTTTAGTCACCTCCCATGAAAGCATGAAATATATCGCCGCTAACGATACGTGGGATCCCTCTGAGGGCTAGATGACACGAGTTGATTGTTACGAAGCCGATTGTTGCGAAAATATTGATGGTTTATAGGAGACAGATAATGGTGTATAATCAAGCCGTTTTTGAACCACACACTGAATTTAAATGCGAATCAATGCTATGAGTACCACACCTTGCCAAAAAAGTCTGAGGAACGTGAAAAAAACTTGAAAAAATCAATAACTTTTCAACACGAATTTCGAGAAACTTCAATTAAAGGTGCGTGGATGCCAATCAGGGTCAGTAAAAACATAGAGCCAACGTGGCTTACTTGGAAGAGAATCACAAACATAACAAAATGCGCTGTGGATATGGAAAATCAGGGGAAAGTATTCAGATTATGAACTATAGATCTTTTCTACGTCAAGGAAGACACATGAATCATTTAATTACTGCATGTAGTACCCCAGAAAAATTAGTATATGCATGCATTGATCAATTGGAGAAGTTATCGGAAAATTTTGGCTGAGGATGTGTTAGTCGATCGATTCAGAGGCAAGAATGCACATGTAGGGCTCTCCGCTTCCAAGGTCGCTGCGCGCAACCTTTTCCGCCGGAAAGTAGCTGCGCGCAAGCTTCTCTAACTGCAGAAATTCCGCGAAGCTGCGCGCAAGACGGTTCATGAAAACGACCGCGCGCGCAAAAAGCATTCAGAAAAAGTCGTGGCGCGCAGCTTGTTTACGCTGCTTTTGGTGGCGTGCAAGCTGTTTCAAATTTTCTGAGTTGGCGCAAACTCGGTGCACGCAAGTTATGTATAACATAGGCACATCGGCTTTGCACCAAGAAACAACAAGGAAAGCAAAATATCAAAGCGATCTGTTGTCGACTATACGCCGGTTGGGGTCTAGGGTGCAGCACAAACTTCAGGGCTTCATTTTCTTGGGCAGTAAAAAGTTTTTGACCGGATTTTTTGGCCCAGGTTCTCCTCAACATGTATAGGTAGTCAACTCTTTGGGTTGATTAACACTGCGTCATAGGCGCTTAAAGGCGCAGTCCAAGCTCAGGGGCCAAATCCAAGATTTCCACATAATTATGAAGTAGACCCACCCCGTATACCACCTGCCAAGTGAGAGCTCTCGATTCCACAGAATAAGCGAGATATAGAAGGAAGCCAATCTGGGGCGCCCACACCAGGAAGCCACTTTGGAACGCCCCTTTACGATCTTTCGAGCTGAACAGTGGCGAGATGAGTGATGATTTCCGATCAATAGCCGCGTTCTTCCCTACATTCTCAGGTCGGCTCGCATCCATAGGTTGCAAATGACGGAAGTTACAAGCCTCGGACGAATCGTCCACCATGCTTCCGCAGCTCAATTTTCGAGGGTCCACAACTCCGCTCTCAGGGGGCCTTGTACGACTAGAGAGACATCATTGGAATCAGCGTGAGACCATTTTCAAGATAAGAAGGGTAACAGAAAATTGATTTTGAGGTTGAACTGTGCCTTAAAGGCACAGTACACCCTCAGATATGAATTTTGAGATTTTCGAGTAATTGTGTAGAAGACCCCTCCTGTATAACACGTGCCAAATTCGAGATCTCAATTCCTCCAGATAACCGAGATATAAGCGACCACCACAGGCCCGACCCCCTACCAGATTTCCGAACTCGATAGCGGCTCGATGGATGGATGAATTCCAACAAGTCGTTGTTCTTCAGTCCATTACCATACTGTCTCCTTATCCTGTCTTTCTCTCACGCAACGATTGCGAATGAAGAGAAATACAGGCTTGAGACAACTCGTCCACCATTTTTTCACCCTCAGAATCTAGGCATCTTTGAAGAGCCATAACTCTGTTCAAAGGGGGTCTTGGACGATTTTAGGGATGCCACTGTGATCAGCGTGTGACTCTCTCCAAGATAAGCTTGAAATCTGAAATTTAATTTTCTGGGTGTCCTGTGCCTTTAAGGAATTGGTCCCCGACCCGAGGGATCAAAAGGAGAAGGGGTTCGAATTACGGGTACATCGCTGACAACTGGCGGGTAAATCGCTGATAACTGGCGGTTGGATCGATGATAACTGCCGGGCGGATCGCTGGTTACTGGCGGGCGGATCGCTGGCTACTGGCGGGCGGATCGCTGGCTACTGGCGGGTGGATCGCTGGCTACTGCCGGGCAGATCGCTGGCTACCGGCGGGCGGATGGCTGGCTACTGGCGGGCGGATCGCTGGCTACTGGCGGGCGGATCGCTGGCTACTGGAGGGCGGATGGGGGGATGCCGATCCGCCCGCCAAAGCCAGCGATCCGCCCGCACCTGCTGTCTGAGTACTACATCCTCGAGTTGTCCGTAGAACTCATCGAGCTCATCATCCGCAGCAGCTGATGTTGGTGCATATGCGTTGATGATAGAGATTGCTGGGTGTCCTTTGGGCTTGAGTCGTAAAACGGCCAGGCGCGGGGAGTAGATGAAGTGCGAATCCATAGTGTGTGCTATGGTGCTGTTCAGTAAGAAGCCAACACCGCCAACGTTCCGTCCCTCCACTTTTTTTCCGAGAATCAACAATCTTCCATCTTTCAATTTCTGCACGGAATCTTTGTAAGTCTTTGTCTCCTGTACGGCTATAACATCGTAAAGTATTCGATCCGCAGCTCGCAGAAAGACGTCCTGATCCGCTTCAGTTGAAAGAGTTCGGGCGTTGAAAGAGCAAAATCGTACACAGTCGTGATGCCTGTGTTTGTCCGGTCTAGTTTGTCCGTTTCCATAAAACGTCCTGCGTACTCCGAGATTTGATCGCCCCTCACCGGTCGCCATACCTTCCGACTCAATGTGCAACATTAAAGCCGGTTCAACCACGTTTGCAATGCCAATGACTGGACCTCCATAACCCCAATTCTTCAAAGAATTATAACTTTTGTAAAACAAGCTTGCTAGGAGCTATGAATTATTCAATGAACTGCTCTATTCACTAAGCAACCGAGCGGTGACAACCAACCGACTACCGCCGCGAATTTAGGCAGATGTTTTCGGAAAACCTCGAATTTTCAGCTATTCGTTACAACTTTTTCGGTGTTCTCAGCGTTATAACAATTTCACTCGTCTTTATGAAGTTCAGGATGAGCAAATCGGGTGGAATGTGGTGACTCTACTTGTATTCAAACCCTCGTAGAGCTAGAGACGTTCCTACCCGTATTTTTCTGTAGCATCACAGCTTTGATAGCTGCATTTAGTATTTTACCCGTTTTTGAGCTTCCATTTTCAATCCTCAACCGAGTGTCAAAGTCCAAATTGCTAGGCCTTTTCGAACGCTGCGCTATCTTCTGATTACCAAGTTCCGTCCTCTATTCTGATTGAAATTCGCAATTTCTCCGACTCTCAAATGTTTCTGACTCGGAAGGTCTCACCAGTGACCTTTGCCAACAGCCATGTTCAGAGCACACGCTCCCGTACCAGTCGCCCTAAGTCGGAATCATCCTAATGTTGTAGACTGACTGAAAAACAGTTCTGACAACGGTCCTCACTCCAACTCACCCCCCCCCTCCACAGAAGAGATACGCTCCGCGGAAATACACTCCTCGCCACACATGCACGGAAACGCTCCCAAGATCGCTCATGATAAAGCAGACCAAAACTTCATCCCTCAGAAATCGGCCAGAATACCTCTCGAACAGAGCGTATTCCAAATTTCACTTAATTTCGTGCCCATCTCGAAAGTCGCCAACTTCGACTTTTTAGGACCCCTCGCCCCATTGCCGCAGCTCACCCTCGCCCCGCCAGGCAATGGTGGGCTGCCGGAAAAGAATGGAACTCGCCCTTCACCGAAATCGCATCTACATCGTACTCAAGACACTTTTGAGCCCGCCCACAGCCTTGGGTCACTCAAAATTTCAGTCCCCTCCAACCACCCATGACACATTTTTCGCGATTTTTCTCGTTTTAGACCCCCGATTTCCAGTCATCCGGCAAACCACCCCGCTCCGCCTGCCGTGGCCTACACAAGACCCCTCCACCTTTCCATAACTGTGTTCACTTCCCCCTAACAACGAGTATCCACAGAATTGTCGACTCCCAAAAGTACCATCTCGCGAAGGTCTCATCAGCGACCTTTGCCAAGAACCATGTTCAAAGGACCCTCTCGCCCGTTCCAGACGTCCTCAGTCACAATCGTCGTACTTTCCCAGGCTCGCACAAAAACAGTTCTGGAAACGGCCCTCGTTCCCCCCTCAGCGCCCTTCCACAAAAGAGGTACGCTCCCCCCTCAAATACACTCCTCAAACCTAAAGAGGCAACCTAAGGACGACCCTTTAAAGGCAGCATACACGCTCGTAAACGTAATTGAGATAACTACGGAGTTAGAATGGTATGGCACCGAACACAACGCTCACGCATTTTGAACAGTCAAAAACGACCCACAATGACGCTACACGAGTGAGGAGTTGGCTCCGCCCCTGTATCTGCCCGCCCCCTGTATTTGATTTCTCCTTCAGAACAGGGATGCTGGGCCATTTCCAACGTCATCGATGTGTGTGGTTTACTTATTGTACCTATTCCACCACCTACAAACGTCGCCGACGGTGGGAACAGCCCAGCAGCCCTGTTTTGGGGGAGGACGCAAATACAGGGGGCGGGCAGATACAAGGGCGAGGTCAACTTTCCACTCCTGTAGCGTCATTGCGGGTCGTTTTTGAAGATTCAAAATGCGTGAGCGCTGTGTTCGGTGCCATACCATTCTAATTCCGTAGTTATCTCAATTACGTTTACGAGCGTGTATGCTGCCTTTAAAGAACACCTTGCTCTTTCTTCGGTGTTGGTTTCTCCTTTGAAGGCAGTGTTCACGATAATCTTCGATTTTGAGATTAATCGCTGAATCGATTGCTTGGCCCAGGTGTAGAACTGAAATGACGAAGAAACCGGGAAAAACGCACCAGAAGGGCACGAAATCCTTTACTCTCCCCCCGCTTCTTTACTCTCAGTGGAACTGTTTGTTGTGACAATGAGATCTTTTGTGGACCCGTCTTTTGCAATTCACTATTTTTTGTTGCTCTGTTCTTTCCTTCAGACCATAACTAACACTGTTTTGCCCAAAATAATCTTCCATTTTCGATTAGTCCCATTTTTTACCGGTGACAACCACCGTGAACATGTTCATCCAACCGGACAACTAGTCCAGGCCAGAGAATAATGTCACTGGAATACGACGTTTTAGTGCGTTTCTCGTAGTTTCTTCGTAATTTTGGTAACACTTGGTTGCCAACGCATTGTTTCGAGTGGAAAACTCGGTAACGAAAATCATCGTGAACACTGCCTTTAATTAAAGGCACTGTTCGCGAAAAATATCGCTTTTCTGTTTTTTGCCTGTCTTGAAACCGGTCCCATTCTGATTCCAATGATGCTTCTGGAATCGCACAAGACCTTTTGGGAATGGAGTTATGGTCCCTCAAAAATTGAGCTAGGGAAAATGGTGGACGAGTTGTCCAAGGCTTGTAACTTCCGTCTTTTGCAGCCAATGTGTGCGAGCTGACCTGAGTAAAGAGATAAGTTGAGAATGAAGGGAAGAACGGGGCTTTTGATCGGAAACCATCGCTCAACTCACGATTTCGAGTGTACCCTTGTTCACGTCGAGGGGCGGGAAGAGGCGGGACTTGCCCACAATGGCGGGGTTTTCCCACTTTTCTAAGCCGTTTTGCGGCTCCTGGGTAGCTTTTCGTCCCGTTTTTTCGACGCTGTTCTGCTTCTGAGAGCCACGAAAAGCGTTTGTCATGGAAAATTCGAGGATGAAGTTTATCGCGAACAGTGCCTTTAACAAAACGCGAATCAATTTCCGTCGATGCATGAGATCCGAAAGAGCGGTGGTGTGATAACGTAAACAACGGCAATGTAAAGCTGTTCTATCCATTTAATACTTTAATAGCGAGTGCTGAGTCCGTGCCTGCCAACGTTTCGGTGACCAGGGGGAGGGGGGGCGCAACTCTGGGCTCCAGGAGGGGAAGGGGGCGCAGGGCCATGGCGGGCCGCCATGCTAAAGCTATTGGGACTTAGTATAACAGAACAATAGCGAAGCTTTCAATTTATTCCCAAAATAACTTATAGAAAGTTGGGCAGGTTCTAATAAAGATAATGAACAATTGATAATAACTTCAGTTATCTTCTGTTTCCGAGTGAAATTTATTTCCGTTCATCGCGTGCGTCTGCTCGCGTACGCAGCGTCTCCTTCTCCCCACACTTTCTCGCTCTCTCTGCCCTGGCTCCGCACAAGCGCGCGAGGGAACAGAGTGAATTATCGTAACAGGCCATCTTGTACTGCTGGGTGCGCTGCAATGTATCAGGTGCGTCCAAGCGAGTATGATAGTTCAGAAAGTAGTCAGGATTGAGTTTTTCTGCTTTTCCGCTACCTTTCAGTCACTTTAGAATGCCACTCTCCATCAAATGGGTATTTACTTCTGTCCTCATTCCGCTTCCTTCGAATTCAGCATTGAGACGTCGCCAGCGAGAAACGAAGTCTATAAACAGGGCTGGGATTCATGAACACATTAGGTCCCGGCAGGGTTTCGTTTGGTTAGCTGCCCCAGCTGGGACCAAACCAAACCAAACCACCACCTCGGAGGTGAGGTTACATGGGAACCAGGCGTAGCCCAGCCCTGACCAAATCTAGCGATGATGATTCGCTGGGTTGCGAACGTTTCCAAACGTACCCTGCTAGGACTCCCAGTTTAGCGTTCATGCAGCCACCCGCTTCAGGTTTGAAGTGACTTTTACTGAGCCTAGTTTCAATCGCGGACCTTTTGCGGCCGAACCAAGGACGATGAGTGTGTCTGCAGGGGCGTCAAATTTGCGAAAAAAACGCAGTTTTGACTTAGTGCTTCTGAAAAAGGTGACTAGGCGAGTTTTCCGGCTTGGGCTGGTGCAGTGCTTTTTTGGAAGAGAAACACAAAAAAAGTTACTGCCCGAGCCCCAGGTCGATTGGTCCCATTAGAGCCGATAACGGGACGTCGGTTACCAGAGGTCGAAAAAACCGCTCGGAGACCGAGGTGCCGCTCGGCGGCAAATGTCTCCAAACGGGTGGCTTCGGTTTTAAAGTAAACTATACTGAGCCTAGTCAATGGCTGCGGGGCAATATATCGCAATTCAATATCAATTTTATCTATGAATGAGGGATCACTGAATGGAGCTTCAAGAAATTCATGAAAAAGCGATCTTCCTGAAACCACTCAAACAGCATTATGCAGATATTGTATACAATTTTCGATATTTCAGCTACCACTGACTCTACTGTTCAAAATATGGTTCCGGAAACTACTTGATTTGAGTATTTTTTGTTCTATTTACGAATCCGTTGAAAAAACCTAAAACGCGCATCAAGGGTTAGAATGGTTCAACGAAGGCACTTTGTTCTGCAGTTTCCGCATCATGATTAGCAGAAACGCACCGAGTTAAAGGCAAAATAAAAACCAAAGTTTTCAGTCTCGCCTTCAGAAGGGTGGATTGCAAGCAGGGATGTGCGGCAATTGCTTCTCGTTTGCCTGTGGTTTCTGGGACTTTTTCTGCCATTTGTAGTTTACCGGAATTTTTGTTATTTTTGGCGAATTTCAGCAAAACATTTAAAGGCAGTGTTCACGATAATCTTCAATTTTGAGATTATTCGCTACATCAATTCTTTGGCCCCCGGGTAGAACTGAAATGACGAAGAAATCGAGAAAAACGCCCCAGAAGGACACCAAATCCTTTACCCTCACCCCACCGTTTTACTCTGACTGGAACTGTTCGTTGTGACAATGAAATCTTTTGTGGACACGTCTTTTGCAATTTCCTACTCTCTGTTGCTCTGTTCTTTCCTTCGGACACAAACTAATACTGTTTTGCCTGAAATATTCTTCCATTTTTGATTAACCTCATTTTCCACCGGTGACAACCACCATGAACATGTTCATCCAACCGGACAACTAGTCCATGTTATAGAATAATGTCATCAAAATGCGACGTTTTAATGCGTTTCTCGCCGTTTCTTCGTAATTTTGGTAATACTTGGAGGCCAACGCATTGTTTTATGTGAAAAACACGGGGACGAAAATCATCGTGAACACTGCCTCTAAGGTAAATGTGGATCCGAGATGCTCAACCTACGCGTGGTGGATCTGTGGAGTCGACGACCAAGATCAAGGAGACTCATCAAACGGGCATCAACAACTCCACGAGGAGTTTTTTTCTGTATGGGAGTGCAAATGGCTGGCTGCTGCACTCCTCCGCATACTACTGTTACGAGCCGGCATTGAGAGGAACCCAGGGCCACGCAGCAAGACTCCACGATATCCCTGCTGTCATTGTGGATTATCGGCTCAACACGCAAGCGTCCAGTGCGGTGGTTGCCTCGGCTGGGTACACCTCAAATCTTCGGGGTTAACCAGCTATAACGACTACACTGTTGCTTATTGTAGTACTTCTTGCTCTAACTCTCCCCCTAGTGTTCCTCTTCATAGTCTAGACATTTTTCGACTCAATATCAATGGCCTGCGTGCCAAACTTGCTGAACTCACATTGTACATTGAACGCTCTCATCCAGATGTCATTCTCCTTCAGGAGACAAAACTTAGCCCAACATCTTCCTTACCCCGCCTCCCCGGTTATACGTCTTACCACCTCCCTCGCACATCTCACGGTGGTGGCGTCTCTACATTTGTAAAATCTTCTGTACCCTCCCACCTCATTGCTCTCTCTAATGTTGTAGAATGTATTGGTGTTCATGTTGTATTGCTAAGTTGCCCTATAGATATTGTTAATATTTATATTCCCCTAATCTCCTCATGTCCCAATTCGTTTGATCCCACTCCATTTTTGCAGTCTGTGCATACTGCAATCCCGTCGTCTTCTGTTGTCATGGCTGGCGATTTTAATGCTCACTCCACATCCTGGTTCTCCTCGCTAGATCCCGATGACAGAGGGGAACTACTTGAGCTTTTTGCTGATGATTGTGACCTTGTTGCCATTAATGAGGACGTTCCCTCTCGCCTTCCATCCACGGGCAGGCCGTCCTCCCCTGATGTCACTTTTGTATCATCTTCTCTTGCTGTTTCCTGTAACTGGTCCACTGCTATAGCTTTGGCCAGCGATCATGTACCCATATGTGCTTCATTGGATTTGTCGCTCAATAGTCACCTGGCACCTTTCGTAGGCTCGCGTAGCAAACTGTACACCAACTATCGTAAGGTTAACTGGGTCACGTTTAAGGTGTTACTCAGTCGGGTAGCCTACTATCCGCTCACCGGCTCCGTTCATGAGAAGGACAAGTTCATTGTTGATGCCATATGCAATGCGTCCAGAATTGCAATTCCTACAGAGCGCGTTAGAACGTTTCATCCTAACGTTCCCAGAGATGTCCTGGAGCTGATCGAATCACTGGACGAGAAAAGCCGTGCTGATCCTGGAGATCCCAGCATTCAACTACTGTCAGATGAGATCACCAAAAGGCTGAATGATTAAAAGCGGACGCGATGGATGGAGTTCACTGAATCCTTGAATTTCTCCACTGGTTCAAAGAAGACTTGGAGCATTCTTAAGCGGTTATCTGGGAAGAAATTGGCAGCGGAGCGCAACATGCTTGAGTTCCCTTCAGGGAAATTCGAGTCCGGATTCAAGGCTGCATGTCGACTTGGAAAACACTTTGCTTCAGCGACGTCCCGCCGTGATCATTCCAACAGGCTCACTCTCCGGTCTATAAGGAAGCTCAGCCGACAAGATGTACCTGCCATAACTGCCTCTGAGATGTCTTCCCTCATCAAGTCCATGAAGAACTCGAGAGCCGAGGGACCCGACGGCGTGTCAGCCGTCCATCTCAAGCACTTGCCGGAACAGTTCCTTGAACTACTTTGTGATCTGGTCTACTCGTCATTCAGCACAGGTGTCATTCCCGCTAGATGGAAGCAAGCAATTGTTCTACCGATCCTCAAGCCTGGCAAACCAGAAGATCAAGCAACTTCGCATCGACCCATCTCCCTTTTGTCCCCTATTGCTCAGTTAGCGGAGAAATTTATTAACCCGCACCTCTAAGAAGCATTACGACATAACGTGCATCAACATAGCTTCAAGAAGGCCCACTCTATCATCACAGTACTCACGTCTATCACAGAACACATAATTGCCGGCTTCAATATGAAACCTCCAGCTGGAAAAAGTATAGTCGTGGCAGTTGACTTAACCGCTGTCTTCGATAATGTCAGTATCCCTCTGCTGTCCAAATCGATTCTGGATTCTACTATTCCTGACTGGTGCAAAAGATGGACTGATAACTTTGTCAAGAATCGTTCCATTCGTGTGAAACTTGATGGACACTTCTCGAAGTCTGTGCCCCTGAAGGCGGGCGTCCCACAAGGAGGAGTTTTATCTCCCAGCCTGTTTTCTTTGTATTTGTCAGATGTGCCGAAGCCGTCACCAAACATCCACTTATGTCTATATGCGGATGACATCACTATTATTTGCACTGACCCTGTCATCGATCGAGCCACTGCTGAGATGAATAAATACCTCGTCAGTCTGGTTAAGTTCCTGGAATCGAAGCAGCTAAAGGTCTCTCCAACGAAGTCCAGCGTTACTTTGTGCACTACAGCGACAGCCGAACACAAGCTGCATCCCAAGGTTCTTTGGGAAGGAAATATGCTGCCCTTATCAAAACACCCTCGACTACTCGGTGTATTCCTGGACCCGTCACTACGTTTTCATGAAAATACACGTATTCGAGCTGCTGCTGCCAACACACGTAACAACATTCTACGTTCGCTAGCAGGCACTACATGGGGCAGCTCTAAGGAAATCCTGCGAACCACCTACGGGGCTATGGTGCAGCCGGTGCTGGAATATGGAGCCCCAATATGGTCAAGACACCTGTCGGAAACCTCTTGGAGCAAACTTCAGCGTGCACAGAACACTGCTCTACACGTGATCACTGGATGCCCTCGATCCACACCGGTATCTCATCTACATCAAGAGTGTTCGCTGCTTCCTGTAAAACAGCATTGTCAACTCCAGTCGCAACAGTTCCATGTTGGCATTGTAAGGAATTCCACACACCCCACTTTCCCCCTACTGTCATCTGGTCCCCATTTCCGACATATACGCTCGTCACTTCATGCTGCAGTCTCTGTCTTGGATCGTCAACGTTGGGCGACGTCGGAGCTCAATCGCGTCAGACTGCTGCAAATGGAGCACACCCGATTCGTCAGAGAATACCTTTCCAGTGCTCCCCTAAATCCAATTCTTGGTGACGTGCCTCCCCCGATCGATGACAGCGAAATGGACCTACCCAGACGTACACGCGTCATCCTGGCAGGTCTACGTTGTGGACACTCCTCATACCTCAAGGCCTTCGTCCATAAGATCGACTCGTCGATCCCTGACGAATGTCCTGACTGCCACAACCCAGGGCATGATTCATTTCATTTATTTTCATGTCCTGTGAGGCCGACTTCTCTAACAGTTATGGATATGTGGAAGAACCCGTGCGATGTGGCTGCCTTTTTACACCTATGAGGAGAAGCTCTGTTGTGGCCGATAAGAAGAAGAAGAAGGTAAATGTCGCCTATACTACCGGCTATGTAGGCACCAAGAAATTTATTCGTTATCCGTTGTCCGTTTATCGCGTTTTCCTGGGGCTTTGGCTTATTCAATATACGCTACATCACGTGGTCATTTCCGGGCAAGATAACACATGAAAATTGGTTCAAGGTCCTACTTCTACATGGATTTGTCTAAGCAAGCGTGCAAGTGTGGATGCCTGAGTAAATGAAAGGAAGTTCGATCAGTGAATTGAGGAAATAATTCTACTTGTGAGACCTCTTTCATAGAACCATCACCCTGCGGTTCCATGGCAAAGCAGCGTTTACGATGGTTTACGATTTCGAGTTTTCCGTAGGTATACTCTGCCAGCGCGTAGCTAGATGCCTCACATGGGAACCGGAGATGCCCAGGGTTTTGGAGGCATCTAGTCTAGCTTTGACACGGAAATTTACGTAAATCACGAGAAGTTTAGCATCAGTTGGTGAAATTTTAGCAACAACGCCCGCATATTCTACGTGAATTCTCGCTATAGCACCCGCATATGCTACGCAAATTCAAGTAACAGCACTCGGTAGATCGACCCACCCAGTCCTGATCCGTACCAGATAGGCGATCCCAGCTGTGATCGGCGGCATCGCCATTTCTTCCCCACGGCATGCAGCATCACAGCGGTCAAAATTGCCCTTAGCGAAATCTCCCAGAGAGCGACATGGGGTCACCCTCCACGATCAGCCACAGAGACTTCGTTTTCACGTAGAATACGCGTAGAATTTGCACCCATGCATCTACGACACAAGAATATGCGGTTTTAGCTATCGTAGCTAAAGCCCGTAAATTCTCGCCACATGGAATGGAGCGAAGTTACAGGCCGCGCCCTCGGAGGCATCTAGCTACGCGTTGGCAGAGTATAGTTTAGTAGAGTTCGCGCAATCATTTTAGTCTGACGAATGGACGGGCTGCGACGATAGATCACCCCGCGCGAATCAAATCCCCATTCTTCAGTGAGGCCGCCAACCCCACACGGCCAGCCGCCTGGTCCATGCGTCAGACTAAAATGAAAACGATAACCATACCTTGTGTACATGGGCACAGCGAATATTTGAATATTTTCAATAATTTGGATTTTCGCCTTGACATCAGAATGTATTCGTACCTTTACTGTTTCCAAGTATTACTTCGGGGGACAAGGCTCTCCCGATTCAGAAAATGGTAGAGGTACATATACCCTTTCATAAAACTGAAACTATTGGTTATTCCGAAATTATTCGAATATTCGAATAATTTCGAATAATTGTTAATTGCAATTTGATGAATGACGATAAATCTGCTCTGTCATTAAATGTGGAAGCGCTAACTCTAGACGAACTTAAAGGCATCGTACACGATGGAAACCGAATTCCAACTTTTGCGCTCAGTCGGACTAGTGGGTCATAACAATGTCACTCAGAACGTTTGGTGTTTCAAATTCGCCTCTGAATGGAGATTTGCTTACCTCAAAAGGGCTTCCTGGGTTTGGGGGGCCGGCATTGGGGTCGATCCGTTGTTACGAGGAACAACACTCCGTTGTCGCTGCCGGCGATCGTGCGTTGACCCGTCGTAGGGCGCAATGCACACGCCACTCGATTTCACGTTCGACATCGATCGAAAGCAGCTGACAGCATTGGACGCAGCATGTTAGTAACTTTTTTTAACCTCGTTCAAGAAAAGATGATCGCTCATCTGAATGGCGTCCTTGGTGAATTACTTCCAACGCAGCGCCAAGGAACGATTCGTCAAACTGTTCTTTGCGTTCTTCGCGCAACTATCCTAAGCTGATGTCGGCGGGAACATCAAATTTGTCTTGAGCCTTATTTAGATGGGTTTTTCTTAGAAAGTTGACGTTTTTGAAGGGGCTTTTTGCAACCTTTAGTCACTATAGGGATATAACAGTACGAAGACGTCAAAAACCCAAGTATGGTTTTCATCGTGTACGATGCCTTTAAGGAAGCAGGGAAAGTTAGAAAAAAATCTGAGATTGCTGCGAAAAATTCAATTATCTAATTATTCAAATATTGGGATTGCCCAAGTATAATACCATGCATAACACATAACATATACCTTCGGAGGGGACATCTCACCGTTTTACCCTTGACCGAGTGATAGCGATCAAATCAGGTCTATACTTTTCGGGAACTTCCCCACCAATGTGTGAGCAGTCAAATGCGCTGAGTGTTGGCCCGTGACCAGGGCCAGTAGCAATCCCCCGAAAGGTGGCAGCTACCGGCTGTCACTGCGTGGTGACTGGGTCAATCACGTCTTGGCTATCAATATGGACGGGCCGGCATAGAAATGCACAGGCGACGCTCAAGTTAATGACCATAGCAGTCAGCCACCTGGGAGCAGTGAGCGTTCTTTTGTGAGGTGGCTGACTGCAAGAAACGGGTGGTGACTTCGCTCGCCGTTGCAGAGGAAAGTGAAATAGCGCGCGGAGGGAAGAGGAGCTGGGTCGATACCGCGGTCATAGGGTCGAGGACGTCCAATGGTGCTGACTTTTTGAAGTAAGTGCGCTCCAAGAAAGGGCAGTGGAGCGCTTGCGATCCGACCAGTACGCTGCCCACTTATCACCCAGCACAGCACGGCGGCCTATCTCGTTGTCTAGGTGGGCAAGGAAAAATTGCACCCGCCGGCTGGCGGCCATCCAGCTCCGCTGCCAGCTGATAGGAATGACAGACGAAACGTTTGAAGGTTTTATTGATGTTTCAATGATTCCTGGCGAAGATTAGTGGGAGATTAACGTCAAATTGTACGTAGCTGTCATGAATACGTCTCCTTCATAGATTTCACGTGCTTTAGTCCTATGCTAAGCTCAACTTCCAATTCCTAGAAGTTGCTGTGGCCATATTCAACCGTTTTCAGATTTTTTTTCAATATTCGCTCACCACAATTAAAATCAGATTTGCTTAGAAAGCCATCTAAGAAAGATGGCTGAAAAACGGTTTCCTTCCTCAGAAAAGGCATGAAACTTACGTGATCCGCGTGAACTAGTTACTAAATGCTGTATAATAGTTCATCTGAGTGCGGCTTTTATCTAAACTTCGTTTTCTTCTTTCACTTCAAGTTCACTTCTCTCTATGTTGACTGGGAAGCGTGAAACAGACTAAGGATCAAAATAGCTCATAATTTAAAAAAATCCTTTGAACTTTTCGGTACACTGTAACAAAAACACGAGGTTGGCTCCTCGAAAATCATACTACAAAGTATTGTGTATCGTGGTTCAGTGGTAAGAGATCATCCAACAAAAAAAATTTCAAAATCGTTTTTTAAATCTAACATTCTCTCGCTTTGATGATTTTCGCGAAAAATTCCAAAATCCCATCATTCAAGGTTGAAAACTTATTAAATCTGAAAGATAGACACATTTTCACGCTCCCGAAACCCATATTTACTACTGCTAGTTCGAACAAAGTTACGATGAATACGAAGAACTGTGGAGGGAGTGTGTGTAGAAAAACAGAAAGAGTCCCTCACACATGAACATGTGGCCTAGTGGTCCAAGGCGCTGTGTTATGTATCCGTCTCGTAGGATGGTGCGGTGCTGGTTCAAATACGTCGACTCGTGAGAGTTATGCATTCAACGCTACTCTTCAAGAATGGTTCTCGTTCTAAGGTGGCAACCATAGGTGGCATCTAGGCGTCACCGACCTCAGGTTGGCTGCCTCTTTAAAGTCACCACATTGGGGGCTTGCTGCTGGCTCAGAAGGCTAGAAAACAATGTATTGTCGTTCTCGCGGCGCAATTATAGTCCGCACTTGCGGACAACCGCTGTTACATCACGCTACACGATGATAATCAAAAGGCTAATCGGGCCGGGAACACGGGGTCCCTCTGACCTGCATATGACTCATTGCAGCGTTTTTAGAACCTCGACGTGAACCTTTCCTACCAAAATCAACTGAATTGAGGTCTACTCGCGGCCTCATGCACTAAATACTCACCATACTTCGTCGCTTGAAGGCCTGCACTGTGGTCAAAGACGCTCAATTATGTCAGTGGCACGCTTGACCCCGTCGTTTTCAACACTCGCATGATTGAGGGAATTCTTCGCATAGTGGGAGTGTGCCGTGGGTCTTGGAGTGTGCCGTGGGTCAGTAAAAAAAACAGCTCAGCCGCTGATTCCAATTCTTACTTTGAAACAAATTTCAAAACGCTTCAAACCTACCCCAACTTCTCTTGTCATGGGTCATCACAACAAGTTGACCATGAGGTTTTACCACTCTTTCCCATTCCATTAGCAGACGAGGGTACAGAACACGATTGTCATCGACCGAGCCCATTTTCTTGCCAAATCTGAAACTTACGGAAATTCCCAACATTTCCAAACATCACTAATATATCACGTGGAAACTAATGGAAAACAGCAAAAAACTTAATCCATGCATCAGCCAACGCAGTGCAAATCAGCAGTTATCATAATCTCGTCACTCATTGTCAGTTTACTCTCACAAGGGAAGACCCCCCGGGGGAGGTGACGTCATAAAAAAAGTTCTTCTGAAAGTTGTGGGGAATGGATATCGTAACACTACTGTATGTTGGATTTTACCTAAAAACCATCCGGTAGAGCAAAAAATTGGTAAAACTTGAAAATTTAGCGGGCGCATTCTCTTCAACCAACCACCATGGCTGTGCTTTCGGTTTTTCAGAAGCAAAAATTGGCTGACTACTATATCTAATACCCATCTACCTCAATCTGCTTTATTTGGATCAATATGGAGCATCGGGTCATGACCCATTTTGGTGAGAGCTTTGATATCAAGGTCGAGATAATGGCTCGGGAGACTGATACCGCAGCGCGAAAAACATTAGAGGCATTTTTCATTCAAGCTTATGACCCGCAGATTAATCGGAGGGGAGAAGGTCTGCATATAACGCGGGAACTCATGCCATACGTGAGACTAGCCTTCTAACATTACAATTGGTGGTCTACAGCGTTCCTTTAGCCTCTCCTCCTCATTCTGAGTCAGTCGAAGTGAGGCTTATCGGGCGTATCATGTCGAAATCTCCTATCACTGTTGTGTTTTGCCATGACCAACCGCTCCGCTGCTTGTTCTACTCGGACTTAAATGAGCGAGACGGCTATACTATCGACTTATCGCGCTGTTTTGTTTACTAGCGAGTTCCTGGCTGGGTGAGGCTCATCTGCCCTCCTCTCTCACACCCACGCGGGGGAAATTTGGGCTCTCGAATCGGTAAGATTAAGGCGACGTTTGATCGAGTAAGCGCAAATCTTATTCGATCCTTTCAGGCTCTGAAGAAGGAGGTTCCTCCGAAACGTCGGCCATAAAGAAGATTTATCAACCTCGTGTCGAGTACAACATCACAAGACAATATGGAGAGAATTTTTTTTCGACTTTTTTTTCGCCATATGCTCACTCACTCACACTCGAACTCCAGCTAATCGAAAAAATTCTGCGTGATCGAGCCAAATTTAGTAATTTTCGATAAAGGGTCAGCAGATGTATTGGGCAACCGATTGTCGATTTCTGAAAATGAAAACTGCGGTCATGATGATAATTTTTAAGAAAGGGTTCAGCGCTTTGCTTCTTACAATGGCAATGCTTTTTTTCTCCGATGATTCGCAAACGACTTTTATGTGTTCAAGAAAGGTGTTCTCTTTCACTAATGCAAAGTTATACAAAGTTAGAAGATGCTCACATTACAATATTTCTCAATGAACCCGAAATGCCAGCACAAGAAGAAGAGAAGGATAATTTTTTGAGTCAGGTGAGGAAATGCTCATCATATACTACAGAAATTCACGCGATAGAAATTGTAAATCCAGTCAGATTGGAAAAAGCGAGTTAAACTGTGAATGAGAAACCTCGTGGATAAACAATCGAATAAATGCAAAACAATTTTTCCAGAAGCTGCATTGCGGGATTCGAACCCACAACCCTTCGTAGTTTAGCATTCCCCATCGTTATCCACTCGACCTCCCCTGCACGGTGGCTTGTTCAACTTCAATCAAGTGATACGAGGAATGGAATGTACAGTGAGCTCGGAAACCGCTTATATCTCACGAATGGGCCAGAATCAAACCGTGAAACCTTGTATAAGGCAATTTTGTTGTAACTTAATGTGTGCCGAGCATATGAACTCACTCCAGCTGCTCCGAGAAAGAGGTTACAGGTAGTTTCGAATAATTTTTCCAATTTTTTGCTCTACCGGATGGTCCATAGGTAAAACCCAACATACAGTAGTGTTACTATATCCACTCCCCACAACTTTTAGAAGAACTTTTTTCAGGACGTCACCTCCCCCGGGGGGGTCGTCCCTTGTCAGATCACGGGTTTGTCATTCGACGAACCATCCCCCACGATTTCTATGCAACAGAATTTCTATCTCCTGTTGATACTAACAGAAACCAAAGAAGGCCAGGAATATTATGTCCTTTACAAAACGAAACATAAACATTCACCATTGATCGAACCTGGGGTGAAAATCGCAATAAAGCTACTTAGCTATTGTTTACTACTAGATTTCTAACCATGTTCTGAACTGCATTGTATAATTTTTGAATTCGTTAGCCGTTAGTCGTAATCCCGTCCACGTACAGGCACATTCAGCTTACGTTTGAACGTCGTCTTCTTCGAAGCACAGAAAACCGAAAACACAACATCTGCCGTAGGCCCTTCTCGTTATGTGTACGGCCCCCGTAAACTTCTATTCAGATGTGTATTCAACGATATCATGGAAACAAGATATTTCTCAAACATCGGAGTAGCAAAGAACGTTCGATTCTGTGTGCGCCTGCTACATTTCTGGAGACCAGCACTTTGTGAGTGCTCACGCGAGTCTGAGTTTTTCGCCCAGAGTGGAAGCGTTAGCCAGTAAGATACTTCGGCGACTCGACAAAATTTTCGAATAATCGAGTTTTCTACTAACTCGATTTTTCAGAATTTCGAATTATCGAGTTTTCGACTTATTCGATTTTTCGACATTTCGAATAATCGAGAAGTCGAATTCACTCGATTTTTTGAATAATCGAATGGCCAAATTTTCGACTAACTCAATTTTTGCGAATTTTAACAATTGAGTTTCTAAAACACCTTATTTCGACTGTTTTACTCAAATCACATTTTTTTCTTTCCTCGAACCTCCTACTTCGCGCTGCTTTACAAATCTGAACAGCATGAGAGCGCTGGACCGGGGGGAACGATCACGGTAGCATCATGGTACGAGCACGAGAATTACCACGGGTGGGTCGCTCGGGTAACTTTCGCGGAACAGAGGCGGATCGCGGGACAAGGGGGAGACGGGCACGGCACAATCGCGGATCGCGGTGCAGCGCGAAAGATGCTTTCACAATGGAACTACTATTAGTTGCCCTGGCCAATCCGGTTGAAGTGTACTTTCCCAAAACCGTT
The DNA here is from genome assembly GCA_029168955.1 of Aplectana chamaeleonis. Classification (NCBI taxonomy): domain Eukaryota; kingdom Metazoa; phylum Nematoda; class Chromadorea; order Rhabditida; family Cosmocercidae; genus Aplectana; species Aplectana chamaeleonis. Next base: position 318,722 of record JAPDOI010000306.1, read on the forward strand.
TCTGACGTAGAATCCGAGTGTGCTCTTGGCAGCTGCCTAAAACCACTCTGAAAAAATGTATAGGCGTTTTTCGCCAGAGTTCCGCACCTGTTTTATGTTCCAAAACGCGCTTCATTCTTTGAGAAATATGGAATCGAACCCCATAATCGTGTTCAGCGAACAAAACAACCCCTGTTCAAAGTTCAGATGAGAGCATATTTTTCGAACTTTGCATAGAGTGACAGCGTTTTCCACTTGCACAGATTGCGCTGAGCGTTTATTTATACCAATTAGAGGGCTCTGAAAGCGTTTCAAAAAGTGTTCCAGATTTGACCTGAAATCCTCCTAGGTCGGTTATTTGGGGCAAATCTAGGGTTTACCTCTCCATTTTCCGAAGTCTACGACTTGATTCGTTCGAAGCTTCGCAGCTTGGGAAAACTTCGAAAGCAGAACGCGACTTCTGAGATTTTCGGATTTCTACGATAGATGTGGCTCATATTGTTTTTCGAAGGGTGCTTTGGAGTGCTTAACGCGAGTCTGAGGTCCGTTTGACGAATTCTGACAGATAACGGTAGATTACGGAGGGTATACGGTAGTTTAGTCAGAGTCTTAGATTTGACTCAGAATTTGTTCCTAGGGGTAATTCGAGGTGCTGAATACGAATTTGATAATCATTCATAGGTTTTCGAATTATTAAGGTAAATTTTTCCTCTTAAATAGCATGACACATACCGCAACCCATAGTAAACCTCAGTATTTTGACAAATGGACCCCAGATTCGTGTTCAGCACCTTAAACTACCTGCACGTACAAGTTTTGAGCAAAATGCGGAACTTTTTTCAGAGCATCCTGAAAAATGTCATGAGGGGGTACCCTTACCTTGTCGACGAGCTTTCGTAAACGCGTATAACTTTTTTCAGAGTGCTTTTAGGCAGCTGCAAAGAGCGCACTCACAATCTACGTTCAAAATAGTTCTAAAAAAGTACATTTCATCCGGAATGACCAGGCAGACTAAAAGTGGTTCCCTTGTCAGAGTAGGAGAGTTGGAACACACTTATTTTTTTATGTCCGCTAGTGAATTCCAAAGACAAAGTTCCGAAACCTGACGAAAACCGAACTTATTTCATTGCTGGAGAGGAATGCACCTCAGAGGGATCACAGCTTAAATGAGCAAGCGAAAATATCCCTTGGAGATTAGAACTGTGGAAATATCCGAGTGTGAGTTTAACATCAATAAGTCACCGCATATAGTCGTCTATTTCGAGACCTTCAAAACTCATGGAGGAGTTTCCGCCATCATGGTCCGCAATTACGTCTTCGAAAACTGGTGGCTCAGTTTCGGTTAAATACATGAAGAAATTTACCTGACGGTGACTTTTTTGACTCGAAACAGTCGACTATCGAGTTCATTCGACTATTACGGTCTATCGAATAACCGAGTCCTCGAATAACTCGAAATTCCAAAATTTCGAATAATCGAGTTTTCGACTAACTCGGTTTTTCAAAATTTCGAATAATCGAGTTTTCGACTGACTGGATTTTTCAAAATTTCGAATAATCGAGTAGTCGAATGACTCGATGTCGACTGTTTCAGTCGATACCAAGACTAGATGACTCGACTCGACATAAGTATAGCCAGTAGCTACTGATCAGCGTCGGCAATTCTCCGGTCGCCACTGGCTCATTTACGACACGCTACCCGTCCGCTTCCTCAACTTGAAAGACAAGTCTCTCGAACCACCCTCCGAAGTACATACGACGTTATTCCAAGGAGGGATGGCTGAAAGACGATGGGCTATCGACCAATACAAGCGTCATGGCTGGCCGTCTTTGTATCCCGCAACCTCTACGATATGCGATATTTAATCCCAAACTATAGGGCAATGAACGACAAAAGGCCGAACTTTGTAGAGCAAGCCCGATTGAGATCTGTGCGAAGAAGTTTGGCGCCAGGGCGAGCAACATGAATACTCGATGGCAGAACTTGGCGTTCTTCGTCCAGCTGCTGAAATTCTTCGCCCAGTTATAACCAAAAGCTTAACCACGACATAGACAGTAGCTCGCTCAATAAAACCCACGAGTTTTCCCTTCTCCACCCACTGATTTGGAGCGAAGAATGCTTTCTAGATGAGCTAAGAGCTCACAGATCACAGGTAGGACAGTTAGGGTCTCCTTGCGAAATTTAGTCTAGTGAGTGGACGGGGCTGCGGAGGTAGATCGCCGCGCGCGATCGAAACCCCGTTGGCCGATGGTGTCGCGAACGCCTCACGGCCAGCCGGAATTATTGCGCCTGGTCTAATCACACTGGACTAAATGCGATAAGGAGACCATAAGTGAATCCGATGAGAGAGAAATTTCGAGCCACCTGGATGACCGGTGGCTTTATTGGAGAGCCCGTAAGCTACCCATTCTCTTATTCAATTTCTGGCAGGTTTAGGGTGCGGATTGTTATCCATATTCATCGAACATCCCAGTTTCATGTTCATATAATCATCCGAGTAAAAGTTATTTCGTCGCAATACACGTCCAAAATCCAAGGCAGGTTGGCAGACGGTAGCTGACCAAAGTGCGGGAAAACACAACTCCGAAATGTTTTTTGTGTACCTCTCAGCCAGAATTCATCGTTTTCTGGGTAACGCCCTTCTTCAAAGCTGCCCTTTAGTGAACACTCTCAAGCTAAGATTCCACACAATGGAGTGTTCTTTTGTCTGTTGTTGCATGCACTGCCCTAATCTTCCAGGGGTCCGTATTCCCCAATATGACCGCGTGCTCAAGAGCACGCAATAATGATTCGATGCATCTACAAAAAGTTCGTGAAAATAGGCAACTCACGGAAGATCGGTGACTATTGAATCGACGGAACTCTCAGAAAAGGGTAGATCCGTCGCATCGCATGTGAGAAAATCCACTTTAGATTGGCTCCGCAAGAGTTCAGCATTGCTGTGTTGCTGAAATAAGTCGAACATCAGTCAGAAGAAGCCAAGTTTTTCCAAACTGTTAGCAAATCGTTAGTTAAAGGCAGCAGACACGCTCGAAAAAGTTGTTGAGATAACTACGTTTCTAAAGCCCCATGGCTCCTAGTAGACTGCTCACGCCGTTGGAAGCGTCAAAAACGAGTCAAATCTACTAAATTTCAGCAATGCAAATCGAAAAATTTCTGCGATCCCGCCCCAAAATACAAACTCGTCCAGATTGATAGTACTAATACGGTCCCTTTGACTGGTTTTTGATGCTTCCAATGAGGTTAACGTTCCAGTACAGGCTGTAAGAGTATATCGGCTTCTCTATCTCAACCGTTTTGTTGCTAATATTTGCTGTTTCAACCGCGCGCCGTAAAACTCGTCCACTTTCACCTGACAACAAAATAACCGTTATTCCTCTATTTGCACACAATTTTCGTTTGTTCTTTCGTCAGTTCCCAATACAACCAGCTCCAAATCTTCGATTTATGTCATAAAATCGATACCATTCGAAAAAGTTAGAGGCCCTTGCCTCCGGTGAAGGTCGAAGCGATGTGAGTGATCTTACTACTGTGCTTATCTGGGCCAAATTCCGGTCCGCAATTGCGTCTCGACACGCTTTGCGGCCGCACGTTCCCGATTCAAAAGAGCTTCCAGCGGCGCAGTCGTCTATCTGCTGACTCTAGGTGGATTTTGGAAACTGGAAACTAAGAAAAATTGAAGAAAATTCTATGAAAAAGCCACATCGAGTCGGCTTTGGCGCTGGAAACCCGACTGACTCGAGCGCGTGCGGCCGCAAAGCGTGTCGAGACGCAATCGCGGACCGGAATTTGGCCCGGATAAGCACAGTACTTTCTGTAGAAGCCTATATCGACCAGCACAGTCGAAGCAGGTTCAAACGTACGGTGTTACGATCCTGCAGTACCGAGCAGATTTTCTCATGAGCACAAAGCGCCGCATAGCTATAACTTGCTTCAGAGTAGTCTGATTTCCATTTTGATGTCATTTTTGAGCAGCATAACTGAGTCAATACCCGAGATCTATCAAAAATTGTATATTTCCACCTTAAACTCCCTCATTATTGAATGATCAAAAGACCAGCATAACAGAAATCTGTCACGTTTTAACTTGTAGTTGGAGGGTCAATTTTGGTGTGAGTTATGCCGATGCGGTGCTTTGCGATAGCAAAAAAAACGAAACTGAACGTATGCAGAAAATTTTCTCGGTGCTGTATTTCTTTCTCAGACGTCGCAATGGAGTGTGAAATTCACTGAAAGGCTCTCTCCTTTGGAAGATTTTAAAAAATCGCAGTGAAGTGGTGGAGGGTATACTTCGGCGACTCGAAAATTTTTTCGAATAATCGAGTTTTCGACTAAGTCGATTTTTTAAAATTTCGAATTATCGAGTTTTCGACTAAGTCGATTTTTCAAAATTTCGAATAATCGAGTTTTCGACTGACTCGATTTTTCGAAATTTCAAATAATCGAGTAGTCGAATTGACTCGATTTTTCGAATAATCGAATGGTCAAGTTTTCGACTAATTAATTTTTTCCAATTTTCAACAATTGAGTTTCTGAAGCACCTTATCTCGAGTATTTTGAGCATACCACATTCTACTGCTTCAAGACATTGATTAAAAGTATATCTTGCAATGAAAAACGCCATCTTCACACAGTAAGACGGCCGGAACCAATACTCATGTATTAATGTCGATTAGCAATATCCATCGAACAAATTCTAAAAGCTTTAGAAAACCAAACAAATTTCACTATAGGAGAGAAATACGGTTCAACGAGATCATTTAATGGATGAACAATCAGAACTCATCTTTGGAGACGATAACCATGGAAAAAGCCGGAGCTGAGTTTAACAATAGTAAGCCAGGGCGAATCGTAGTCTGCTTCTAGATCATCCAAACTCATAGTGGAATCTCCGTCATCATGTTCAGCCTCTTCGACTAGATTTCAGCCGTTTTCTTCGTCTTTTTAGCCCTCATGGCCTTTTTCGTCTTCTTGCCCTACATATTTCTTCGACGAAGAGCGCAGACCCTCTTCCGTAGCAACAGAAGCTGTGCTTCTGTTGCCACAAAACAAGCTGTTTGTTTTCCGGATCTCCCACCTTTTCTCTAAGAAAAAGGAGTATAAAACCAAGCATCAAAAACAATTTCGAAAACCAAAAGTTTCGGTTGCACTGCGACGTTCCGCTGGTACCAATGCATTCAAGCCTCATGCATGCCTCGTTTCTCGAGCAAGATGAAATACCCTCTACAAAATGTAATTCACATCATTCGAGGCGCGAGCGGCGCGCGCGACGCCTCGGCCTCCGTCTGTCCATAGCTCTCTCACCGTCTCTAACCTCCGCTCCTCACCAGCACGCGTAGGAACCAAGTGAATTTCGCCGTTTTATAGCCTGTAATTGACCGTCATGTATCAATTTCCAGGCTATCGAGACCGTCTTGTTATCTCTGATGAGTTTATCGGTATGCTCACACCTGAAGATTGAGGAATTTCGGCATAAATCAATGCCGGCAATAAGTGAAAAAGATTGTCGTGAGCCGTACGAGAACATTCGAGAAGTATGAGCGAATAACAGCGGGCGGCAAATGAGGTGCATGGTCTGCTACTGTATTTGGAAACATTTTAACTGGCGGAGAATTTCTTAGACTCGAAACAGTCGACTATCGAATTTATTCGACTGTTCGGGTCTACGACTAATCGAGTCTTCGACTAAGTCAATTTTTCAAAATTTAGAATAATCGAGTTTTCGACTAATTCGGTTCTTCGAAATTTCGAATAATCGAGTAGTCGAATGACTCGATGTCGACTGTTTCCGTCGATACCAAGACTCGAAGACTCGACTCGACATAAGTATAGTGGAGGGTCGCGTTCACGTGTTCCACAATAATAAATGTACGGGCGTGATTCATTACCCATTATGTGACTTTCTCGTTCTCTCACCTGCGATGTGACATCTAAATTCTGTTCCAGTCGTCTGAGACTTACAAGCAGCACTCCGAAAATCCTGGTTTGTGATTCGAGTAGGAGATGCTCCTTCATAACAGGTGCTTAGGTTAAGTTCACTGCATATCCTCTTTGCGCTGTGGTTACAAGCGTGAATTTGTGAGTTCCGCAGATAAAAGCAAATGGCTCCTTTATGTGTCCCAAAATTGTGTTGCTGATCAGATTTGTTCCTTCAATAATCCGTAGATACCTTGCTCCCTACCGGTCGTCACGGAAGCCCCGTCACTAGAGCGACGAGACGATTCATAAAGAAAGTCCAAGGACTCATCAAGAGACCAGGTCGCCGTGTCCAGGAATCCAAGGAAGTTAAGCGTCCCCGTGAGGCATGGAAGACATCACGTGCGTCTATTCCTCAATTCCAACGAGCCAGATTAAGTCGTTGAACGATTGAATCATGCAGTCCTCAGTGAAAAGAAGATCTATAATAATTCCTTCCCTGTGTAATCATCCGTTATATGCGAGATTGGGAGGTTTCGTCGATGACCTACTTCAGCAGGTCGTATTTCATGTTAACAGCGAACTGCTTGATCATACCTGTAGACGTTTTCGCGTCGTAATGAGCCCCACCAGAGAGCGTTACTTTCTTCATCGTTGCAATTAGATGAGGGAATTCTTTGGCAGGATAAAATGCCTTTTTGGATGCAGTGTAGGCTATAGCAGTAAAGTTATTGCAGTTCCCGTGGCTTGCTTCAAGTCTTCCTTCTGATGACCTGTGAAACACGCAAGATTTGGTTGTGCTCCGTAGGCTTGTAGTGGTGCCGTCTTATTGTCTGGCGGAGTAGTATCAGTGTGTTCCGCATGTTCACAGAATCTGTGGATAGTTTTTTTTCAGACCAAACACCTCGTCATAGCCAGAGTGGGTCTTCACGCTTTCTTGGCTGACGCCGTGGCAGTGGGGCCTTGTTGTACCTTCTCTTGCTCTGTTAGGGGTTGTTTATACTTCCGCCGCGGAGCGGCGCGGCAATAAGTGGGGCGGCGCGGCTCGTTGCGCCGCTTGAAAAATCGCGCCACCAGGATGTATAATCGGGCTGCGTCGAATTTACGCGGCGACGTCGCAGAATGACGTTAAACACAGCCTGTAGTAGCTCTGACATAACACAAGGCCGATTCTAATGAGTGATTTCTTGTGCAAAAGAAACATCTATAATTTTTCGTACCATAACACAGCACCCGAAGGCGGATAGAGTCTTCGAAAACGATATCTCTTTAGAAAAATGATTTCAAAAGCTAAAAAAATTAACTTTTCACAACCCAGCGCCCAGGACCTTGGAAGGAATTTTAGAGATGAATCAGAAGAACAAAATTGAGAATGTGTATGAAATAACAGCAAAAGAAGCATACTATGTCAATGAGGATCGCACGCGGCTGCCGCGCCGCCTGCTTTCCTCGCCCTCACGGCAGCACCTAGGCGGCGGCCGCGTGCGGCACCGTTGGAAGATTTCGAGCAGAAAAACTCTAGACGCCTCGCGGCGCCGCCAGGCGGCGCCGCTTAATCGATATGGCTGTATTGCATCTCGCCGCGCCGCGGCGGAAGTATAAACGATCCCTTAGTTCTGTATTCTGTGCACTTCCAAACTTAGGGGCGAGGTTGTAGCCTTCTTCGTTCTACTGGGATCGATTTTGACCTGAGTTCTCCCTCATCTAATGGATTGAGAATGCCGTTCCTCGCGGTTTGACGAATGTCGCAAAGCTTGCTGCAGAAATGTCAGAGTGATAGCGAGTGTTGTTTTCGTAGTACTCCAGCCATTTATATTCTCTCACCATCGTCTCAATCTAAGCATAGGATAATTCAGGTCCTGCAACCTGAAGACGTTGCAATCTCGATCCGAAATGCAGGCCCGCATTCTTATCCCAATACATTCCGCGCAGTTAACGTGTTCATTCTTTGAATGATACCAGTATGTTGACCGACAAATCTTTCACAATTTCGAGATCTCATAGGAGTTCTGATTGCCGAGAAAACAACTCAGAACATGGTTGTTGAAACTACTCAGAGGCTTTGCATGCATCCTTAGCATTCATTCCATTTCCTTCTTTCTCAAGAGCAGGCCCCATTTCAGGAGCCCATTCCACCACTTTGTCGTCCGTAGTAAGTTCAAAAAAGTTATGGTACGAGGATATACGTCGTTGAATCGAACAGTAAAATTATCGCATGAATGACGTCTTTCCCAAAACATTGTATAACTGAGGTAGCTAGTCGAAAACTGTCAAATAGACGTCAGAGTCGTGTTCAGTGCCTTAAATTATATCCTTAGGCAAGATTTCAGTCTGATCCGAGATACGGACCAGAGGTTGCAAAACTGTTGTCTGTCTGGACTTCGACGTCTGTAAAAGTCGAAAAAAACTTCCTGGATCGGGCTGCTGTAGTGTTTGTTTCGAAAAAGACCATAAAAAAAGCTGTCGGCCGAGTCCCAGGTCGATCCGACCTTTTTGAGCCGAATGTGGCCGGTGTGACTGCCGTAAATGTGACGGTGTGATTTGGGTCTCAAAAAGGGGTCTCATCACACAGTGTGATTTTGGCAACGAATTTGCCACTAAATCAGTTTTTCGAGCTTTACCAGAGGTCGGATTGATCAAAACATTTTCCATGGTAAATTAGCGTTATCGGCTAACCGCAACCGTTATCAGTTATTCACAGGCTTGCTGTCTCGCTGATAACAACCGCGGTTAGCCAATAACGCTAACTTACCATTGAAAATGCTTTGATGAATCCGGCCTCAGGTTGGTAAGTGAGTATACTACTTAGTCCTAAGGAACGCAAAGACAGCATTCTTGAAAATCTCGTTAATTGGAGGCGAGCGGACACCCTGCATCTAGCCATTCTAACTTGTTCCTGCGCGTTTTTTCTGCAACTTCTGAATTACTTTCGCTTTTCCGATGGTCAAAAGCACAACAAACATTTCCAACGCGATCTCTGCCTTTAATAATTCCAATTCTACTCGAAAATCCATTTTCGAACGTGTTCGAGAGTCGAGAAGTAGAAAAATGGAACTTTGAACATACTCGAAAAATCAATTCTATTAGAAAAAATCCAACAGGCAAAGTTTACATAGGCCATGCGGTTCAACAACTTCTAGGCCATGCGGTTCATCATAGAAAGTGTGGTCTCCTCATCAGATTTAGTCCAGTGAATGGACCAAGCGCAATCGTTGCGGCTGGCCGCGCGACGTTCGCGACACCATAGGCCAACGCGGCTTTCATAATGCGCGACAAACTATCTCCGCGACCTTGTCCAGTCAGTAGACTAAATTGTTCAAATGAACTCTACTGGCAGCGCGCACACCGTTGTCTCCTTTTCGACCGTATCACGAGAATGGTCTGTAAACTATATGTTTATCTGTTACTGATTGGCACAGCTGAAAAATATAATTAAACAAGAACTCGAATGGCATTCATTCAACAAAACATGGCTATTTGATGATCAGGTCTCACCTTAAAGGCAGTGTTAACGATAATCAACAATTTTGAGATTTCTTGCTATAATGATTAAGTGGGCCCCGGGTAGAACTAAAACGAGTTAGAAATTGAGAGAAACGCCCCAGAAGTGCCCGAAATCCACCTATCACCCCGCCACCGCCTCATGAGTATCACAGGAACTCTTTGTTGTGACACTGAAATCTTTTGTGGACCCGTCCTTTACAATTCTCTATTCTTGATTGCTCCGTTCTTCCCTTAGGGCCCTAACTAACCCTGCTTTGCATGAATTATTCTTTCAATTTCGGTTGACCTAATTTTCCACCGGTGACAACTACCATGAACATGTTCATCCAACCGGACAACTAGTCCATGTTATAAAATAATGTCACTTAAATATGACGTTTTAATGCGTGTTTCGCCGTTTCTGCGTAATTTTGGTAACACTTGAATGCCGAAGCATTGTTTTATGCGAAAAACTCGGGAACGAAAATCATCGTGAACACTGCCTTTCAAGGCAGTGTCCGCGATAGATTTCGTCCTCGGTTTTTGGCCGGAAATCGAAAGTTCAGGGTCTCATTGGAGCAATGGGGTCGAAAGAACGAACGAAAACGAGCCCGAAAGAGCTCCATACGGCTCCGAAGTCCGCTCGCGCTAGCCCTTCCGCTCGCGGTCGAGTTTTCCGAGGAACAGTTTGGTCCGCTTCTACATTAGCATGTGAGCGCGAGCGCGGCTGAGTTTCAGCATTGAGGCACATTTGCGCACGCTGTCTAGTTCAGGCCCATGCCCGCGCAACCCATCCACCGTTGAAATGTGGGTTTCAAAAAGAAGAGCTGATTTTGGATGTTTCGCAGCGTGTTTCATGATTCTTCCTTCACTGATGAAACAGTCAGACTCTAAACCTTCGTTTTCTGGTGAAAACTCGAAAGCGACTTTTATCGTGGACACTGCCTTCAACTTATTGTGAATAATCAGTGGTAATGCTACTCACCGCGTTCTCGACACATCTATCGAGTGCATTTGGGTGAACATCAGCACCAATGAACAGGCATCCTGGGAAAGCCAAAGCAGCCTCCAGTGGAATCGAGCCACCTCCACACATTGGATCAAGAATCAAATTGCCTACGGAGGACATCTAACAATTCATTTAAGACTGATTTACGACCAATTCCTCTAAATTTATGTGATAATAAATACGACTTTCTTCAGCTGTATGTGAAGTGATATCCAAGATAATATACATTCTTGACTTCTGCTGCTTTTTCCCTGTTTGGCGTTCTGCAGCTTTCCCGTTTGGAGAGTGAAGTCGTTCGTCATTAACATCCCACGCACTGGATTGCGATCGTTGAGTGACCAAACGGAAAAAAAGGCGGTGTAAAATGGGGAGGTGCGAAGGGCTGTGAGTCATAAAGGCTACACACAGAAGATTAAGAGGCAACCGTCAGAAAAGCAGAGAGTGGGCTGCCACTATCCTATGTGACCGCCATTCAACCTAACCGTTTTGACTCGGACTTTTTTGCGGCATTGTCACCTAACAACCACCATTTCCACACAATTGAAAGCGCTGAAGAGCAACATCAGCGCACCGGTCATTCCGTCCGGGTACCAGCGTCATGATGAGACCCCCATCCGCGGAGACTTTCCAGACGCGTAGTCTCTGACACCACCGTACTGGGCTACGCGCTCGAGTCCCACCGATTGCGTGAGGTTGCGCCGTGTGTTCAATTCTGCTAGATAGGCTGCGATAGGATAAATATCTTATCTCAGATGCATTCTGCAACTATGCAACTATTCTTAGTATTCTTAGACTTCTGATTATTTATCCTATGGCAGACTATGTAGCAGAAGTGAGCAAGCGGCGCGACCGCACACAGCCACTGAGGCTCGGTCGCACAGCTCACCACGGCAATGTCGGTGTTTACTATATTCTCGTCGCAAGCGCACCATCGCGATATTTGGTTTGGATCGCGAAGGTCTCGCTTCGATACAATACACGATACAGCGGTGCGCCCTTCGGCCACCTTTTTCTACGTGCGACTCTTCCTTATGTGGTATCTCAGGAGAGGTACCAGCTAGCGACAGTTGTCTAGTCATTTCCGCGTTGCCCAGCCGGAGTTTCATCAATTACACTACGTAACACGATTTTTGTTCCTGGCTTCTAAGTGTTATATTTCAATTGCTTATGTTCGAAGTATGTGGAAAAATGACTTCATTGAGAACAAACTTCGATGACACTACAACAGCACGAAGAAAACCCGTTTTTGTCAAAATAGAAAGACTTTTATTCATTTTCGGCATTATGTTGAAGCAAAAACAAAAAATGCACAAGAAATAGACAAGCACAGTCGGAAAGAACTCAGCAAGGTTCAGAAATGTGTAGATTTTCTAGATTTAGGGTTGCACTGTGAATCACTCTCTCGAAGTTGCACCCAAATGTAGTCCCCCCTCATGGTTTCGTTATACTGTCCTTGGAAACGACTCTGTCCGAGGCTAAGGTTAGGGCTGGTATATTCGTTGGACCACAGACCAAGAGGATCATAAAATGTGAGGATTCCGCAACACTGTTGAACAGGACGGAGAGAGCGGCTTGGAGCAGTTTCGTTGCACTTCTTCACGGCTTCCTGATCACAAAGCTGAAAGCAGTGTGGAGTTGGTGCACTCTCATAAAGAATTACGCCAAAATGGGATGCAGAATGTATCCGACTGTCCATATAAGTGATTTGCATCTTGACAAATTCAACAAGCCAGGCAAGTCCTTTCATCAAGATATATCGAACTTTGAACGTAGTTACCAAGGACAGGATAACGAAACCATGAGGGAGGACTCCATTTGGGTGGAACTTCGAGAGAGTGATTCACAGTACAATCGTGAATCCAGAAAATCTACACACTTCTGAGCCTTGTTGAGTGGTTTCCGACTGTGTTTGTCCATTCCTTGTGCATTATTTGTTTTTACCTGATCATAGTGCCAAAAATGATTAAAAATCTTTCTATTTTCACAAAAAAACGAGTTTTCTTCGTGCTGTCGTCGTGTAAGCAGACTTTAAAGGCAGTGTTCACGATAATCTTCGATTTTGAGATTAATCGCTAAATCGATTGCTTGGCCCCCGAGCATAACTGAAATGACGAAGAAACCGAGAAAAACGCACCAGAAAGGTACGAAATCCTCAAGTATCAGCCCGCCTCTTAAGTATCAATGGAACTGTTCGTTGTGATAATGAAATCTTTTGTGGACCCGTCCTTCGTAATTCTCTACTCTCTAATGCCCCGTTCCTCCATTACGGCCCTAACTAATACTGTTTTGCCCGAAATATTCTTCCATTTTCGATAAGTCCCATTTTTTACCAGTGACAACCACCGTGAACATGTTCATCCAATCAGACAACTAGTCAAGGCCATAGAATAATGTCACTGAAATAAGACGAATTAGTGCGTTTCTCGCCGTTTCTTCGTGATTTTGGTAACACTTGGTTGCAAACGCATTGTTTTGAGTGAAAAACTTGGAAACGAGAATCATCGTGAACAGTGCCTTTAAGCTTAATGAAGTAATTTTTTCTCATACATTAGACATAAACAATTGAAATATAACACTTAGAAGCCAGGAACAAAAATTGTTTTACATAAACACGCGATTTTCCCAACTTCATTGCCCTTGTCACAAAAGCGATGTTTTCGTGGGACAACAGCGATTTACTGTCTGTTCGAGACCTAACGGGTTAGGAAAACACAATTCCAACCCAGGAACAGAAAAAAGTGAAAATTTGTTACATAGTGTTATTAGCATCAATAAATTTAGACACCTGAACGACGAGAGCAGCTTACCGGGTTCCGGACGTGTCAACGCCACCATACAGAAACACATGGTGGATCGCATTGTTGTCGGCCCAAAAGCACAAACATTCCGCTTGAAAAGTGACTCTTGATTCAGAGCTACCATAACAAGCATCTGAAATCGCCTGTAGTTTTGCCAGGACAAAACCTTTTTCAGATGACAAAAAAATCTCAGTGCGTGGACATAATGTAGAGAGTGTGTAGCATTGAATTCTGAAGCATACTATCGGCCCATTCAACACCCAGCTGGACCCGCAGCTCAGACTCTTAAAAGGAAATATGCAGTCTTTATGACCCAACTAAAATAGCGGAAGAACCCCAATTCAAATGGGCATGTCACATGTAAGGTGTTGGACAAGCATTATTGTCTAATTATCGACGTCCCTGAATAACTGGATGAACTCCAATGAGACGCTCTTGCCTTGCTAGGGAGACCGTTCTAGCGTCTAAAGGCCTCGGCATTGTGGCAAAGCGGCGGGCGAGCGAGCAATTAGGGGCGTGGCTTGCACATTTTCGCGGCGGCGTCGCCGGCAACCCCGTGAGTGTGATTTCGATTAGAGCGCGAATGCAATTTTGAGACCTTCGTTTCATTGTTTTGGTGAGACTTGATTCCGAAACTGTTGTTTTCACTTTGTCTGCTGACTTTTCTAAATTTCTACTTCCTGGACGTAACCGGGTAAGACACAGACCATGTTCACTGTACGTGCATATTTCTTCATTTTAACCTCGTGACAGCAAAAATGAAATTAGTGCGTAAAACTGATGGTGGTTTGCATCATTCACGACTGATCACTATCGTTTTTGTATGAAAACACAGACAGGAAATCAAGAGTAGCTGAAAATTTGCAAGCAAAACTAACGAAACAACTAAACAGCTCTCAAAACTTTGAATGATGGTGCTGGCAGGGTTGAGACTCGGACAGGAAATAGGGCTGACAGCGCGCAACAATAGGACCGACCGCGGGATCGGCGACGTTCCGACCGCACCATTGCGAGCGTTCCGACCGGTATACTGCCGCGGTCAGTACGAAAGTGTGCGCGTTCCGAACGCAAATCTGCATCACGGCACTTTGCGTTCGGACCGCGGGCAAATATGATATCACGGCACTCTTCAGATTCAGAGGGGCTCAGAACAGCGCAGTACGCCAGCAGGGGATCCTACAATAATGGTGCCCAGTACTGGCTATTACAGTATAAAATAGCCAGTACTGAATATCAGGATTGGGGGACTCCAGGCTAGCGTATTGCATAGCAACATGACACGAAAATGATAATATACAAATTTATTTCCAAATCAATCACTTGATGGTACATCAATTAGTAATGAGACGATAATTGTGAAACAAATTGTATTTGTTCACAATAATGGCTAACGGTTATACACAAAAATATGCAACGAAATACATTACATGATCGAGTTCACAAGTTTCCAAAAAATGACTTCAAATACATGAATAAAAAACACATTGGAAATATGGGTCAATTTTGATGTCAGAATCCGAAAATAGTGCACGTTGGTGTGATTTTAAATGTCAAATATTCGAAAAAACAAGTGAAAATAAATTTTAGTAACTGAAAAATTATACACTCGAACTGCGAATTCCCTTTTTGTGTCACATCCAGTCAAGTTATTCATATTTTGAATGTTATTACTGTAGAACTCTAATCCGCATTCATTTATTGTGCTTCCACGCTGTTACATGAAAATTATGTTTCGAACAACACTGTTTCCAATTATTTCAAATCATCTTCGACCTGTATTTGTAAAAGTAATGGAAGAGCAATCTGTATGCTTTCTTCATAAATTAGGTGTAAATGAGAGAATCGCAAGGTTTGTTTGGGTTGAATTTTCGAAAACTTTCAATTAAGAGTCCTGGGTTCTCGCAACAAAACTCCGACTTTTCATGTGATTCTCAAGCGTGTTTGATGAAGGATTTCGAGAATTCAACCAACATCGCTCTTTCATTACTCGTGCAAATACTGCTCAAAATTTCGCCGCACTTCGTAGATCACGACGTTTTTATAAACGATGGCAAAAAACTAATTCCTTCAAAAACAAAGCGATTTTAGGGAACTTCGGCACATGATTCATATAATTGTGTAGCAATTTCATGTGTGAGTACGACAGCTTTTCCAGTAGTCGTAAAAGTCTTCCTTCAAAAAGGTTACATGCATCGGACGTTTTTTTGCCAAGTTTGCCAGATGCTCCCCGTTTTTTGCAAAACATAGCGCGGGTATTGTACATGAACCTTGGACGGAATGCAGGTGACGACGCTCGAATATAGAATCAGAAAAAAAAACTGATTTGTTCTCGAGTAAATCAAGTGATTTTAGAAAAAGTCCAATGATCTTATTGTTAAAATAAACACCTGCATACTTATTTGGATCAAAAAGAGGGGTTTATGAACTCCGGAAATTTGATTATTATGTTATTACGATCCGTTGAATGACTGTATTCAGATTATTGATAGATTCGAAAATAAGGGACTAATGCACAAGTATTAGCGGCACAATTGAACGATTCAGCACTATTAAACAGCATTTCATCACAATTATTTACAGGAAGGAATAAATTCTTGAGTGAAGATTAGTTCTAACCAGACTAACTGTAACTCCCTATGCTCTTCATTGCACAACAGATAGAACAACATGAGCTTGCTTCTCTATCCAAAAAAATGGAAACGGACCTTATATCAAAGTTTGGCATAAATTTTGGGTGCAGAATATTTTAGTCCGGCCTAATACCTACCACTGTCACAACAAAGTACTGAAAAAAATTTAGTCAGGGAAAATCTATAGCCCCGGAAAGTGTTACACACCTAGCTCTGCTACGACGGCCTCTTCAAAGGTAGTGCCCGGAAACTCAACGGGACCATCGTACTGTGGTGCAGCATTTCCTAGAACAATAATCTCACTGGGTTCAACTGCTAAACCGTAACACAAAACGCATACATCGCTTTGTAGTCTTCGATCTGTTCCATCTGGTTTTCCGCGTCTCGCTTCGAGCCTTCCCATGCGAAATCTCTCAGAAATTGCTGGAAAATAGAACCTATTCACTTCGCAAACGTCGTGAGCCTATGTTGCAAACGCAGATTTATCAGTTGGCTGTGCTAAGACGGTAGCAACAAGTATGAGAGTCGCTTATTATTGAAAAAGCTGTTTTGTGAATTCCATGTCAAGTGTACACACTATGCACATTTTATGCATACGTTAAGATGCAAAAGCTTCTTCTCTACTTAAAGGCCGCGTTCACGATGATTTTCTTTCCCGAGTTTTTCACATAAAATAATGCGTTGGCCTCCAAGTGTTACCAAAATTACGAAGAAACGGCGAGAAACGCAATAAAACGTCTTATTTCAGTGACATTATTCCCTAGCCTGGACTAGTTGTCCGATTGGAAGAAACATGTTGCCGGTAGTTGTCACCGGTGAAAAATGGGGCTCACCAAAAATGGAAAAATATTTTAGGCATAACAGTATTAGATAGGGTCCGAAAGAAAGAGCGGAGCAACAGAAAGTAGAGAATTGCAAAAGACGGGTCCACAAGAGATTTCATTATCACAACGAACAGTTCGCGTGAGAGTAAAAAGTTGAGGTGAGAGTAAGGGATTTGGTGCGCTTCTAGGGCGTTTTTCCCGATTTCATCGTCATTTCAGTTCTACTCGGAGGACAAACAATCGATTTAACGATTAATCTCAAAATCGAAGATTATCGTGAACATTGCCTTTAAAGGCAGCAGACACGCTCAAAAACGTTGTTGAGATAACCACTGGGGTCATATGGCCCCTAGTAGAACGCTCGCGACGTTGGAAGCGTCAAAAACTAGTCTAAACTACTGAATTTGAGCAATGCAAGTCGAAAAAATTCGTCAACCCCGCCCAGGAGCTTCGACAACCCCGCCTCCACATACGAACTCGCCCAGATTGATTCTTTGAATACAGTCACTGTGGCTGGTTTCTGATGCTTACAATTAGGTGAGCGTTCTAGTACAGGCTGCAGGAGTCTATCGGCTCCGCAATCTCAAGTCTATCGGCTTTTGCACACCTACAACGTCGCTCAAAATTTTTTATCAAATCTCAAAGCACTTTTTTGCTGTTGTGCGTTCTCCTGGCTAAGCTCCTCCCACTTTTCGAAACATTGATAACACTCCTTAGGAACCCTTACCCACATCCAACGACAATGCTCACCTAATTTCAAACTTCTACACACTTTTTGCCCTTGTGCGCACTCCCCTGAAGCCCCGCCCACTTTCGGTACATTGAAAACTTGCCTCCGAAGTCTTCACAGCCTGATTCCCCATGCTTTTCCAAATTTCAAAGCATTTTCTTGCCGCTGTGGGCACTCCTGTCGAAGCCCCGCCCACATTCCGGAACATTGAAAACTGGCCCTCGAAGCCCTCACAGACTTCCAGCCTGATTTCCCACACTTTTTTCGAATTTCACAGCACTTTTTTGCCGCTGTGCGCACTCCTGTCCAAGCCCCGCCCGCTTCCGATCAATTTCCTTTCACGCCTTTAAGGTTTCCTACTTGTTTCCCTCAAAGCTACCCACTCAACTGAATCCCTACACACCTTCCACAACATTCTGCACATGCCTTCATCAACCGACGGTCAACGTCCGTTTTCAATAAGTATTATTGTTATTCTTGCTAATAACCTAGCGTGAACAACGCAGGTAATCATAAAAAGGGGTGTACACACAGGAGACACAAGGAGAACACAGAACCATACAGTGGAAAGAAAGAAAAATAAAGAACAATATTAAAAAAGCGAGATGACACGGAAACTGCAGCAGAAATAATCGACGATTCAGGCGTGAAATTGAATGTGTCCTCGTCGCTACGCACCATGCATTTTCCCTCACGTCTGCGCGCGGTTGGTCCTAAAGTTGCTCTATCGAATACGTATATGAAATTTAGTGATACATTCAGCTATCCATGCCTCCTTTCTTTTTCACTCTTGGCTTTAACAGTGTCTGCTGTCAAAGCTTGGATTTCTAAGGACTAACGATTAAGGAATAACGATTAACGAGGGTTTTGGCTTGTTGAACGACTAATGAATTACAGAGTTCCAATTATGCATTTCCCTGGATCCCATAGAAAAAAGTCCCTTTAACAGGTCTTGACAAAGTTGGCGAGTCTGAACACGTAAGATTCTGTCAGTGGATGCAGATTCACATTATTTCCGAATTCTCTTCTGATTTCCGCACCCATTTTTCGGAAATCGGAAAGCGGAATTCCGCGGCCCAAAAACCTGCGGAAATCGGAAAACGGAAAATCGGAATTCCGCTCATCTCTGATCAGCATGGGACCGTTTTCAAGATAGGCGGAAAACAAGAAAAACGATTTCTATCGTGAACACTGCCTTTAATCATTTCATACCTGAAAACATTGAATCTAAAAGAAGTTATCAATAAAAAGTCGCTGAAAAACGCGATAAAGCGCCGCCGTATGCATTCTAGACGAAGGGTAATGTACTAGTGATGAGATCTGTGAGTGTTCTTCAACCAATATTCTATATCAAAAGTTATAAACTCCAAATGAAATAATGAATTCAAGTTTTCCCAACCGACAACCCGAAAAACCAGGAACAGACCTCACTTTCGCGTTCAGCGCCCCAAATTACCCCGCCCCGTGGACGACCGTTCAAGAAGTTGTAAGAAGTACTCAGGCGATTCTCGCCCCGAACCACATCGGAGCCGCCTGAGAGTTCGGCTCGTTCTCCCAATCTTCGGGTCACAGCTGTTGTTGTTCGAGCGAACTGGAGGAGCACGGACAGCAACGGCCCAGAAAGCAACAGCAGGGGCCCGAACAACAACAGAAGCCAAACAGCAGTTCGGCAATACGAGCCGGACTGTCTGGCAGCTCAGGGTAGTTCCTCGTACAACGCTTCCTTGGATTGTCTTCGGCGCTTTCGGTGGGCGCATGTATCAAGACATAGGTGGTAGTTTTGTCGGGTAACGCACAGCAATGGGATTGAATTATCATTAAAGCAATTGTCGATCAGATTTCCATTAATCTCTTTGCTCAAAGAACAATGACTTCAGAGAAGTATGAAAAGATTGGCAGTATCGCCACTGCCATTGCATCTCCAATTCAAAATTTTAGCGGGGTTTGATTTGGTGTTTTATCACTATATCATAGCGATCAAAGCCGAACCCGCTTCTTCCTAATGTTTTCAATACATAAAAATCCGAACAGGCTTTACCGAGTCGTTTCTGATGTTGAGTACAACTTCCATTTCGAAGTCCTTCATGTCAGGACGCCATCCGAAGACGTTGTTGATCCGTCCTCCTAAAGCTCGAGCAGCCTCCATTGACGAGAAACTATGACGGCTTTTATCACCCGCACGATTGCAGGTCACCCTTAACACCTTTACCGGCTCAAAGAAGAAATATGTCATTTTCCTAAAGTTAACTTTCTAGGATTAAACAATACCTGAACGTGAAGGAGCTCTGGGTACATAACCCAGAAACATCATTCCTGATAACTTCTCGCATTTGCTCCTATAAAGTTCAATCTCTCGACGCTGCGACAATACACTGAGGTCGGATAAGGGGTTCAAAATGCTTGAGTTTCACGAAAGAAATGCAGAGGAAGAAGTTCGCTTTTGGATGCTAAATTACAATTCGCCAAAAAAAAAAGCTGACTCGAGAGAAAAAAAAGTTTTCTGAAAGATCCTCATATTGCGTACTGACAGTTCAGAGGGCAGCACAAAAGAAAAAACAAACCTTGACTTTGTCACATCCGCCAGGGATGGATTTTCCGAAAGCGACCTCCCAGCATTCAACCGCGGTCTTCCAATTTATTCGCGAAATTTGGCTCACGATTAGATCCATGGCTTTCTTAAATGAACTCCTTGGGCGGCATGCACGTACGCGGCGGGTTATGTTGGGGTTAGGCAGGGTTTGGGGCGTCGACGCGTTTCGTGATTGCTGTGCGAGTGCTATAGATAATCAATAGCTGGTGTCTCTACTGAGTTTCGGCTGCCCCACCCTCCTAGATAGGGTTTGCGAGGGAACGATATTCCAGTGCTAGCCTAACCCCCTTTTAGCCCTCGCGTCGCTAGCGTCAAACGCGACGACGCTCCAAACTCTGCCTAACCCCAACCTAACCCGTCGCGTACGTGCATGCCGCCCCTTAAAGGCATCGTCCGCGCCGAAAACCATATATTATTTTTTTCATGATTTTGTATATGTATTTGTATTTTTCATGCTTGACCGCTTCAGTGAACGGAAATGTCGAAAAAAAACTTCATTTGTAAAAAAAACCAGTTTGAATACACTGCTGAATTGTATTTGAATTTCGGGCCAAAATCGCTTTGAAGTTTTTCTGCATTTTTTCTGCACAGGCCTGGTCAGTGTCATTTTTAGAGTTTTTATGCTTGAGGAGCTTGTGCCATTGTTGTTTTCCAAGTTGACAAGCACGCTCATACCGATCAGTGGACGAAGGGCTACAGTAACCCCCATGAAAAATTTCCAAGTGTCAGCTTGGATATGAGCACATCGTAATAGCCAACAAACATGTTTGCACAATTTCGACCTCCTCAACTACTCCTCAGTGGCTTCTCGAATAGAGCGGCGTGTGAATGAATGCATACCGCTCCTCTGCCCTTTTATACCCCGCATGTGATGAGCGTGTGTTGTGTATCATGTTTTGCTCAAGAATGGTTACGGTAGCCCGACGTCCATATGATTGGTATGAGCATTAAAATTCCGAGTTGTTGGACGGTCGCATCAACATTCAATGAAAATGTGCTAGATGATCGGCCCCACGGCTGTTTACTTTTAAGGTGCTCATTTTCAGAGCCTCACGTGGCTGATGTCAGCTAGCCCGAATGGATTGATTGCACACAAAAATTGGAAATGATTTTCAGCGCGTACGATGCCTTTAAATAATTGAATAAAGGACTAGTGGAACCCCTCCAACAAACTTTGGCCAGAATACCCTACAGAAGCCTTCGCGAATTTTTTTTTTCGAAAGTTTTCGTTTTCGTGATAACGGTATTGCTCCTCTATTTCCCCAACGATGACATGGTCCCAGTTCGCTCTGCGAAGCTCCAAATTTTTAGTTGTTTCGTTAATCTCAGCTTCAATTACAATCTTGGAAGCTACGTATGCTGCAACATGTTCGACCCATTTCTCCAACGATACTTGGCTAATTTCACCGTGGTTCATAGAATCGCCATTTTCATAAATGAAGAATCACATACTTTTTGTGTTGCGCTAGTCAGCCCTTCCAAGTCGTAATCGTATAGCACAGCATAGAGATTATCCACTGAACGAAGACGTAAAGCCTGATATAATAGTTCAATGAGTAAAAATTGGCAATGTGAAAAGATATATAGGATACAAAAAAACCTCGGGGATCCTAGTTGGATCACAATCAAATCGAACAAACCCTCGTCCCCTTCTGACAATCGAGGTGATCTTGGACGCGACCTCCTCCTCAGCGACTTCTTCAAATCCCGTGATCACACTTACATAAAACTCAGTCATCTGAAAGCTCAATTTATGTTTACGTTTATTTATTTGCTGGGCACGTACAGTCGAGATATCGATAATAGCCCATAGCGAATCAAGTCTTCCATCCCTCAGACACCATATCGGCTGTAAAACGGCGAAATTCACTTGGTTCCTACGCGTGCTGGTGGGGAGCGGAGGTGAGAGACAGTGAGAGAGCGTAGGACAGACGGAGGCCAAGGAGTCGCGTGCGCCGCTCGCGCCTCGAATGATGTGAATTACGACGTTTTATAGAGGGTACTTATCTGGGAGGATAGAAAAACACCCACTCGAACAGCGACTGACTCCGCAAGTAATTATGTATAGGCCCAATACATATTCAAAAACCTCTATGATTCTGAGGCCGGATTCATCAAAGCATTGTCCATGGTAAGTTAGCGTTATCGGCTAACCGCAACCGTTATCAGTTATTTTTAGGCTTGCTGACTTACTGATAACGATCGCGGTTAGCCGATAACGCTAACTTACCGCTGAAAATGCTTTGATGAATCCTCTGAACGGCCTCTGAATGGAAGCCTAATCTGTGGCACATCCCGAGGGGAATTAATCAACACCGAGAATTTATCATTTAAAACTTTATCTATTCATTTACAATCTTGTTAACCGCTTCAAGAACTCAATATCACAAGTGTACTTTTCGTAATTGATCGAGGGTCACACGGGAACAAATATACAGGGTGGCTAAAAATCATGGGTGTGTAAAAAATACGTTATCATTTTCAATGATATACACCACCCAACGGCATTTCCCATTTTAAAGGAACTAAAATAGGACAGGTAACGGTATCTAAAAAAAGAACCTGGTTTTTCCCTTCCTTGCTCTTACACAACGTTCCAAACGAGGGAGCAAGCAGGCCTCTCGGTTGATGGTCCAATTGGTGATTTCCTTGCTCTAGAAACTTAACTCTAAGTATTCCCGAAGAGAGAAGTCCACCGTTTGAAGATTGGGACTGAGCGAAGGCAGAACATCACGTGTTAAATCCTAGAAAATCGGTGTCGAGGAAGCCCGCTGTCGCTTTTGCTTGATGGGTAGATGCCCTGACCCGCTAGAAGAATCCGCGAGCGCTTTCCTGCTCCTATAAGCTGTAATATAGTCCAGAGTATAGTTTAGAAACATTCTGGCTTTATTCTTCACTTTCTGAGACTAAAAGTTGATGCCCTCACCTCCGCGGTCGCAACTTCTGCTCGAACCTTCTAACCTTACCCAAAACACGCCTTGTAGTTACTAACTTCTTTGCTCCTAACTTGCCGGTTCCCAACCACCTCGGCTGTGGTGCACCTCAGGAGAAATAGGAGAAATTTCCACTTAAACAACAAAACACCTTCCGTGCGGTGCACCATTGATCTTTCGCATCCCTGTTCGGAAGTTTGTGTGAGAGGAAAGGACGGCGATTCGAAGCACTTTCATGAGATAATGTTATCTGTGCCATTGTCGTTCCATTAGAATGAAAAATGCCGTTAGGTAGCAAATTTCGTTGAGAATAGTTGCGCTTTTGTATGTGCCAATACTTTTTAGCCACCCTGTTTTTATATATTTATTTATTCCGAAAAAACGTCGGCGAGTAAGTCATAAGCAATGTTTTGTGGATTTAAAATTTCAGGAGAATGCTACATATGCGCGCAGCGTTTCCCTTCAATGGGAAAGAGGATCTCTTTTGTTGATTCATAGGAACACCGCCGTTCTTAGAATGTCCCCGTCCTCACGAAGCCGTGTGTGTGATTGGCCAAACTCGCCCAATGACTAATGATAGGACGGTTACGCGGGAACAGAGAAGTTCAGGGAGCGGTATGCAAGCGGCCTCTTATCTCCCCACTCGCCCGTCAAGTGACGCTGGGGTTCGCATCGTTAAGATTTGTTATTTACTTCACTCGCTAGCTACATACCCCTGTAGCGGCCCGCCGCTGATGTTGGCGGCAAGGTAGCTGAAGCGCTTGTCACTAATTCATAGTATTAATGTCAACGTTAACATTTCGCCCTCCTCATAATGGTCCGAGCAGAGTCGAATCGCGGCGCTGCGCGACCTAATGGTGAGCTGCTATACTGATAGATCGCTGCGATTTATCAATACGGCAGCCCATCACAAGGTTGCGCAGCGATGCATTCTGCTCAGCCCCTAAGTGCTGCATGCGCCAGCGACTAAACGTTGCGCGTTAGGTCAGTGGTATACTTTGTCGTTGTCATGAGTGACAATCATGAAATTCAGCACAAATCGCGGCGGGACCAGCATTGGAGCAACGGCACTGGCCGCCGTAGGAACAGTTGCCGCGCGGCGGTCGCAGCGACGTGTCACGGAGGGCTGGAATACTGCAAGCATGCCGGAGCCTGTTATTGCCACTGTCGCTCGTCGCTGTGCTGCGCACTGAGACAGCGACCGCTTTAAAGAGCAGGAGTTCCGCGGCAGGCGGTCGCTGTCGTTGTGAACAGCGACACGACCGTGTGTCAAAGAAGTATATCATTGGCCTTGGCGTTTCAGAGACACTACGCTTGCTCCTTGCGCTATGGACGGAGCCTTACGAGTCAAAACGAATAGCTTCGAGTAGTTCCCCCTACTTGACCCACATAATGCCGAGGCTCCAGGGGCAGATGCTGCTATCGATGTACTCCGCTTCCTCCTCCAAATAGTGCTGCACTAACTTTGTAATTGATTTCTGACTGAAAGCCATCAGTATTTGATCGGTCGCGGTGAGACAAAGGATTTTTATCTTAATTTTATCTTGATTTGTCAGTTCCGTTCTTTTGCTAGCCTATCAGTTTACAAAGCGCGTCCATTAGACGTAATAATAAATGAATAAAATAATCTCAGAATTTTCCGAAATTTCAGAGTGCGCTCGAAAAGAAAGCATTCGACAAATAACAGGCAGCAAACATTCAAATTCAAATGCATCTCCACTCCCCCCGGTTTCTATGAGACTAACCACATCGGTCTCTTGCGTTTTGCTACTTGTTCCGATTTTGTTCCTCACAAGCGTACCCGAAATAAATGAATGAATGAATGAATGAATCTCAGAATATACAAAGACATAATTCTCGTATACATGTTGGGTGTCATGGTTGTGCGTGAATGAAATTTCAAACTTCGCGAATCGTGGAAGTTTGTTCTAATAACGCACTTAAATCATGAAACCTAACTTATAACCTGCGAATGCCCCCGAGATCAGAAATACAAGAAATGGGGCACGCCCACACAGCAAATCGCAGCAGGAAATATGCAGAGAAAACAAGAATGCATAAAAATGTAAAAGGTAGAGCATGAAAACAACAAAGCTGTGAGTGTCGAGAAAGTGAACAAAGTTTTTCTGTAACGCAAAAAAAGCTGGGATTGTGTTCGAAAACGAGCCCTCGGCATAACTTACTCTGATAGGATTTTCCGTAAACCTCCCGCTAACCTACCGAGCCGTAGCTTATCAAGCAACGGCCCGGCAGGTTCAAGGCACCGACTCTGCAGGTTCAAGGCAGACTAACGGCTCCGCAAACCAACCAAGAATCTTCTAAAAAATACTACCTAGCTTCTAAGGAAACCTTTCTTTTCTCTTAATTCCTTTCTTCTCTTTCATGCCTCTACTCACAGAGAGTTCCTTAGCCAGGCTATCGCTCCTTAAAGGCAGCATACACGCTCTCAAACGTGGTTGGGATAACAACGTGAATCGTATCGTATGGCTTACAACATAATGCCTACGCATTTTGAAGTGTAAAAAATGCCGTTACAGGAGTGTCAAACTTGGCCCCGCCCGTATTTTCACGCCCCCTGTATTTGGCCTTTTCCTGCAACGCAAGGTTGCTGGGTCATCTTCACCGTCGGTACTGTTCGTGGATGGCCTAACAAGTGAATCACACACGTCGCTGACGGTGAAGATGACCCAGCAGCCCTGCGTTGGAGGAAAAGGTCAAGTACAGGGGGTGTGAAATTACGGGCGGGGCCAAACTTGCTACTCCTGTAACGGCATTGTTGGTCGTCTTTGACGCTCCAAAATGCGTAGGCATTATGTTGTAGGCCATACGGTTCGATTCGCATTCTTATCCCAACCACGTTTACGAGCGTGTATCCTGCCTTTAAAGGCATCGTCCACGGTGGAAATCACTTTCGATTTTTTGTGCACAATCAAACAATTCGGGCTAGCTGACATCGCTCACGGAGCTTGAATTACTTAGACATTGGGAGCAGCGGATCGCTGGCGAAAATTCGCCAGTTGCTCAACAGCTGGGGGACAGCTGGCATTTAGCTGGCCAATGGCGATCACGAGGCCAACAGTGGCTGGCGAATATGTGCCAATTGCCTAACAGCTGGGTGATAACTGGCATTCAGCTGGAAATTGGTAATTACGAGGCCGACAGCTGGCTCATCCTTGGCATCTCAATTAGAGCTAGCGGCGGACCGCCGGCGAAAATGTGCCAGCTGCCTGAAAGCTGCGTGATAACTTGCGATCAGCTGGCAAGGGCAATCAAACCTCGAAATTACCGAACGCATAAAGCCGCAGTTATCCGCCAATCGGCACTTGACTGGCGCATAATCGCCCAGTGGCCTTCGCTTGGCACTGAGTCGTCACATGGCTGGCACTCGAGAGTTGTCGACTACTCACATTCTGACATGTTATAGTTTGATCTCTGATTTCATTGATGAGCCAAGCCGGTTTATAAGGCGATTCACTCCATTGAGTGCTCACTCGGCACTTTGATGCCGGCCCTGGAAGGTGACCTGAAGTCACTCTACAGAGGCTAGCATATTTTTGGCAGCTGAGGGGCAAGTCCCCACGGCTAGGGGGGGGGGAGGTGTGGTGGGTTCCCCACCTCAGACCGTTGCGTAGGCGATCTCCTACGCAACGATCTGCGGTGGGGGAGCCACCTCGACTCATCGGTCTGCCAAGAGACTGGCGGACCGCTGGCAAATGATTGCTCAACAGCGGGCTGCCAGATGTTAGCCAAGGGACTGCCAGCGGTCGGCCAACGTCCTGGCGGACCGCCGGCTAATGGCTCTCCGACACCGGGAATGGTTTTCGCTCGCCAAGCAAATGCCGGCGGTCCGCTAATCCCAATGTCTGAGTACTTGTTTTGGAATGTCATTCTCCGGCTAATCAGTTTTCTTTGTTTCCTCAGCGTTCAATATTTCAGTAATTGATTTTTTTATCAAGTTGTGTATTGCTTACGTGGACTTGTTCCGCGTCTGAAATAAATAAATAAATAAAATGGCATCTGTATGGTTTGCAGAAGACTTGCTGACATCACAAAAACGAAAGCCTCAAAGTTCTGTGGGTTGATTTCCTTGGAAACCAGAGCAAAAGCAGTGAAAATCGCATGATTAGCCTTCTCACTCAATTGTAGAGCAGGATTTACCTTCACCTTCTCAGATAGCCATGGAGTAGTAAGTTGAACGCGCGTAAAAAAGATCAGGAGCACCCTTGCTGCAGCTGCTACGAACAGCAGGAGTTACTGCCAATTAGTAGCAGCTCCTGCTGCTTGTTGTCGGATTCAACTCCTTAGTTTATCTAGCACGCGTGAGTTCGGCACCCCCCCCCCTCCTAGTGTCTGCTGACACTCTCCTCCAATGATTTGTCTGATACGAAGGAACACTGCAGCATCCTCTTGTACGGCGACGGCGAGTATACAAGGCGACCAGTCTCACTGAGGGCAGTTAACCGTTTGATGACGGTCCCAGAAGGTGACGTTGCGTCTTTTTCTGGACGTCAATTTTAGACGCTGATGAGATTGTTCCCATAGCCCATCGCAAGGGAAGCCTCGCTGCCAACCGTGGCGAGGTTGGCCTCTATGCTGTGGGCCGTGACAAGAATTATACCCAACACCGCTAAAGAGGGTGATAGTCCAAATTCTTTCTTCGTTTGCAGAACAGGCTGCCGATAACGAGAATTTGAACCCCAGCATGCGTTGGCAGCATATGCTGCTGTTAGCATATGCTGCTGTCAGCAGCTGCTGCTCATAAGGGGTTGTATTCAATATTTGCCCTGGGATGCAGCTCCTATTGTGATACGGTACTACTATCCCATGACTGACTTAAAGGCAGTGTACGCGCAAAAAATCGTGTTCAAGTTTTTCACTATTTTGAGCAGGTAACCTCACCAGGTTGTGATATATCGCAAAAAGGCCACCCAAAACACTCAAATTCTGGAGAGAAATTCGTTTGAAAATCCCGAAGCATTCACCTTCCTTTTTTCAACGTCTGTCCGGTGTGTCTTGTGTAATACACAATTGTCGGAAATGCTGGACGTCTGAAAGTGTTTAGCCCCGGTAACTTCTTAAATTGATTATTTCTTTTGGCCTTTTTAGTGTCAGGAATCCTATTAAAATAAGAAGCTTCCGATACACACGTTTGAACGCGAGAATTTCTCGAAATAAAGATTATGGACATTGGGATTTGCCGGGGCCTGTTGTGGCGCTTCTGCTCCTTGTGCTAGATGATCGACCGGGAAAACGCCTTTTCAGACCACGGAGCGGTTTTCGAAAGGCTGTAGCATTACGAGTACCCAGCTTTGAGGTCTCAAGCTTTGCCAACTATCTCCACTGGGTTCAAACATTGGATTGATATGAAAAAACCAAGTGCGGTTTTCTGCGCGGACGCTGCCTTTAAAGGCAGGGTTCGCGATAAAAATGACATTTGAGCTCTCTTCCTGAGAATGTAGATTTGGTGATCACAAAAGTAAAAATAAGTGAAAAAACACGGAAGTTCGCGAGAAAAACGTTCAAAAACGAAGTATAGCGGTTAATTACCTGTGTCGGCCGGCCCCCTAATTAACGCGATTTTCATTAATGCTTGCTTATCCGACATTTATTTTGCTGCTCAAGTAATCAGTAGTCTCCAGAAATGTTCAGAAATTACTTTAGAAGCAAAATAAAGGTTGAAAAAACAGGCTTTTACCCAAATCTCGATAATTGGGGACGGGAGGACACCAAGCCATAACTTTCTCCTGAGCGTTTTTTCTCCAATTTTTTACTTATTTTCACTTTTGTGATGGCCAGATCAACCATTCTACGGTGATAGCACAACAACCGATTTTATCGAGAACCCTGCCTTTAATCATTCAACCTCGGAATTATGTCAATAACCGTTCTGCCTTATTAATATTAAAACGCCTTGCAGGAAGGAAGCTATAGTGATTCTCGTACTTGTCGCTGTAATACTCGTTTCTTTGAAGGCGAGGCCCGGTAAAATTTCGTCACTCCCGAAAGTCGGCTTATATATCCTCTGGTTCCCAGCCAAATTTACTCTGTTCCCTCGCGCACGGGTGGTGGCTAGCGTGTATCAACGCCCTCGAGGAGGCGGGAGAAACGGGGGAGGAGCGAGGTTCCTGATTGGACGCAGCACGGGCTAGCCCCTGTTGCGTCCAATCAGGAACCTCGCTCCTCCCCCGTTTCTCCCGCCTCCTCAGGGGTGTTGATACATGATGGCCACCACCCCTCGCGCACTTGTGCGGAACGAGGGTAGAGACATCGAGAAAGTGTGGGGAGAAGGAGACGCAGCGTACGCGCGCAAACGCACGCGATGAACGGAAATGAATCTCACACGGAAACTGAGGATAGATTGGGCTGACCTATCTGAACACCGTCTGGACGTTTTGAAAACTATTAGTCTTTGCTTCTGGAGAGAACAGCCTCGAAGTCAGGTAATACTCACGGTAGTATTCACAGCATAATTATGGCCAGAATGACCGATATTTACTCGGCAGTTTTGAAGAATGCGTGGTCTATGGCTAAAACATGGACTAATTGTAAGTACATACATTTGTGACACGGTAGTCCACAGAAATGGTTGGAATAACTTGAAGAAAACCGTTTTACCGCAGTTTTCACACGTTCCTTTGGACTAACTCTAGCATATGCTCCGATTCAAAGGAAAATCTCGGAATCGAAATTCTGCCCGAACCGTGCTTCTAAAGTCTGTGATTCCAGGAGGATTGTATTATTATCACGTTCGCCTTAAAGGCAGTGTTCACGATGATTTTCGTCCCCGAGTTTTTCACATAAAACAAGGCGTTAGCCTCCAAGTGTTACCAAAATTACGAAGAAACGGCGAGAAACGCATTAAAACGTCGATTTTCAGTGACATTATTCTATAACATGGACTAATTGTCCGGTTGGATGAACATGTTCATGGTGGTTGTCACCAGTGGAAAATTGGGTTAATCGAAAATAGAAGAATGTTTATGCAAAGCAGGATTAGTTAGGGCCCTAAGGAAAGAAAGGAGCAATAGAGAGTAGACAATTGCAAAGGACGGGTCCACAAAAGATTTCATTGTCACAACGAACACTTCCTGTGATACATAAGAGGCGGGTGGTACTCAAGGATTTCGTGTACTTCTGGTGCGTTCCATTTTTTTGAATTTATTTATTCATTTAATACGCTACATAAGGTAGACATGGAAAATAGGGCAGAATATACATAGACGAAAGGCAAAGTGAAACATCACCACGCAAGAAAAACACTCGAAACTTTGCGTTTAAAAGATGGAAAAGAACGGGGCACATTCATAAAGTTCAGTTTCAGAGAGGCGAAAGCAGAGCCAGCTCTGCATGTGAAACTGTTCAATCGGAGGTTAGTTCTGGGAATCCCAAAATAAATTTTCTCTGAATTTCCACGTGTCCTAGAGGCGTTGAATTTATAGAACTTCGATTTGTCAATTCTCAATATTCCACTCAAGATTTCAAAGATCATACACACGTCGTTTCGCCTACGACGAGACTCGAGCGAGTGTAACGTCAGTTCTTGATTCCTCCTTGAGGGACCAGGAACCCTAGCATAGGAGAATCCGTTGAGTCTCAAGAAACTTTACGAGTAAAATTTTCTTGTACTCTTTCCAACAGTTGAATGTCTCTCTTTTTGTACGGGCAAAATACTGAAGTTCCCGATTCTACTACACTGTGTTTCATAACTATAGGTCCACCCAAGAATTTCGAGTTTCCGGGCTCGCCGTACATTCCGGTGGTCTGTGGGCGTTCCCATCGGAATCTTCACCCTTTAAAACCCCGATAAAAATCCTCCTGCCCATCCATGATTTTTTATTAGGTTTCCATGAATGATAGACAAAATTGTGACCGTTTCAAAACTATAGGTCCATCGAAGGAAATATACCGTTTCTTTGTTAGTACAAATGAAACTGGAAAACAGGGGTTATATACGGACTCCCTTAACGTCGTGCTAGGTATGCCTCGTGGAAATCGCCTGTCTTCGGATGAACAATCTCAAACGGAAGCGCTCAACGCGGCTGGATGGTCAAGAAGGAGGATTGCGGAGCATCTTGGACGATCGCACAATTGTATCAACAACTACCTACGGGATCCTGAGCGATATCGGAAGAAGAACCCTGGAGGGCGTCCGAGACTGCTTTCGGAGCATGATGAAAATAGAATCAGACGCCTTCTATCGAACTCAACGATGAGTCTCAACTGCTTGCGCAGCGAACTTTCGCTTTCGACGAGCAAAAGTACGGTTTGGAGGGCAGTTTAGTCGCAAGAAAAACCTCAGTAGAGAATTAATGAAGCGTGTGCCAAGAGTGACGGAACGGCACAAGGCGACCCGCGTTCAGTTTGCTACCAAAAACATCACAACGGATTGGTCAAATGTAAGGCGATTTTGCTCAAACGCTGCTCCGTGGCCCCAATCATTCCAAACTCTTCAGATGATCTGGAGCGACGAAAAAGGTTCAATCTGGACGGACCGGATGGTGGAAGAAGTAACTGGCGTGATCTACGGAAGCCACCGCGTGTCTTCTCTCGACGCAACTTTGGTGGTGGATCGCTCATGGTTTGGGGTGCATTCTGTGGATCTGGTCAACTCGAGCTTGCATTCGTTTCGTGCCGTGTGGACTCCGAGGACTACCAGAAGGTTCCAGAGGATCGTCTTCTGCCGTTTATCCGACGGCATCGTAGCCAGGCCTTCACTTTAATGTACGACAACGCTGCTATCCATGCTAGTCGGTCGACGTCAGCATGGTTTGCAAGGAGCAAAGTAGAGGCTCGGTTGGCCCGCGTGTTCACCTGGGGCCGTATTCATCATTGAAATGCCGGGTAAATCTTACTTTACATTTACCTTACCCGGAGCCGATAACTTACTCACTGCGAAACGGTATTCATCGCACACTTACTTACCCTGGTAAGATCCCGCGCAAAATGTGTTTATTGTGCACTTACCGAAACACTGAATAGGCGTCGTTAATTTGAAATTCTTTCGCCGATTCATACTTTTTTTTGTTCAAAGGGGCTAAAAAGAAGTGCATTGGTTTGATGATTAATGAAAACTTTGAAGTACATCATAGGGGGCCCCACCTATATAGAAAATAGCATCATTTAACATTACTGACTATTCAATTTCTTCTAGCGAGATTCTTCCAGAGGCACTCGTCAATTTTTTTTCTAATCGCTGTCCTACTCTAGTGGAGGATTACTCTATGATGGAATTTTTCCTCTAGGAGTATTAGGTTGTAGATAAAGCTACCCACTACTCATTTTTGTCTTTTTTCGGTCCAGTTTTTCAACCAAATTTGATACACCGTTCAAAAGCGCCAATTTGTTCCTATCTAAGTTTTTTTTGAGCTCTCACCTACTCTTGGTTGTTCACGAGTTTCAGGGGAAAATTTGTTATTTTTTTTGCAAATGTTCACCGATCGGCCAACGATAAATATGCCCTTTCGTGCGTAATACAAATCGACGAAAAAGCCAAAGGATTCTTCTATATTGCGTCGTGCCTATTTAATTGTAGAGAAAAACTCAAACCCATTATTTATTCGGCACAATAAATTTTGGCATTAGAAAGGCGGCTCTCCCTCTGTCGTATACTGCTGGAAGTTTTCTTCTAAAAATCACTTCATTGCGAATTGTCAAGTATTTTTCTTTCAAAATTCGAAGAAAAAGAAATTGGTGGCAGAAAGTTGACTATTCGCAAATTATCTATGGTGGATGAGAATATTACCCGTACAAATGTACTGCGAGATCTGAGGTCCAAACTCATTGCACAGAAAAAAGTTCGAAATGCGAAAATGTCGAGTACTTAAGCCATAAATTGAATTCGAGCGTTAGTATCACAGATTATCATTTTCTAGAAGGAGCGTCAAAAGTATTAGATAAAGGAACGACAGCGTTCTCGGCAGCTACACTATTAACATATGACCTCAGAAATTCAATCGGGCCAAGGATATTGTTTTCTCAAACTATTACTTTCGATTCAGCACAATACAACCTAACTCAGTAAGAGTTCGGTGAACATTGGCACGAAGAGTAGAAACCCGATAAGAAAATCTTTAGTTGCATTTTCTGATGCATTCAAAATTTGGTGAAGAAATCTAGTGGACAGAAGCAAGGAAAGTCTACCGCTTTTTCA
This sequence comes from Aplectana chamaeleonis, assembly GCA_029168955.1. Taxonomy (NCBI): domain Eukaryota; kingdom Metazoa; phylum Nematoda; class Chromadorea; order Rhabditida; family Cosmocercidae; genus Aplectana; species Aplectana chamaeleonis. The sequence continues at coordinate 351,765 of JAPDOI010000306.1, forward strand.
CGACAGACAACAAAAACCAATGAGAACACGGATGAAAAAACATTTATAACTTTCTGTTTGTGGAAAGAAACATTGAATTAATCATAAAAAAAGCAAAATAACCTATAATGATAGTTTTAATTATCGATGAAACGAATGCGCTCCATTGCTGTTTCCGCGGTGAGTGCAGCTGTAGCCGGCTGGGAGTAAAATTTACCCGGCTCCATACGTCGGGTAAATTTTACCTGGATTTTTACTCGAAAATCGCGGGTAAGTAAGCGTGCGAATACCGGGTAAGTGCCGAATTCGAAGGACTTTACACTTACCTCGCGGGTAAGTCATTGATGAATACGGCCCCTGATCTCAACCCTATGGAGAACCTCTGGGCCATCATTGTGCACAAGATTTGCAGTGACGCTAATCAGTACGCAACAATCGACGAGCTGAAGGAGTCGATCGCCAACGCCTGGGTATCAGTGCAACCCACCGTGATCAAAAATCTGGTCCAGAGCATGCCGAAGCGATTAGTTAGAGTTCTTTTGAATCAAGGAGGACAGAAAAGTTACTAGATCGTTGATTTTTGTTGTTTGTCGCAATAAAACTTTGATTTCTTTTAGTGGACCTATAGTTTTGAAACGGGTGTTTTTCAATCTTCGAGCTCCTGAAAATCGTACCAAATCTGAATTCTCGTCTACGGTTCTTCATAGAGGTTTTCGAGGGCGCTGATTTCGTAGGTGACCAATGCAGAACATTTGAGTTAGAGCGAAACACAAAATTACGGAGTTCATGGGTGGACCTGTAGATATGAAACGCTATGTATTGGCCTAACATACACCTAATACGCACGCGCTAAGACGCTTTTGTCACAAGTTGACAAGGCTTTGAAAATATGAAATGTGCGTACTGAGGCTTTATTACAGATTGCGTAATAATGAGTTGAGAAATCAAGCTCATTGTCGTACTGAAAGCCTCAATCCTTAACATTGGAAACAGTTGTTAACAAGTGGCCATCAAGCTCGTAAGTGACCGGAATACTGGAGTCTCCCATTCTCATGTGAACCGTTTTCTCAGGAGCGAGTGGTGAATCCCAAACTTTAGACCAGTCCAGTATCCTTTCCAGAGCGGCCTGAACATTTTCGACATCACCGACCGACTCTATCTTGTTATAAATCTTAACATCGTTTGCAAATCACTCCAGTCTCTTCCAAAAACAGGGGAAGCTCAGCTGTGTAGATAGCGAACAAAATGGGTGATAAAACACCACCCTGTGGCACCCGCTTCTAACCGATCTACTCGATGAAAAACTGGAACCCACTTTCGCCTGGAAACTACGGTCGCGAAGATAGTTTTTTATCCACCTGCACACTAATGGATGAAATTTTAATTTCTCAAGTTTCAAAATGAGTTTGTAGTGGTCTACCCTGTCGAAAGCCTTCGAAAAATCCAAATAAATTACATCGCATGCCTTTCTCGACTCCAGGTATTAACTCCAATCATTAATACACTCCAGCAGATTGGTTTCAACCGACCTCCCTGCCACAAACCCATGTTGATTCTCGGGAATAATTAAATTTTTTTCCACGTGGTCCACTATATGTTTTTTGAGGATCTTTTCAAAAGTTCTGAAAAAGATCGACGTGATGCTTACTGGCCTATAGTCATCCACCACTTGTGGCGGTTCTTTTTTCAACAAGGAAGACACAAATGATTGTTTCCATCTTTGTGGCACTTCCGAATACCAAAGTGACTGGTTGAAAAGATAAGCAAGATGTCCAGCAATCACATGGGCAATGTTTCTCACAAAAAGCGTCGGTATAAAGTCCGGTGTAACAGAGAAGGATTTGAGCAACTTTCTGAGAATGTAAAAAATCTCATCGCTTTCAAAAAATGGGAAACTACTCATTGGGTACTCGATTACAGGGCAGAAAAGAGGGGATACGTCACTGAACTCCCCGTAGACCACGCAAAACTTGTCAGCTAGCAAATTAGCCTTATCTGTCTCCATGATAACGAAGTGGTCATCTTTCTTTAAACAAGGAATTTTATTCGATTTTCCAGGTTTTTTATTCAAAAATTTGTAGAAACCCTGCTGATTACAACTATTGATGGCTTTCTTCTCCAAATTCCGATTGTATTTAGAAAGTCGACGTTCAAAAAACAATGAGAAGCTACGGAATTTGTCCCAATCCAAGCGAGATTGAGTGCTAGATGCCAATCTAAACAGGCAGCTCCTATGGTCTGACATGTTTTGAAGATAAGGAGGAAGTACAGAACGAGTCGCGCATACGCGCTTAAATGGTACAAAGATATCTAAGGCATTGCTCAAAATTTCCAAAAACAACTCGTACTTCCCATCAAAGGAGGGCGCGCTTTCAAGAGAATCCCTCCAGCTAATAGAACAAAGGTAAATACAAGGATCTTCATAATTACATCGAGTGAAATCACGCACGAGCGTAACCAGAGGATCCACATATGGACAATTAATAACAAAACTGACGCTGTTATGATCGCTGGTTCCCACGAGAGGACCAACAGTTACATTTTCCACGAGTGCATCATCATTAGAAAAGACCAGATGGAGGCAGTTCACACCTCTAGTAGGCTCCCTTACTAGTTGGTTAAAATCATGAGTAGTAATCGTGTTCACGAACGTAGAGGAACAGGGTGGCAAAGATTTTCTGAGATCCTTCCAGTCTATTTCTGGATAATTGAAATCGCCAACTATAACCGATGGGTACTTGCAGCAAGCAATATCACTGAAAGTTTTCGACAGAACTTCATTCGAAAGAACAGGACAAGATGGAGCTCTGTACACAGCCACCATTCTTATTCTGTGATTCTCAAAGATAATATCAAAGCCTAAAATTTCAAACGCCTCTGGAACTGATTCGGAGGTAACCTCTACAAGACAAAATTTGTTTCTCAAAAGGCAAAGAATTTCACTACCTTGTTTTCTCTTTCAATCACAACGCAAAATTGATACTCGTTAGACAAAATACACAGTAACGATGACAGAGAGTGATCGTGTTTGAGCCACGTCTCAGAGAAGACATATAAATCGAAATTGTTACCTAATACAAAACTTATATACAATACCCGCGCTATCTTTTGTCAAAACGGGGAGCATTTGCAAAACTTGGCAAAAAAGCGTCCGTTGGCTGTAACTTACGTGAACGGAGACATTTTCAAAGTCTGAAAACGTTCACAGCGTAATCTGCTATCTGATGATGTGCACCATTTATCTTAACTCTTTTATTTTGGCATGCTTTTGAAGGAAAATATTTTTTGCTTTGCACCGCTGAAAACGTCGCGCGCGACGGAGGAGCGGCGGTCTCGCGACGAAAGTTTGAGCAGTAACTATAAGAGAAGTAGAAGGGTAAATTCCATGAATCCTCAACAAAACAACTGGCGGTGGGACCGTTTTTACACTTGTGTGAGTTGAACTTTCTAAAATCCTTTATTTAAAGGCACAGTCCAAGCTCAGGGGCGAAATCTGAGATTTCCACATAATTGTGAAGTAGACCCACCCCGTATACCACTTGCCAAGTGCGAGCTCTCAATTCGTCCGAATAAGCGAGATATAGGAGGAAGCCACCCTGGGGGAGCCCACCTCGGGAAGCCACTTTGGCACGCCCCTTATACGATCCTTCGAGCTCACCAGTGGCGAGATGAGCGATTCCTTCGAATCAGAAGCCCCGTTCTTTCCTTCATTCTCAGCCTCTCTCTTCATTCAGGTCAGCTCACATACAGCTGTTGGAAATGGTGGAAGTTATAAGCCACGGAAAACTCGTCCACCAAGCTTCCGTAGCTCAATTTTTGAGGGGCCATAACTCCGTTCCCAGGGGGTCTTGAACGATTCCAGAGACATCATTGAAATCAGCGTGGGACAGTTTACAAGATAGACAGAAGAATAGAAAACCGATTCTGAGGTTGGACTGTGCCTTTAAAGGCAGTGTCCACGATCAAAATCGTTCTTCTGTTTTTCACCCTATCTTGAAAACGGTCCCATGCTGATTCCAACGAAGTGTCTGAAATCGTACACGACCTTCTGGGATGAGAGTTATGGTCCCTCAAAAATTGAGCTAGAGAAGCATTGTGGACGAGTTTTCCGAGGCTTGTAACTTCCGTCTTTTGCAGCCGATGTATGCGAGCTGACCTGAGTAAAGAGAGAAGTCGAGAATGAAGGGAAGATCGGGGCTTTCGATCCAAAACCATCGCTCATTTCGCGATTTCGAGTGTTACTTCGTTCACGTCGAGAAACTCGACCGCGAGCGAAAGGGCTAGAGCGAGCGGACTTCGGAGCCGTATGGAGCTCTTTCTGGCTCGTTTTCGTTTGTTCTTTCGACCCCAGTGCTCCAATGAGACTGTGAACTTTCGATTTCCAGCCAAAAACCGGGGACGAAATTTATCGTGGACCCTGCCTTTAACACCAAAAAACGTTCGATGGCTGCATTTTTCCTGAACGAGGACATTTTCCAATTCTGAAAACGCAGACGTGTTCACAGTGAAATTTTCTATCTAATGATGTGCACTATTTGCCCTAACTCTCTTATTTTAGCATGTTTTGATTAAAAATATTTTTTGCTTTGCTTTGCTAGAAACGTCGCGCGCGACGGACGAGCTGCGGGCTCGCGGCGAAATTTCGAGCAGTAGTTATTCAAATTGTGGAAAGGCAACTTCCGTGGCACATTCACAGAACAGTTGCAGGCAGAATCATATTAACATCTGTATAAGTTGAGTTACTATGACGTTCTTCCATAACTTTCGCCCAGAGTGGATGTGAGACGAGAGTTATTGCAGTACGTTGTTTGTGTGAAGAGAACTATGGAAGTTGACCGTTTACAAGACTAAAACTTACCGATGGGAGAGACAACTTTTATTTTGTAACAAATCTATCAATACTACCAAATTTCTTCCATAAAGCTTGTGGTTACCAAGCGTTTACCTTCTCACTTCCTTCTGTACTGTCAATTTTCCTTCATGGTTAGTGATCCACAACCTCGGAACTTGAAGAGTTCAGATGGGCTTCTCGACCAAGAGATGAACAAAATGCATTTCTTCAGAATTATTTCTGGCTCTCACTCTCGAACCTACCATTTCTTGATTCCATCAGTCTTTTTAGAGGTGAAAAATCGAGTGTTGAAATTCTAGTGACCGCAGCTCATTACGTCTGGATTCAATAGGGATGCAAATACAATTCCTCTAATCTGTAAGATCAGTGCTATTCAACAGTGCAACAGATATCTCATTTCAAAAATTGCATTTTATTAGATTGTTCTGTACGGATGGCGGACAATGGTGGCGATCTATGACGTCATAATTGTGTGCGCCGCCTCCATGTGTGTGTGTTCCATTTATGAACGAGGGTGCCATTTCGGCCCAGCAGTTCTGGTGCTATCCTCGTCAGAATGAGGGACAAATTCACAACTCTTCTCGAGCATTGGGCTCTTAGACTTCGACGATGCCAATTTTTGCATGGTGGAAGCACTTTTATGAACTGGCGAATTATCCTGCACAAGTCTGGCGTATCCTATCAATAATCTTTATTAATTTACACGTATAAAAGCATTAGGAATTATATTAGACTGACGACGGTATTTTCTCCTAATGAAAGGCAGGTATATTTCCTTCAGGATCTCGCAGTACTTCTCGCTGTTCAATCGCACACTTCCGGGGAATATCGTCAACTTTGTAGCACCTCTCATCGAGATGCCACCCCAGACGTGCAGCTTTGCCGGGTGCTTCGCTCGTGAACGAAGCCTCAATATGTAGTCCCCTTTCTAGACATAACAGAATTCAACAGAACAGTCGGCTGAATTAGTCCCAATTTGATAATTCTATCGGGTACAAATTTATGCTTTTTCTAAATTCCTTGAAATGTGGACTCATCAGAAAATACGCAATCCGAGAAATCCTTGTTTCTCTCTACCATAGCACTGCAGAACTCCAGTCTCCACTGCTTATTCGAATTCCGGATGGAGTGGTAGTACTTGGTAGTTTTTCTTTGAAAACCCATGCCATTTCTTAGAGAGCGCAGTTGCGTTTTGCTTACAGCCGCAGTTCGCAAAGTGTAGATTCTTTTCCGAATTGCAGGGATTGTGACGGAGCTGCAGGCATTGTAACTGTCAGCGATGATGTTCCGTATTGCTCGAACATGAGGAGCCAACGAACGAGCTCGGTAAGGGATTCGACGTCCATGCACACTTTTCGAGTGAAACTTGGTCAAGAATCTTTGTATCTGCTGGTATGAGACAGTGTTGTCTAGAGCAAGAACGGCCCTGAAAATATCAGCGATGGAACTCCCACTTCGCCTCTTACCGAGAATTATGTATATCAGCGTAATTTAAAAGTCATTTGTAGAACCGCTTCGCAGACAGAAATATGTGTGGTGTGGGAGAAGAATGGGACGTAGTGATGACTCAGGCCGGAGCATTACGGAAAATTCTGACAGATTACGGGAAAATTCTGCCAGATTACGGAACGATTTTGCCCTCCTCTGGTGGTAATTTTACCGTTTTCTGGGCAGATTTTCCCGTTTTCTGGCAGATTTTTCCGAAATCTGTCAGAATTTTCCCGTAATCTGGTCGGGATAGTACGGAAAATTCTGCCAGATTACGCTGTCCGCCGCAGTCTGCGGTGAAGAATCACCCTCCCCGCAGATCGCGGCGAAAGCCGCCCTCCCCCAGCCTTGGGGATACCCCTATCCCCTCAGCAGTCAAAAATGTGCTGGCCTCCGGAGAGTGATTCGAAGTCACCTTCCAGGGCCGGCATCAGAATGCCGAATGAGTACTCTAGTGAGATGAGGCACCTTTTATACCGGCTGTGCACGTGATAAGCACGTTACGACGTGATCAATCGTGATCATTATAAATTGTCTTTCCAACCGGCCGAATTGAAGATGGCGTGGCGTGTTTTGTGGTCAATATCCGCGCTGCGTGTGCGTCGCATGCAGCATGGTTCGCCGCTGGCCGGCACTCTCGAAATGTGGGGCCCTGAGTACCTGAGCCCCCTGAATTCATGGGGTGAGCAACCAAGATTCATCTATTGAATTCATCTACCAAGATTCAGCAATGGATCTAGTGGTTATCTGGGCCTATGAGTGTCAGCTGACCATGGATGCTAAAAGGTGTTGCTTGTGCGAATGCATCTCAATTCAGCCATCAGATATCACTCCTATAGGTGCGACGATGTATACCTGGGTTGACACTTTCAATAGGGTGCGACGCGATCATTTGATATTACTGAGTATCAATCACTATTACGTCGCGCGTCGATTCAATGTCAGTGTAAGCCGCCGCGTTGCTCCGCGGTGGAAGTATAAACCCGGCCTAAGGCTGAATATTGAATTCGGGTCCGTAATAATCTATTATTTCACGAATAAAGACATTAGGAAAAATCTACAATAGTTCGTGTAAAAGGGGCGTGGTCCGTGGCGGTGACTGAAGAGAATTGGGCCCGGGCCGCTTATATCTCGCTCATTTGGAGGAATTGAGATCTTATATCTATTTTGCATGTATTGCACAGGAGGGTTCCACCACACAATTACTTCAAAATCTCAACAAAAATCATGTATGAAGGATTACTGTGCCTTTAAGTCGGGCGCAATGCGCGCCACATGGATCACATCCGCGTTCCGGCGTAATCCTCGACCGTTTTGCTATGAAGTTTCCTGGAGTATAAACCACGCCTCACCACTCTTTCTGAGTCCCGAAAAGGTTTTGATCTTAAAACCTCATTCTTACTGACCTCAAAACCGCCGATTCGGATGCCGAAGCCGTATTTCGTAGTCTGTCAGAAATCATCATTTTTCTGACGGATTACGGGAGGAGTCCGAAAAATTAAGGAGAAATTTAGTGGTAACTCTCTCGTAATCTGGCAGAATTTGTCAACACCAGAGATTAGGGTAAATTCTCTGGTAAAATGTCCGTAATCGGGTGGTAATTGCACATTTACCACTGATCACTGGGAAATTTCTGGTAATTTTCTGGTACTACACCGGCCTGAGTAATGAACCGGGAAAGTTGTCAATGTGTTCGGTGTCGTCGGTTATCACGCGAAGGGCTCGAGTTCGAGTCCTGCTGACGGCCGAGTTTTGTTTGCGTGGTTAGCGTTGTTCGTTATCACGCAGAAGACGCGAGTTCGACTCCTGTTGGAGGCTGATAATTGCCAGCTGCGGCGGTGCGCGAGCAATGCTGTGCGCGCAGAAGGTGCAAGTTTGATTCTTGTCGGCAATCGCGTTTTGCCAGGTGTTCCAGCCGACTGGCGTACGAGAGCCAATTATTAGGTCTAGAAGTTAATTTCCGCGTTTTTGTTGTTATTGATATTTTGTAAAAAATAAAATTATTTTTATATAACGAATTTTATGTTATAATGCTCACTGTATTATCAGCTTTCTATTGATATATAACTTGCTTCACGTACCTTATAAAAAAAGTATTATTTTAGTTTCAGAATATGTCAACTTTTGTGCCGGAAAACGCCATTTGCGGAAGCTCTCCTTTTCCTTTTTCATCTCAAGAAGAAAGCCACTGACGCGCACCAAATGCTTGCCCAAGCTTACGGGGATGCTGCTCCATCCATAAGAACCTGCCAAGAATGGTTTCAGCGTTTCAAATCGGGTGATTTTGACGTTAAGGACAAAGATCGACCAGGACAGCCAAAAAAAGTTCGAAGACGAAGAACTTCAGGCTTTGTTGGATCAAGATTCGGCTCAAACGCAAGAACAGCTCGCGGCATCTCTCGGCGTCACCCAAAAGCAATTTCTATTCGATTGAAGGCAATGGGAAGATTCAAAAGGAAGGAAAATGGATCCCCTATGAGCTCTCAGAACGCAACAAAGAGCAGAGAAAAACAACTTCACAAATCTTGTTGGACCGATTCCAAAGAAAGTCTACACCGCATCATAACTGGCGATGAAAAGTGGGTGTACTACGACAATCCGAAGCGAAGAAAATCGTGGGTTAGTCCTGGTGAAACAACAACTTCGACCGCAAAACCAAACATCCACGGGAAGAAGGTCTTACTGTGCATATGGTGGGATCAACGCGGTATACTGTACTATGAACTTCTTCAACCTGGCGAAACAGTTACTGCGAATCGCTATCAACATCAACTAGCGCAATTGCGGCATGAAATCGAAGCAAAGAGACCAGAATGGGCGAGTCGACACGAAAAAGCCATATTGCTTCATGATAACGCTCGACCTCATGTTGCTCGAACGGTAAAGGATACGCTAAAAGAGTTCAAATGGGAAGTCCTACCGCACCCGCCCCACTCTCCAGACATCGCCCGTCGGATTATCACCTTTTCCGGTCAATGGCGCATGGTCTAGCGGAGCAGCGCTTTCAAGATCGTCAAGATGTCAAAAATGGCTCGATGAATGGGTGGAGGCCAAACCAGAAAAATTTTATTATGATGGAATCCATAAGTTACCCAAACTCTGGGAAATGGTTGTTATTAATGACGGAAATTATTTTGAATAAAAATTTTGTTTAAGTATGTCCAGTTTTCAATAGTGTAAAAAGCGTAAAAAAACGCGGAAATTAACTTCTAGACCTAATAATTTGGATCACATGTGAGAGTATTGATATAATGTTTCGACTAAAGCAGACCATAGAGTTTCTCATTAATAGTGCTCTACCAAAAGTTTCTAGTATCGTTATGCACTTTCTAACACAAACCAAGTGTAGTGCACTGTGTTGGTGCGTAGACGGTTGAAGGATCTCTTGCTCTGATGCCCTCACCTCTGCAGACTTTCTCAGTCACGATGCCCTTCCATTTCCGAAATCTTGGTAAAACCATAGGGTAAGAATAGAACACAGAAATGCAAAAATTTTCCAATTTTTCATGGGCGCTTGAGCATAAAAGCCCAATGCTCGGGAAGAGTTGTGAATTTGTCCCTGATTCTGACGAGGATAGCACCAGAATTGCTGGGCCAAAATGGCACCCTCGTTCATGAATGGAAGACACACACACACACACACACACACACACACACACACACACACACACACACACACACACACACACACACACACACACACATACACACACATACACACATACACACATATACACACACATACACGTACACATACACACACATACACACATACACACACATACACACACACATACACACACACACATACACACATACACACACATACACACACATACACACACACGCGAAGTACTTGGTAACCACAAGCTTTATGAAGGAAATTTGGTGGTTTGTAACAAAACATAGTTGTCTCTCCCATCGGTAAGTTTTGGTCTTGTAAACGGTCAACTTCCATAGTTCTCTTCACACAAACAACGTACTGCAACAACTCTCGTCTCACATCCACTCTGGGCAAAAGTTAGGGAAGAACGTCATAGTAACTCAACTTATATAGATGTTAATATGGTTCTGCCTGCAACTGTTCTGTGAATGTGCCACGGAAGTTGCCTTTCCACAATTTGAATAACTACTGCTCGAAATTTCGCCGCGAGTCCGCAGCTCGTCCGTCGCGCGCGACGTTTCTAGCAAAGCAAAGCAAAAAATATTTTCAATCAAAAACATGCTAAAATAAGAGAGTTAGGGCAAATAGTGCACATCATTAGATATAAAATTTCACTGCGAACACGTCTGCGTTTTCAGAATTGGAAAATATCTTCGTTCAGGAAAAATGCAGCCATCAGACGTTCTTTGATGTTAAATAAAGGCTTTTAGAAAATTCAACTTGCAAAAGTGTAAAAACGGTCCCACCGCCAGTTGTTTTGTTGAGGATTCATGGAATTTACTCTTCTACTACTCTTATAGTTACTTCTCAAACTTTCGTCACGAACCCGCCGCTCCTCCGTCGCGCGCGACGTTTTCAGCGGTGCAAAGCAAAACTATTTTCCTTCAAAAACATGCCAAAATAAGAGTTAAGGAAAATGGTGCACATCATCAGATAGCAGATTACGCTGTGAACACGACTACGTTTTCAGAATTTGAAAATGTCTCCATTCACGTAAGTTACAGCCAACGGACGCTTTTTTGCCAAGTTTGGCAAATGCTCCCCGTTTTTACAAAAGATAGCGCGGGTTTTGTAGTTCGCGTTTTTCGGGATTGAACGAACATTGGCATAGAAACAAGTCATGACTCCCTGTGGTGGCTCAACATCCGATCCCACTAGTTTAAAGACAACTGACTGTGCGATTGACCGGACGCCCACCAACCCAAGCGGAATGTGAAGGTCCAGCTCTCCCACCCAGGTCCAAGCCCCGAGAAGTCTGGTAAGCCTCCCTACTCCGCTTTCTCTCCGAAAATGGAAGAGACTCTCGAATGGAGACTCCCCTCTCAGAGAAAAACCGAAGACGGTCAGCATTCTGCAGCGCGAATCTCTGCAATGATGAGCATGGTAAAATCACTTTGAGCTTCCTATTATACCCTTGCTTGGGCTTCCCTAGGCGGTAAACAGTAACGAGTGTACATTCAACATTAAGGAAATGTAGAACATTGCAAGCACTCAAATAATCGTAATGGAATCGACGTCTAACAGGCCACGATTTACGCTCCGGCACACCAGATAAAACCAAAGATCTACGCCTCTCAACAATAATGGCAGCATGATCTTCGTCATCATATGATTTTTCTACGGACGTATTCAATGACTGAGCAGCAGTAGAGACAGGATCAGCAAAATTTTCGGGCTCATTTCCATGAGTGAACCCGGTAGACTACACCGGTAAACTTCAGAGGGTTATGAGGTTGGAAGGGGTTAAAGATGAGGATCCGCCACCACTTCTCACCAGTCATCTAGCACGTTCTCATAGAATGCTGATGCGAACGTCAAACAACATGAAAAACAGTAACGGCACAAACTCCACATGCAGAAAAATTTCGAAAATGACAGCGAAGAGCTCCACAAATGCAGAAAAACTTCAAACACGATTTTGGCGCGATATTTAAACTCAATTTCACAGTGTTCAGACTTTTCGTGGGCCCTTTCGACATGTTCGTTCACTAGAGAGACCAAGCTACACAATGAAAAAAAAATTATTTGCTCTTCTGTACGTACGATGCCTTTAAAGGCAGCATACACGCTCGTAAACGTGGTTGTGATAACAATAACAATGTGAATCGAACCGTATGGCTTACAACATAATGCCTACGCATTTTGAAGTGTCAAAAACGACCCACAATGCCGGTACATGAATTAGAAGTTGGCCCCGCCCAGTATTTTCACGCCCCCTGTATTTGCCATTTTCCTCTAACGCAGGGTTGCTGGGCCATCTTCGCCGTCAGTGATGTGTGTGGCTCACTTGTTAGGCAATCTACCACCAGTACCGACGTGAATATGACCCAGCAACCTTGCGTTGCAGGAAAAGCGCAAATACAGGGGGCGTGAAAATACAGGGCCAACTTCTAGCGACATACGCAATGAATAAATAAATACCTTGAGACCCCATCTGTCATCCGAAGGCAATACCTAGTTAGAATAGAGGATTATTTGGAAAACGTGATTTCCCAGATTCTGTTTGCTTTGTACTACAGATTTTCCGGATAGCGGTTCGATCTGGCTACTAACATATTTGTAAAACACGATTCGGATACCCCCGGCTAATTTCCGAATATCGACGACATTTGAATTGAGAAGTATGTAGGCGTACACGTGCTAACAGATGCCGCATAAGATTCCTTGAGGTGCTGATTCCAGATTTACTATCAATTTTCGAAAGCCAGTTGTTGACTCCTAGAAAACTGGCTGAGGGCACTCTGCCCCTGCTCCACGCTTTCATGTGACAGTTTGCCTTTTCGCAAGAAAGTATGACCAAAAAATACCCTTCGACCAGAACTTGTACAAGAAATTCTCCCGTTTTCTTCTAAGCTGTGCAGCAAAATCGGCGGAAAATTGGCGACCTCGATGTACATCGCTTGAAGAAGATTTTTTTCGCTCTACGAAACAGTGAAACTGAACTTACAGATGATTTTCTATTGATCTTCTGCGTCAAAGAAGGGTCACTTTCTTACCCTTCACTTCATCGATCCGAAAACCGATTAAATGCAGCTTTCCAAAAAAGGTCCGCGCTATCCTGCAAGGCATATTTCCTCCCGATGGGTCTGTCGCCAAATTTTGCGAAATCCCACGCGCAGACTCCAACTACGGAAAAGCGCAAGGATTTGTTCCCAACCTAACATGACCAGCAAAATTAATGTCACAGGGTGATGGTGGCGGGGGAGGGGGGACTTCGTGTTCCAACCAATTACCGCGTTGCTCCTCCCCGTTCGTCCAATCACGCGTGCCGCTCACCCCCCCCCCCCACCCCCATTCCCGCCTCTATTGCGGCTCGAATACATTACGACCGTCGCCCAATGTCACACAGTAATTGCAGCCCGACTAAATCAAAAAGGAAAAGATGTAGAGAGAAAAGTTGACAAAATTCGTCCCGCCCCACCGTTGATTCAACTGGTCCTCCCTCAAAAACGCAGTCACTTCCAACGAAAGATACAAGCGAGCGGCTGAGACTCTTAGTCTAAGGTACATATTTACCGTCGTTGGAGGCCTGTCTCTATGGTTTATTATCATAAACCAGACAGCTTTTTGCAAACATCACGGTTTACTTTTAATAAATAATTTTACAGTAAGGACGAGCAAACAACTCTGGAACAAATGTAATGACCGCATGATTTTCAACACAAATTATTATCTAGTTTCCTTAAATAACTATTAAAAACAAACACACTGCATCGCTAGGACGCTGCACCACTTGACAATTAAGATACAACAACAGAACGATAACCTACGTGGTCATAATGACGGAAGGAAATGACCATTTTGGTTCACAATCGCTAAAACGACGCAGTATAAATAAGTTTTGAAATCAATTTCAACTCATAAGAAAAAACGGTTACATATTCACAAAGAAGAAAAACAAAAATGATTAACATTACAAACAATTATACTATGTACGACACCGTATCACCGCTTATTTTGTTCGATTGCCACTCGACAAAAAGCCCTTGAGAAGCATGAAACTCTTACACACAACCACCTCGTATATAGAATCAAAGTACTGACAAATGAACGCTACAATGTTATTATTAGGCACCCATTCAGCGTCAGCAGCGAACGAACAAGGTGCAAACGAAAGGTGCGAATGGCCGGGTGGAGAGCACGAGTAACCGGATCGAAGAGAATCCAGGAAGGTAGATTGCAGGGAGCCACTTCGTATTTACGGAAATTCATCATTCAAGCGTTATGCAATCGTCCTCCGACTTCGCAGGCTCTTTGCTCTAGAACACTGTGAATCAAAATCAGCACAACGAAACAAAATTCACGAGGATCTAGTTAAAAACGCCCATTTATTGGCCCCTCATGCTTCTCAACAGAGCAGCGCGAAACTGTTCCGTTTCCGCTTCCAAATTCCGCTGCTTCTTGCTCTGTTTCGTTCCGTTTTCGTTTCCGAGTTCTTAAGCAAAGGGGGTGAAAATAGTGTTACGCGAGTAACAGTAGATGGTCTCGGCAAGGCTGGGTTGTGTTAAAAATCGTCTTACGCGCTGAAAACCACATCCCGTTTTTTGCATTCAATCAAACATCCAAGTGTGGCTAAGAGTCTATTAGCTTAGTTTTAGAAGTTAAAATTGCGCCCCTTTAAAATGATGAAGGTCCTGTTCTACTATATTGCTCTATTTCAGGGGCCTACCTACTTAAAGGACTCAGTACACCCTCGGACATGAATTTGGTGATTTTTATTTGATTGTGTAGCAGACCCCTCCTGTATAACGCTTGCCCAATGCAATCAGGGATGAGCGGAATAAAAATATGAAATTTCGGAAATCGGTTTTCGGGTTTCGGAACAAAGCAAATTTTCTCAGGTTTCGGAAATCGGGCGCGAAACGCCTGAAAACGCGCGGAAATGCGGTTTTCGGAACGCGAAACGCGGAAAAATTCAGAAATCATCCAGTGTTTTCTTAAAGGCAGTGGTCACGATGAAAAACGTTATCGAAAAAACTACAAAAATCAGCTCAGATCAAAAACAGCTCAAAAACTATGAAGGTAGCGCGGTGAAAAACGGGCTAAAATTAGAGTTATTAAGACCCTAAATTTCCAGTTCGTGCACACGTGCACAGAAAGATCACAGTCTCATGCCAAGCAATCAAAAATCATCGACACTCAGAGGAAGAAATAAATGCAAATTTACCTAATAAAACAGTTGAACAGTGAAAGCAAGCACTTCAACCCATGTTTTTGAATAGATGTGTACATAAATCCGAAAGTTCATTGATTGAAATTCAAGTTTAAGCCAGGTGATGTTCTTGATATTAGAGATCATCGATGCCGATGATGTGGGGTAGACTCGTCCACCATCAAAATATAAGAAAGTTCAGGCTTCGAATTTGGCCCAGAACAGCTATTTTTTCGCGATTTTTTCTTACAGGTTCTACTACTCTATACCCAGAGAAGGGTTTAGAGAGGAAAAGAAGACGAGCATATTTGAGCGCGACCACTGCCTTCAAGTCCCAGATGTCCCGATATTTTCGCATTCCACTGCGTTTTCTGCGGTTTTCGGAATGCCAAAAATGCCCGAAACTGCGGGTTTCGGAACGCGAAACGCGGAACTCCGCTCATCCCTGCTCCTCATCCTGTTTTGCTCTCGTGCAGCGATTGCGAATGAAGAGCAATACAGGCCTGAGACAACTCGTACACGAAATTTTTGCCCTCAAAATGCAGGCATTTTCAAGAAGCCATATCTCTGTTCGTAGGGGGTCTTGGACGATTTCACAGATACCATTGCGATCAGAAAGTCGCTCTCTCCAAGATAAGCATGAAATCTGGAAAATAATTTTTTGGGTGTCCTGTGCCTTTCAGAACAATGAAAATTGAGATGTTTTTTAGTGAATGATGTATAATAGTATTATAAATTATACAACTATTCTGCCATTACACGATGAACACACGTATACTGTCTGTCAAGGGCGGCTATAGTTAATGATTTTTGAAAGATTTTCTGCTTTCTTCAGGAGTGAAAACTCGAAATTGTGGAATGCCCCGTAACGACTTCAATATTGAATTATTTGTAGTTTATTGATAGAAATCACAAGTAGACGTGCAGGCAATAACCAGTGATAAAGTTTGTTACTGGCACAACCTAAAATTTCTTAGTTCTGATCCGTTTCTAAATGTCCTTTTCCGGCGTTTCTCGGCTTATTTCTTCCATTTCCAGAAATCTTTAAATGATTTTTGCACAGCATTGCCCCTGAACGCCAACGCGTCACGCTCCGAAATGGCACAGTAGAAGCCCAACCAACATAACACCTTTTCGCCATAGCAGAAGTATTCAGTGTCTACACACGCGTACAGTGTATTCGTACTCCAACGCCACGCCCGATCGGGATAGCTTTGTGTTGAGAAGTGTGGAGCCTAAAGAACTGTTCAGTCGTAGACGACTTCAGTACCATCCCTATGAAACAATCACAGTGAAAAGTTAATCTCGAACCCAGAAAAGCTGCGCAACTTCAACACCAACCTGGGCTAAGGTCGACGGAGATACTCCAAAACATGTTAGCAGCAACTGCTGCCGAGACGTCGTACGTTCGTGCCGTGACAGTGTGGAGGAAAGAAGACCACCTCCGTACAAACAGACGTCAATCCCTCCGCGGAGAGGGTTTTTGTCATGGGAGAGGTGCTGGCTGGCCGCAGCTCTCCTGAAGATCCTACTGCAAAGAGCCGGCGTCGAGAGGATCCCAGGACCCGCGAAGATGAAGAAGAAGTACCCATGTGCCACATACGACAGAAATGTCACTTGGAATGGAACCAGCGTCCAATGTTTTGGATGCCGAAGGTGGGTGCACTTCTCTTGTTCGGGTCAGAGTTCTGTGAGGCACCACGATTCTTCCTTTCGTTGTATTGTATGCTCCGCCTCTAGTAACTCCAATTCCTCATCTACCAACCGCCCCCTCTCTATAGTACATATCAATCTCAACTGCCTTCGCGCCAAGCTTTCTGAACTATCTCTCTTTGCCCGTACTCATCACCCGGATGTTATCATGGTTCAGGAAACCAAACTCTCTCCCTCTGCTACCTCTCGACATCCAAACATCCCGGGCTATACTGCTTATCATACTCCTAGGTCATCTCAAGGAGGCGGAGTATCTACTTTTGTTCTGTCCTCTCTTCCCTCTCACATCATTCCAAACACTCCAGTGGATGGCACTCTCGAGTACATCCCCATCCATCTACCTCTAAAAACTCCACTTTCTCTTTTCAATATATATATATATTCCTCCCTCCACATCCTGCCCATCAACTTACAACCCTGTCCCACTTCTCAAGCAGCTGCATGACTGCTCTCTCCCTCAATGGTCTTTGCGGGTGACTTCAGTGCGCACACGTTCTGCTCGTCGCTCGATTCTGATGCTAGAGGAATTGACGTCGAAGAATGGGCGGATGAGTGCGACCTGGTCATTCTAAACGATGATCAGCCCACTCGTCTCCATGCCAATGGCCGATCCTCCAGCCCAGACATCTCCCTCGTCTCTTCCAATCTCTCTAATGCTTGCTCTTGGTCAACATCCACAACTCTTTCCAGCGATCACATCCCTGTCTTTGTCGATATTGATCTCTCTAACTCTCTTGCTCCCTATACAGGTGTTCGTCATCGTTCTTATCTTAATTTAGGCCTTGCAGACTGGAGCCTGTTCAGGGAGGTTGCGCTCCGCCAAGAGGCTGATTATCCGTGGAATGGCGACGTACACCAGAAGGAGCGCCACATATCTGATGCTATACTTAAGGCTATGAAAGCTGCGATTCCCGAAGGTCGCGTCAAGACCTTCTTTCCCAATGTCACCAGGGAAACACTGCAGAAGATAAGGACAAGGGACGCAAAGAGAGCTGCAGATCACCGTGACCCAGACATCGCTGAGCTGGATAACGAGATCAGGAGGGACCTTGACAGGCATAAGAAGGAAACTTGGGAAAAGTTCACTGAGAAGACGAACTTCAGAAATGATGCAGTAGCAACGTGGAAAGCCTTGAAAAGGATCTCCTGAAAGTTCACCTCCGCCAACAATTCCACGATTGAATTTGAAGGTGGAGTCTTCAAATCAGGGAAGGAGGCCGCAAATGCTCTCGGGAAGCTTTTTTTCATCACTAGAACCAAAAGAGAGAAGCAGAATAGAATAAGTGTGCGAGAACTCTGTAAATTGCCTCTTATGAATGTAGATGAAGCAGTCACGCCTACACAGGTCGAGAAGGTGATAAAGCAGATGAGTAACTCGAAGGCAATAGGGCCGGACGGTTTGAGCCCAGCAGTCCTGAAGAGACTGCCCAGTGAACTACTGCCCCTTATTGCTGACGACACAAACACATCGTTTCGTACATGTACTCTACCCCAAAATTGGAAAGTCGCTCGCGTTATACCACTGCCAAAGCCGGGAAAATCATCATCTACGGCTAAAGGGTACCGGCCGATCAGTCTACTCTCACCCATTGCCAAAGTTGCCGAAAAACTGGTTGTGGAGGAGCTGGCCGAACACAACAAGCAACAGCATCAGCATGGTTTCCGTAAATTACACTCCACCACTACGGCCTTGTTGGAAATTGCGAGCTATGTTCTGGACGGCTTCAATGCCATAAAACCCCAACGTACTGTTGGTGTGGCCCTCGACTTGACAAAGGCATTTGACACTGTCAATCTTGGCCTACTATCAGAGAGTCTGTTGAAGTCTACCATTAGGCCATGGCAGAAGCGGTGGATAACAGCCTTCACTAAAGGACGTAGGGCAAATGTGCTATTCCAGGGACATGTTTCCAATAGCATCCCCATCGCCGCTGGTGTCCCTCAAGGAGGAGTTTTATCGCCTGCACTTTTCAGTTTATATCTAAAAGATCTGCCCGTTCCCCCTCAAGACATCAAAGTCGTTGCATACGCGGATGATATTACTATTCTGTGCCGAGATCGCGATATTAAGGTAGCCGCCAGTAAGATCAATGACTGCTTGATCGAGTAGAAATGTTTCTTCGATCGCAAAATGCTCACAGTCTCTGCCTCCAAATCATCCGTCACCGTCTTTTCCACTGATAATGCAGAGCACAGTGCCCATACTATGGTGAAATGGGACGAAACTCAATTGCAGGCCACCCGATTCCCCAAACTACTTGGACTCGTGTTGGATCCTTCGTTGAGGTTTCATAAGAACACTGAGCAGAAGCAAGCCACAGTGAAAACAAGACTCAACGTCCTGCGTGCTCTCGGTGGAACGTCCTGGGGATGCAATAAAGGAACGATCCTGCCCACGCATAAGGCTATTGTGCAACCCGCCTTGGAGTATGCTGCGCCAGTCTGGCAGCACATCGTGTCGGACTCATCTTGGTCCAAGCTGCAGCGCGTCCAAAATTGTGCTCTGCGAATTGCAACTGGCTGTTCTGAAAGCTCTCCAATTGAGCACTTACACGCCGAAGCTCGCATACTGCCTGTTAAAGACCACTGCCAACTCCAGGCGCAACAAATGTGCACTAACATCGTGAAGCAGCCGAATCATCCATCGCGAAGAGTACTAGACCCGGTGAGAGAGAGATGTATCAGAAAGCCTTTCGCCGATGCTCCGTCGAAAGTAAATGCGCAGAGATGGACCGAAGCACAACAAGAACGCCTCCGTCTCTTGCGCGCGGAGCATACCCGATTCGTGACGGAACACTTGAGCAGAGTTGCCATAAACGCCATCCTGGGAGTTGCACCTCCGAAGGTCAGCGAGACGGAGATGGAACTTGGCAGGCGTACCAGGTGCACTCTTGCATCGTTACGCTGTGGACACTCCCCCATGCTTATGTCATATTTGCATAGGATTGATAACAGCAAACCTGACGAGTGCCCTGATTCCGGTAGTCAATGGCATACTACTGCGCACCTGTTCAATTGCCCAAAGAGACCGACTACATTAACGACAATGGATCTGTGGACGAACTCTACGCGAGTGGCCGAGTTTCTGAACCTATGACAGAACCCTCTCTGTGGCTGCAAAGAAGAAGAAGAAGGAGCAGCAACTGAAGACTCTAAAACGCCGTTCTCCCCCATTCTAGATACTCGCGCCTCTCCTCCCCGCAATGCTTTTTTTGCTTCCGAAAAATATTTTTTTCCAGTTACACTTTGCTGTGAACCTTGTTCGCCAATGTAACAGCACAGCAGGGCCACGGCTGTGAAACACTCAAAATCTTTCTTTTCACAGCCTGATCAGAACAACCTGATCTAGTCCGCATTTCATATCTTTGCTTTCCATTTTTGGATAAGTACTTCAAAAACTTGAATTGGCATCTCTCAAACGAATATCTTAAACATATTGGGCGCATTGAAAACTTGTATATATGTAAGTCAATCATCATCCGAGGCCGAGATCTTTGTGGTCACTTTTTTTCTGAGCTTATCCTTTCTGAACGGAATAGCATAACACCCATGAGAAACTTTATCTAATGTTAGCAGAGCTAACGGATGCAGAAAACGCCGAACAACGTCATCATCAGTGCTGCCGAGATGTCGTACGTTCACGCCGTGGCAGTGTGGAGCAAAGAAGATCACCTCTATGCATACCGACGTCACCCCCTCCACGAAGAGGGTTTTTGTCATGGAAGAGTTGCTGGCCGGCCGCATCTCTCCTTCGGATTCTCCTACAAAGGACCGGCGTGGAGAGGAGTCCTGGACCCGTTAAGAAGAAGAGGAAGTACTCATGTGCGACAGAAATGTCACTTAGAATGGTATCAGCGTCCCATGTTTTGGATGTCAAAGGTGTGTGCACCTCTCTTGTTCGGGTCTCAGTTCAGTGAGGCATCACGATTCTGCTTTTCGTTGTATTTTGTGCTCCTCACCTACCACCTCAGATTCCTCAAACTCCAATCGTCCCCTTTCCATTGTGCATATAAATTTCAACCGCCTTCGTGCCAAGCTTTCTGAGCTTTCTCTCTTTGCACGTACTTACCATTAAGACGTGATTACGGTTCAAGAAACCAAGCTCTCTTCATCCCCTACCTACCCACATCCTAATATTCCTGGCTATATATGTAAGGATTCTTCAGTGGGTCGCCTATTCCGAAAGAGCACCAAAGCAGTTGACCATCTAGACCTTGTCGTCGCTCAGCTGGATGGTGAGATCAGAAAAGATCTCGACCAGCACAAGAAAGAACAGTGAAAAAACTTTAAAGGACAGTTGAATTTCCAGACGTACAGTGGAGCTACTCGGAAGGTAATTCGGAAGCTCTCGGAAAAGAGCTCGCCAGCCACCGTCTCCACTACCGAGCTTGGTAATAACGTTTTCAATTCAGGAAAGGTTTCAATTCAGAGGGTCCGCAGAACAGAAAAACGGGCTGACCTGCATGCCTGCATCGAGCACCTGCATGCCTGCATCGAGCACCTGCATGCTGAGACCCGTCTATTACCAGTGAAGGAGCACTGTCAGCTCCAGGCCCAGCAATTCCGCATTAACATTATAAAGCAACCAAATCACCCGTCGTGGAGAGTGCTAAATCCCGTGAGAGAGAGAAGTATAAGAAAGCCATTCGCCGATGCTCCAAACAAAGTCAATTTTCAAAGATGGCACAACTCACAGCAAGAACGACTCCGTCTTTTGCGCGAGGAGCACACCAAGTTCGTACGGTGTCATCTTGTGAAGGTGGCCATAAATCCTATACTAGGAGATATACCGCCCCCCGTCTGCACCTCAGAGTCTCAACTCGGAAGGGCGAGATGCACGCTCGCATCATTACGCTGTGGTCACTCTACAATGCTAATGTCTTATGTCAGCAAGATTGACAGCAGCAAATCTGATGTGTGCCCGGACTGCGGTATCGTCGGCCATGATACCGCACATTTATTCAACTGTCCGGAGAGACCTACCACGCTGACACCAATGGACCTATGGACGAATCCACTACTGGTTGCCCAGTTCCTCCGCCTATGACAAAACCCTCTATGTGGCTGCAAAGAAGAAGAAGAAGAAGAGTAACGGTTAGAGAGCTGTACCGCCTCCCGCTGGTGAGCACGGCCGATGCGTTAACCTCTGGCGCACGTAGAGAAGATTACAAAGGGCATGCGGAACTCCAATGATGTCGGTCCCGACGGCATTAGTCCTGCTGTACTGAAGAAGCTTCCGACTGAGATCCTCCCACTCGTCGTTGAAGTGATTAACACTTCGTTCAGCTCCTGCACCATTCCGCAAAACTGGAAGACAGCCAACGTCGTCCCGTTGCCCAAGCCTGGCAAACCTCAGTCGTCGGTGAAGGGATATCGTCCCATTAGTCTCATGTCACCGCTCGCAAAGGTAGCCGAAAAGCTCATTGTCAAGGATCTAGCAGAGCACCACGAGAAGCGATTGTTTCAACATGGGCTCAGAAGGCTACATTTCACAACTGCGGCTTTGCTAGAAATTACCAGCAATGCTGTCAACGGGTGATGAGATGTACTCACATTCTGAGCCTCCTTCTACTGTAACTGTTTCGCAATCATTTTCTACGCCGTCCCAACCTGCCAATGTTTCGCAACAGTCACATGATGTTCCTGCTGCCTCAAATCCTGAGCCTGTACCTGTTGTATCACCTCACCAGTCAAACTGCTAGCCGATCGTCGGAGACATGGTAAGTCCAATATGACTTGTCTTCTCTCTAATATCCGTTCCGTGGTGAGCAACAGAAATGCTCTAGTTTTCATGCTTAAAAATTTTGATTTCGACAAAGTCGCTCTCACAGAAATTTGGTGTAACTCAACTATTGATAAGGAACCTCTCTTAGGTGAAATTTGTGCACAATACGATATACTACGATGTGACCGTCTACGTAAAAAAAGGAGTCGCTTTAGTAGTTAAAACAATCTTGTCTCCACCATTGGTTTTCAAACAATCCATTTCTGACGCTTATGAGTTGATTTGCTGCGACTTGTTCCTTGAATCACAGGTCTTTCGCATAGTAGTTGTATATAGAGCTCCATCTTGCCCTGCTCACAACACATTTACTTTGGTTAAAGCACTCAGTGTTCTAATTTCTTGTGACCGAAGCTGCCTCATAGTGGGAGATTTCAATATGCCCGACATTGACTGGGTCTCTGGAGATAAACCCTTCGCTGCCTGCTCTTTGTCGAAAGCATTCCTAGAACTTTGTGAAAATCATAAACTATTCCAATATGTTCGTAAATGTACTCTGGGAAACAACATCTTGGATCTTGTTCTGAGCACCGAGTTGAACGCTGTCGAAAACATAGAAATAGAGTTTCCAATTGGTTCTAGTGATCATTCTTGTGTACGTTTTGACCTAATGTTAACCAGACCAGAAATCAATCATGTTTTGAAACGCAACTTCAGGACCGCCGACTATGATGCTATCTGTTCTTACCTCCATAAGGTCGATTGGCTTGGCTCTTTTCTGAACGTTTCGTCCGTAGATGAAAAATATGAAATGTTTCTGTCAATTCTGAACCACTGCATTGATATGTTTGTGCCACTCCAAAAGATCCCACCCCATCAACTCAATCTGCCCTTCTATCTCAAAAGACTATTCTTCAAAAAATCGCAGGCATGGGATACCGCAATTGCCTCCAACACTTATGAAAAGTGGAGTAACTTCAGAGAGCTGAATAGAGTATTCGACAAAAAGCTGAAGAAATATAACAAGTCTATCGAAAAAAAGATTATTGAGTCCCAAAACAAAAATGCTTTTTTCAAATTTCTCAATACTAAGCTGAAACATAATCCTAAGATAGGTCTTATTCTTTCGGAAGATGGCAAATCAATCAGAAACGATATTGAAAAGGCTGAGCTATTTGCTAACGTTTTCGAGAAAGTATACAAACAAGACGCGGATGGGGTCAGTAATATATCGGGAGATCCTCTTTTTCCTCTTATGGAAGACTCGGCTTGGTGTTTTGCAGAAGAAATCTATACTTTGCTATCAAAATGGCCGTCTTCGTTCTCGGAAACTCCGGATGGCACCACGCTCCTCTTTTTCAAATCAGTTGCCCATATCACTGCAGGCCCCCTGGAGCACATATTTAACCTGGGCTTCTGAGATCAGAAGTGCCTTCAAGGTGGAAAACGGCGATTGTCACACCTATACCGAAAAAAACCTCCATATACTTCTCCTGACAACTATCGTCCAATGAGTTTAACATCAATACTAGCCAGAGTATTCGAAAAAATCCTCAAAAAAAAGAATAGATGCCCATCTTGAGAAACACACAATTATGTCGCCCTACCAGCATGGTTTTCAGAAAGGGAAATCGACGGTCACAGCAATGCTTCAATCCATCAATGACTGGACAATTTCCCTCAAAGAATGTCATCCGGTGGACGTTGTTTACCTGGATTTCTCTAGAGCTTTCGACCGTGTTTCCCATGAAAAACTGGTGCTCAAATTAAATCTCATCGGTATTCATCCAAGAATAGTCGCGTGGATACAATCTTTCCTCTCAGATCGTTCTTTTAGTGTGCAAATTAATTCAACCCTGTCCAGCCCTAGGCAAGCATTTAGCGGTGTTCCTCAAGGTGGGGTTCTTTCGCCGGTTCTTTTTAACATCTACACTTATGAACTACCCACCCTCGTTACTTCTAACAATGTTAAATGTTGTTCCTTTGCCGATGATCTCAAGCTGTATAAGCCAGTCTTAAACGTTGAAGATTTTCGTGCATTACAACAAACGATTGATTCGGTACATAAGTGGGCTAATGACTGGGGCCTACCACTATCTAAAGAGAAAACCAAACTCCTGCATCTTGGTTCAAATAACAACGAAATCAATTATGCAATAGAAGGTGAACAAATTGAGAAGGTCGAACAGATCCAAGATCTTGGTTTTTTTTGTCACCAGAGATCTCAGTTTTGATGTGCATTGTGAACGCATTGCGGGGAAAGCTACGAGGGCTGTATACAACTTATTCAGGGCTCTTTCCACAAATAACAGTACCGCGCTTCTCAGAGCATTTAGGACATATGTGAGGCCGCTGCTCGAAAATGGAACAGTGATTTTCAGCCCATACAAGAAACAGGTCGTAGCAAGGCTCGAGCGTGTCCAGAATAATTTTACTAGAAAATTGTTGATAAGGACGCAAGGTTTTTCGTATGACCGGATTCCTCCTTCCCATGAACGGAATCGTATTTTCAACTTGCGCTCACTGGCGTACAGGAGACCGAAATTTGATTTGATTATGTTCCATAAAATAATGCATGGTAATTGTGGTCTTAAATTGAGCGACTTTCGGTACTTGAGAAGCTCTATAACCAGAGAAGGTTCTCAGAAACTCATAATTCCATGAGCTAGGTTAAGGAGCCGGTCACATTTTTTTTTCTGTGAGAGCCGGCTCAGATTTCTTAAAATTGAGCAAGAGATTAGATTGCCTGTTTCTCACAACTTACGGGTATTCAAAAACACTGTTGACTGCTACCTAAATCCGACGTGAGGCTGTTGACTATAGTGGATGTCATGTAGTGGTTGTTACTGAGTATATTCCAATTAATCCTTTTTTTCTCATTTATTTTTCTTATGATGACATGACCCCGTTCATGTAATAAATATAATATAACTCTAAGAAGCCATTGAGAACTGTAGCTGTTGCGTTGGATCTCACCAAGGCATTTTATACGGTTAACCTTGGAGTCCTGTCAAGCAACATACTGGAGTCCTCGAAACCATCTTGGCAGAAGCGCTGGATATCCGCCTTCATTAAAGGCCGGCGAGCAAGAGTCATGTTCCAGAAACATGTCTCCAACAGCATTCTCATAGCAGCTAGAGTCCCTAAAGGCGGTGTTCTATCGCCAGCCCTCTTCAGTCTGTACCTCGAAGATATGCCTGAGCCTCCACAGGACATCAAGGTCGTCGCGCATGCTGATGACATAACAATTATGTGTCGAGATCGGGACTTATTACAGGTGGCCGCCAATAAAATCAACGAGTACCTGATCACACTGAAAATCTTCTTCGACCGCAAGATGCTAAGGATCTCTGCAGCCAAGTCATCAGTATCATACCTTCCAAGCACAGCGCTCATCCGGATGTCGTGTCAGATGGAGACCGTTCGCCTGCTGCTCGCTTTCCAAAGCTGCTCGGTCTTCTGCTCGATCCGTCACTCAAGTTCCAAAAGAATACCGAGTAGAAGCAGGCAGTCGTTAAAGCTAAGCTCAACGTTCTCAGGGCCCTGGGCGGCACTTCGTGGGGTAGCAGCAAGGAGACTATACTCACAACGTATAAGGCGATTCTTCAGCCCGCCATGGAATACGCCGCACCGGGTTGGGAGCATCTA
The DNA here is from genome assembly GCA_029168955.1 of Aplectana chamaeleonis. Taxonomy (NCBI): domain Eukaryota; kingdom Metazoa; phylum Nematoda; class Chromadorea; order Rhabditida; family Cosmocercidae; genus Aplectana; species Aplectana chamaeleonis. Next base: position 377,983 of record JAPDOI010000306.1, read on the forward strand.
GTTTCAGATTCCTCCTGGACAAAGATGCAACGAGTACAAAATCCCACTCTCCGTATCGCCAACAGGGATGAGCGGAATAAAAATATGAAATTTCGGAAATCGGCTTTCGGAACAAAAAATGTTTTCTCGGGTTTCGGAAATCGGGCGCGAAACGCCTGAAAATGCGCGGAAATGCGGTTTTCGGAACGCGAAACGCGAAAAATTCAGAAATCATTTAGTGTTTTCTTACGTCCCACATGACCCGATATTTTCGCATTCCGCGGCGTTTTCTGCGGTTTTCGGAACGCGAAACGCGGAATGCCGAAATCGTGCGAAGAACGCGGAACTCCGCTCATCCCTGATCGCCACCGGATGTGCAAGGAGTTCCCCAGTCAAGCACCTCCATGCTGAGACCCGTCTATTACCAGCGAAGCAGCACTGTCAGCTCCAGGCACAGAAATTCCGCATTAACATAAAGCAACCAAACCACCCGTCGTGGAGAGTGCTAAACCCCGTTAGAGAGAGAAGTATAAGAAAGCCTTTCGCCGATGCTCCAAACTAAGTCAATTTGCAAAGATGGCACGACTCACAGCAAGAACGACTCCGTCTTTTGCGCGAGGAGCACACCAGGTTCGTACCGTGGTATCTTGAGAAGGCGGCCATAAATCCTATACTAGGAGATATACCGCTCCACGAGAGTCTAAACTTTTTCTTCTGCAGCCTCAAAGTGGTTTTTGTCATAGGTTGAGGAACTGGGCGGCCTTGACAGGATTCGTCCAAAGGTCCATTGTGGTTAAGGAGGTAGGTCTCTTCGGGCACAAGTGCGCCGTGTCGTGTCCGGGAGCACCACAATCCGGGCATGCGTCTGGTCAGCTGCTGTCGATCTTGTTGACGTAAGACATGAGCAGTATAGAGTGACCACAGCGCAGCGAGGCAAGAGCACACCTGGCTCGTCTGCCGAGTTGAGGCTCGGACTCGCAAACCCGAGGCGGCACTGCTCCTAAGATAGGGTTCACAGCCGCCTTCGTTAGATATCCTCGAACAAACTGGGTGTGCTCCTCACGCAGAAGACGAAGCCTTTCCATGTTGGAGTCGGCCCATCTCTGTGCATCAACTTTACGAGGAGCATCGGCGAACGGCGTCCTAATCGACCTCTCTCTTATGGGCTTCATGATTCTATTTGTCGGATGATTCGGCTGTCTCAGAACATTAATATACATATGCTGTGCTTGGAGTTCACAATGCTCCTTGACCGGCAATATGCAGGCCTCCGCGTGAAGATGTTCTATTGGGGAGCTCCTTGCACAACCGGTAGCAATTCTAAGCGCAGTATTCTGTACACGCTGCAGCTTAATCCAGGAGCTGTCAGACACCAGGTGCTGCCACACTGGTGCCGTATATTCAAGAGCCGGCTGAAGTATTGCTCTGTAGGTTCTCAATATAGTCTCTCGGCTGCTCCACCATGATGTTCCTCCGAGAGCTCTCAAGATATTAAGCCTAGCCTTGACGACTGTTTGTTTCTGCTCCGCGTTTTTGTGGAACTTCAGTGACGGATCAAGAATAAGTCCAAGCAGCTTGGGGAATTTTGCTGCTGGCAACAGGTCACCATCCCATTTGACATCTGGATGGGCACTGTGTTCCTTGGTGTTTGTTGTAAACACTGAAACAGAGGATTTTGCAGCAGAGACTGTGAGCATCATTTTATCGAGGAAGAGCTTCAACTCGACCAGATAGGCGCTGATCTTGCTAGCGGCTATCTGCAGGTCACGATCCTGGCACATTATGGTGATGTCGTCGGCATACATAACAATCTTTACATCATTGAGAGGCTCGGGGATGTCCTCAAGATACAGGCTGAATAGGGCAGGAGACAACACTCCGCCTTGCGGAACACCGGCTGCTATTGGAATGCTATCGGATACGTGATTCTGGAACAGAACCTTAGCCCGGCGGCCTTTCGTGAACGCTGCAATCCATCGCTTTTGCCATGATGGTAGCGACGACTTGAGCAGTTTCTCGGACAGCAGTCCTAAGTTAAAGGCAGTGGTCGCGCTCAAATAAGCTCGTCTTCTTTTCCTCTCTAAACCCTTTTCTGGGTATAGAGTAGTAGAACCTATAAGAAAAAATCGCGAAAAAAACGCTGTTTTGGGCCAAATTTGAAGCCTGAACTTTCTTGTCTTTTGATGGTGGACGAGCCCACTCAACATCATCAGCATCGATGATCTCTAATATCAAGAACAACAGCTGGCTTGAAATTGAATTTCAATCAATGAACCTCCGGATTTATGTACACATCTAGTCAAAAACATTGACTGAAGGGCTTGCTTTCATTGTTCAACTGTTTTATTAGGTAAATTTGCATTTATTTCTTCCTCTGAGTGTCGATGATTTTCGACTGCTTGACATGAGAGTGATCTTTCTGTGCACGTGTGCACGAACTGGAACTTTAGTGTCTTAATAACTCTAATTCTAGCCCGTTTTTCACCGCGCTACCTTCATAGTTTTTGAGCTGTTTTTGATCTAAGCTGATTTTTGTAGCTTTTTAGATAACGTTTTTCATCGTGGCCACTGCCTTTAACAGAGTAAAACGCTTTGCTCAGGTCGAGGGCGACGGCCACCGTTCTCAGGTGCTTTCTCATGTTGAACCCATCGACCGCAAAGCTCACGATCTCCAATAGAGCAGTAGTAGTAGAGTGAAGTTTCCTGAACCCATTCTGATGCTGGTGTCGCTCATTTTGATCAGCCAGGTCCGTCACGATCAACTTTTCAGCTAATTTAGCGACGGGCGATAGCAGGCTTATTGGTCGAAAGCCTTTTGCCGTGCTTTGGGACTTGCCTGGCTTTGGCAACGGTATCACATTGGCTGTCTTCCAAGCTTAGGGTAGAGTGCAGGTCCGGAAAGAAGTGTTAATGATATCTGCAAGCATCGGTAGAAGTTCCGTGGGAAGCTTCTTCAGGATGGCTGGGGAGATACCGTCAGGTCCGATAGCCTTCGAATTCCGCATTTCTTTGATAGCCTTCTCTACTTGAGTGAGAGTAAAGGCCTCAGAAGCGTTCATGAGCGGCAACCGGCTCAGCTCTCTAACCGTGACTCTATTTTGCACGCCTCGCTTGGTGCGTGTGATGAAAAAATTCTTGCCGAGTGCGTAAGCAGCCGCTTTCCCTGATTTGAAGACGTTTTCCTCGACCTCAATAGCGGAGCTCATCGGGGGAGCGGACTTGCCGGAAATTTTCCTCAACACTTTCCACGTCGTAGTTCCGTCCGCCTTGAAATTCAGCTTTTCAGTGAACTTCTCCCAGCATTCCCTCTTGTTCTCATCCAGATCCTGCTTGATCTCATTATCCAGCACAGCAATCTCCGGGTCTAGATGGTCTGCGGCTCTCTTCTCATCTCTGGTTCTTATCTTCTGCAGTATTTCCCTGCTGACATTTGGAAAAAAGGTCTTTACACGACCCTCAGGAATTGCTGCTTTCATGGCCTTGCGGATGGCACTTGTTAGATGGCGCTCTTTCTGATGAACATCACCATTCCATGGGTAGTCGACCGCATGGCGGAGTGCGACATCTCTGAACAGGTTCCAGTCTGCTAGGCCTAAATTAAAATAAGTACGATGACGAAAACCAGAGTAAGGGGCAAGAGTCAGAGAGATCAATATAGACAAAGACGGGAATGTGATCACTGGAGAGAGTTGTGGATGTGGACCACGTGCAAGCATTAGATAGATTGGATGACACAAGAGAGATATCTGGGCTAGAAGGTCGGCCGTTGGCAGGGAGACGAACGGGCTGGTCATCATTGAGGATAACCAGGTCACACTCCTCAGCCCATTCTTCGACATCTTCCCCTCTGGCGTCAGAATCAAGAGCGGAACAGAACGTGTGAGCATTCAAGTCACCTGCAAAGACAGCTGAAGGGGAGAGTGAGCAGTCGTACAACTGCTTAAGGAGGGGAATAGGATTATAAGAGGGGGGACAAGATGATATAGGAGGAATGTAGATGTTAAATACAGATAAAAGGGTTTTGAGGGGGAGGTGGACAGGAATGTACTCGAGAGTACCTTCCTTTGGAGTATTAGGGATAAAATGAGAAGGTAAGGCAGATTGCACGAAGTAGACACTCCGCCCCCAAGAGCAGACTTTGGCATGTGATAGGCGGTGTATCCCGGAATGTTAGGCTGGGTGTAAGTGGTAGAAGGAGAGAGCTTGGTTTCTTGAACCATGATAACATCCGGGTGATGAGAACGTGCGAATAGAGAGAGTTCAGATAACTTGTTGCGAAGGCCGTTGAGATTAATGTGAACAATGGAGAGGGGGCGGTTGGTAATTGAGGAATCAGAGTTGCTGGGGGCAGAGCATGGAACACAACGAAAGGATGAGTCATGATGCCTCACAGAACTGAGGCCCGAACAGGAGAAGTGCACCCACCTTTGGCATCCGAACACTGGACACTTGTGCTATGCCAGTTAACATCCATGCCGCACGTGGCGCATAGGTACTTCTGCGCTGGACCAGGATTCCTCTCGACGCTGGCCCTTTGTAATAAAATCCTCAGGAGAGCTGCGGCCGACCAGCACCTCTCCCAAGACAAAAACCTTCTCGGAGGGGTTGACGTCGGTTTGCACGGAGGCGATCTTCTTTCCTCCACACTGCCACGGCACGAACGTACGACATCTCGGCAGCAGAGAACTCGGAAGAAGGGCAAGATGCACGCTCTCATCATTACGCTGTGGTCGCTTTACAATGCTAATGTCTAACGTCAGCAAGATTGACAGCAGCAAATCTGATGTGTGCCCGGACTGGGGTACCATAGGCCATGATACCGCACATTTATTCAACTGTCCGGAGAGACCTACCACGCTGACACCAATGGACCTATGGACGAATCCACTACTGGTAGCCCAGTTCCTCCACCTATGACAAAACCCTCTATGTGGCTGCAAAGAAGAAGAGAGGACTCATCAGTCTAGATTTACAGTTTTACGCCGCGATAACAGGTTAAATAGTGAGTTTATACGCAGAAAAAATCACGTTTGAAATCACGAAACCCGAGGATTAATAGTGAAAAAAACGCCAGTAATATCGAAATCTAATATTTGTGATGAACTGCAAATTCCAACCTTGTATAGAAGCAGAAGTACTTCATGCACTTCAATCCCCTTCAACGGAAGAAATTCGAGCATACTACATAAAAGGCAGAGAGAGAGAGTCTCAGTCATGCCCAAAATATGAATTTCGAGCAGCATATTAGTTATCTTGCGTTTTCTTAGCCGCCAGACTAAAATTTTTCAACTCGCAAAATACTGCTGTCAATCACTGGAGCCCCAATGTTTTGATCAGAATTCCAGAGTCAGCCGAATGAACGTCCAAATGATGGTAAAAATGGTGTATCCACGCGGGCAACAAAACACCGGAAATCAAATAACGTGGATGGGTCCAATCCTATTTCCTTCCATCATAACTAGTCGGCGGAAACCAACCTTTGACGTGCCGTTTGAAGCGGAGGCTGCACCTGACGCCGGAGTGACAGCGTTTTTATCAGCGAGTCCTTTCGGATGATTAGCATTCAAGTGACTTTCCAGTGTTGTATAACTGCTACATTTGAATGAGCACACGTCACAAGAGTACCTAAACGGGTTGAATTGACCACCAGCATAAGTATAAGTACAATTAAGATGAGTGGCCGCAGTAAGCACATACTTCCTCACAAAAAGCTCACATAAACCGCATTAGACTCATAGTGGATGACAAAATTTCAGCATAAAAGTGCGCTTAACACGCTTAAAAAACTTCTTCCGATTAAAAAATTACAAGAGCTCACATGATTTCAGCCGAACACAACTTGATATGATGGTCCGCGACCAAGTGTTGCAGCATATTGAAGGCATACTGCTGAAAACGGAGCGATTTCCAAAATTCAAAAAAAGCGAAAAAAATCAAAAGAGCGAAGAAGAGAGCGAACCTTGGCACACAGCTTGCAACGACCACCATCAAGTTTGTTCTGAGCCTTCGCTAACAAATCGGCTGTAACAAGACCATGTGCCATAACTAGATGACGCTCAAGCCCTTCATAAGTCCAAAACCGTTCGCGGCATCGGCTGCAGGCAAGAGGAGCTCCTAACTTCACGTCGTCCAACGTTTTGTCGCGAAGATGTTTGTGGATCATCTGAGACAAGGAAGGTTTGTCGCATCAAATCAGTTATAGAAAACTGTTAAAAGCATAATCCAACCTCAGGGGAAAATTCGATATTATAGTCTGAGCATCGTGTATAGCAACCCTGTCAAGCGCGAGATCTCCATTTGATCCAATAAGTGAGAAATCACACGGAAAAGGTCAACCCCGCCCCCCAATCCTCTAGAAGCATAATCAAACGTTTGGCCCCAAATAGGAAGCCAAATTCTTTGCAAACGGAAAAACTGGTTTGTGTGGTGATGCTCAAAGGCAAAATGTACAATAGCACAGTTCTTGGTTCCCTTTCCGGAACGGTGAGCGCAGTTAGGATTTTGGGCTACTGTAGGCGGGGCCATTTTCCCCTGTAGTTTCTCACTTACTTGAGCTAATTGAGATCTCTCGCTTGGCAGGGTTTATATCAACGGTAGGCGGACTATAATATCAAATTTTACCCCTAAGGTTGGGCTGTGCCTTTAAGCGGGCAACATACATAATCGTGAACGCTGTTGAACTGGCAAGACATGTACAGCCTAGCCTCTGTCACCCGTAATTCCCCCCCCCCCTACTAAATTAATTATTGACTTTTAAATCAGCCAGTGATTACAGGGATTATATTGATTTGGTTTCGATAGAAGTATATACGCACTAACTGATTTCCCCAGTCTACGCAGCATACACACTAAGAAATGCTATCAACTTCATTTTGTGAATCGCGGGTTTGGAGCTGTCAGTATTGAAAAGTGACGAAAAAGAATCGCTGTAAGTAAGGAAATAACAGGTTTTTTAACACAGTTTGTGTGTTGGACTGGAAGTGGACTAGTTGTACCGCAGCAGATTGGTCCGTTGAGATGGCGAAGGTAGCGACATGTAGTTGTGACAGCTAAGCTAATAGACTCGCGCCGCCTGTTCTAGCACTTTGTCGCCGTTGGAAGTATCAACAACGAGCCAGAATGACCGCATTTGAGCATTAAATTCAAGAACGCTTGTAATTAGGAGCGTGTTGGGCGTAGCCTCGCATTTTGGCGACTTATGATGGCTCAAATAACTGTAATTATTCTTTATTACACTACCTAACATGGCTCGTGTGGTGAAAACTAAATTGTTAGGAAAGATAAATGAACAGAAAAAATAAAAGCTTTGATTTGAAAGTCGCCTTCTAACAGAAATTTGGAGAAGAGGGCAATCAATAGTAGCAATCAGCAAGGCTTTTATGAATTTTTGAATAAAAAACTTGGAAAATCGAATAGATACCCATGCTTAAGGAGAGGCGATACTGTTGCAATTATGGAGACTGAGAAAGCAAATCTGTTAGCGGACAAATTCTGTTAGGTTTATGGGGAGGTCGGCTGTTCTTCTCCTTCTTTTTGTCCCGTAGTCGGAACCCCTATGAACTGTTTTCCGTTTTTTTGAGAATGATATAATTTTTGACATCCTGTCCAAGTTGCCGATATCCATGTCCACGACACCTGATTTCATTCCTGCAGTTTTTGTCAAAAACATTTCACACGTAATTGCAGGCCCTCTGGCATATCTTTTCAATCAATCCATTTGGTATTTGGAAGTTCCACAAAGGTGGAAACAATCGTTTGTGACTCCTTTGGTGAAAAAAGAACCTTCTCAACTAGTGGAAAACTATAGGCCAGTGAGTATCACCTCGATTTTTTGCAGAACATTCGAAAAGGTCCTCAAAAAACACACTGCAGAACATTTGGAGAAGAACTCAATCATTCCCGATAATCAACATGGTTTTGTTGCGGGGAGGTCGGTCAAAACGAATTTGCTGGAGTGTATTAATTATTGGAGTGAGTACTTAGAGACGAGGACAGCGTGTGATGTGATTTACTTGGATTTCTCGAAAGCCTTCTACAGGGTTGACCACTACAAGCTCATGCTCAAACTTGAGAAGCTAAAGTTCCATCCATTGGTGTGTAGTTGTATGAAAACTATCTCAGTGATCGTACTTTCCAAGTCAAAGTGGGCTCTAGCTTTTCATCTAGCCGTTTGGTTAGTAATGGAGTCCCTCAGGGAGGCATTCTATCGTCAATTCTGTTCGCTATCTATATCGCAGAGCTTCCCCTGTTCTTGGAAAGTACTGAAGTAATTTGTAAACAATTTGCTGACGACGTGAAAATTTATAGAAAAATTCAGTCGGCTGGGGATGTTGAGAAGTTGCAAGCCGCTCTCGATAGGGTACAGGAATGGTCGAAAGTTTGGAGTTTACCGCTGGCTCCTGAGAAAACGGTCCACTTGCGGTTAGGAACTTCCAGTCTCCCCGTCACCTACATGCTTGATGGTCACTCTTTAACAACTGTTTCGAATGTTAAGGATCTTGGTGCTGCCGAGATGTCGTACGTTCGTGCCGTGGCAGTGTGGAGGAAAGAAGATCATCTCCGTGCAAACCGACGTCATCCCCTCCACGAAGAGGGTTTTTGTCATGGGAGAGGTGCTGGCCGGCCGCAGCTCTCCTTCGGATTCTCCTGCAAAGGGCCGGCGTGGAGAGGAATCCTGGACCCGCTCAGAAGTACCTATGCGCCGCGTGCGGCAAGGATGTTACCAGGAGACATACCAGCGTCCAGTGCTTTGGATGCCAAAGGTGGGTGCATCTCTCCTGTTCGGGTCTCTGCTCTGTGAGGCATCATAACTCTTCTTTTCGATGTGTTTCGTGCTCCTCACCTACCAACTCTGATTCCTCAAACTCCAATCGCCCCCTTTCCATTGTACATATAAATCTCAACGGCCTTCGTGGCAAGCTTTCTGAGCTATCTCTCTTTGCACGTACTTACCATCCAGACGTGATCATGGTTCAGGAAACCAAGCTCTCTCCATCCCCTACAAATCCTCATCCCAATATCCCGGGCTATACTTCTTACCATGCTCCAAGGTCAAATCTTGGCGGAGGAGTTTCCACTTTTGTATTATCTACTCTTCCCTCACACCTCATACCTCATACCTAACACTCCCACGGACGGTACTCTCGAGTACCTCCCGGTCCATCTCCCCCTTAAAACTCCCCTTTCTCTCTTCAACATCTATATTCCCCCTACCACATCATGCCCTCCATCCTATGATCCTATTCTACTCCTCAGGCAGCTTTACGACTGCTCCCTCTCATCTTCGTCTATATTTGCGGGCGATTTTAATGCTCATACATTTTGCTCGTCTCTTGGCTCTGATGCTAGAGGAAGTGACGTCGAGGAATGGGCGGAGGAGTGCGACCTGGTCATACTAAACGATGATCAGCCCACTCGCCTCCCTGCCAACGGCCGATCTTCTAGCCCAGACATAACTCTTGTCTCTTCCAACCTTTCAAACACCTGCTCATGGTCTACCTCGACTACATTGTCTAGTGATCATATTCCTGTCTTTGTGCACATCGATCTCTCAAATTCTCTTGCTCCGTATTCTGGTGTTCGGCAACGTTCCTATCTCAATTTAGGCCAAGCAGACTGGTGCCTGTTCAGCGAGGTTGCGCTCCGCCTAGCGGCTGACTATCCGTGGAACGGCAATGTGCATCAAAAAGAGCACCACCTGTCTGATGTAATCCGCCGGGCCATGAAGGCGGCTATTCCTGTTGGCCGCGTTAAGACGTTCTATCCAAACGTCACCAGAGAAATTCTCCAAAAGATTAGGACTAGAGATGCCAGGAGAGCAGCCGACCATCTAGACCCTGTCGTTGCTCAACTCGATGACGAGATCAGAAAAGATCTGGACAGGCACAAGAAAGAAGAATGGGAAAAGTTCACGGGACAGTTGGATTTCAAGGCGGACAGTGCAACTACGTGGAAGGTACTACGGAAGCTATCTGGAAAGAGCTCGCCAGCTACCGTATCCACCATTGAATTTGATAATAACGTTTTCAAGACGGGTAAGGACTCTCTTGGAAAAAGCTTCTTTGTCACAAGTACACGGCGTGGTCCGCAGAATAGAGTGACAGTTAGAGAGCTGTGCCGCCTCCCGCTCATGAGCACGGCCGATGCGTACACTGTGGCGCACGTAGAGAAGATCATAAAGGACATGCGGTACTCCAAAGCTGTCGGTCCCGACGGCATTTGTCCTGCTGTACTGAAGAAGATCCCGACTGAAATCCTCCCACTCGTCGTTGATGTGATTAACACTTCATTCAGCTCGTGCATTATTCCCCAAAACTGGAAGACAGCCAACGTCATCCCGTTGCCGAAGCCAGGCAAACCTCAGTCGTCAGTAAAGGGTTATCGACCCATTAGCTTGATGTCACCTTTCGCTAAGGTAGCCGAAAAGCTCATTGTGGAGAATTTAGCAGAGCATAACGAGAAACAATTGTTTCAACACGGGTTCAAAAGGCTGCATTCTACAACTACTGCGTTGCTAGAAATTACCAGCTATGCAATCGACGGGTTCAACGCTTTGAAGCCATTGAGAACTGTTGCTGTCGCGTTGGATCTCACCAAGGCTTTTGATACGGTTAACCTAGGAATCCTGTCAAGAAACGTTTTGGAGTCGTCAATACCACCGTGGCAAAAGCGCTGGATATCGGCCTTTATCGAAGGTCGACGGGCAAGAGTCATGTTCCAGAACCATGTCTCCAACAGTATTCCTATGGCAGCTGGAGTCCCCAGGGCGGTGTTTTATCACCAGCTCTCTTCAGTCTGTATCTAGAAGATATGCCTGAACCACCACAGGATATCAAGACTGTCGCCTACGCCGATAATATAACAATCATGTGTCGAGACCGGGATATAAAGGTAGCCGCCACCAAGATCAACGAGTACCTGAAGACGCTGAAGAGGTTCTTCGACGACAAGATGCTAAAGATCTCCGCATCGAAATCATCAGTATCCGTCCTCACAACGGACCCATCCGAGCACAGAGCTCATCCGGAGGTAGAGTGGGATGGAGACCGTCTGCCTGCTGCTCGATTTCCAAAACTGCTCGGTCTTGTGCTCGATCCGTCGCTCAAGTTTCATAAAAATACCGAGCAGAAGCAGGCTGTCGTTAAAGCCAAACTCAATGTTCTCAGGGCCCTAGGCGGTACCTCATGGGGTAGCAGCAAGGAAACGATACTCATGACGTATAAGGCGATTCTTCAGCCAGCCATGGAATACGCCGCACCGGTTTGGCAGCATCTAGTTTCAGAATCTTCCTGGTTTAAGATGCAACGCGTACAAAATGCCGCTCTTCGCATTGCCACCGGATGTGCAAAGAGTTCCCCAGTCGAGCATCTGCATGCCGAAGCCCGTCTATTGCCTGTGAAGGAGCACTGTCAGCTGCAAGCCCAACAATTACGAATCAATATTATTAAGCAACCAAACCACCCGTCCTGGTGTGCTTAACCCCGTTAGAGAGAGCCAAAAGAATTCCATTTGCCGATGCTCCATGCAAAGTTAACTTGCGAAATGGCACGAGTCACAGCAAGAACGACTCCGTCTTTTGCGCGAGGAGCACACCAAGTTCGTACGGTGTCATCTTGAGAAGGCGGCGGTGAATCCTGTACTAGGAGAAGTACCGCCCCAGTCTGCGAATCCGAGACTCAACTCGGAAGAAGGGCTAGATGCACACTGGCATCGTTGCGCTGCGGTCACTCGTCAATGCTCATGTCCTACGTCAGCAAAATCGACAGCAGCAAATCTGATGCCTGTCCGGACTGCGGTACTATCAGCCATGATACAGCACATTTATTTCGCTGTCCGGTGAGACCTACCACGCTGACCATAATGGATCTATGGACGAATCCACTACTGGTCGCCCAGTTTCTTCACCTATGACAAAACCCTCGACGTGGCTGCAAAGAAGAAGAAGAAGAAGGATCTTGGTTTTCAGTATGATAGTCAGCTTGACTTCTCTGCCCATTTTTGAGCCATTTCTGACAAAGCTTTTGTACGCACCTTCCATATTTTTAAAGGCTTATCGACTTGTGAAAAAAAACGTGTTGGCGCATGCATATAAAGTTTATGTTAGGCCTACAATGGAACCAGGTACTTCAGTATTCTGCCCATGCAAGAAGAAAGATATTCATCTTTTGAAAAAAGTACAAGATAATTTTACTCGTAAAGTTTTCTTGAGACGAAATGGATTCTCATGCAATAGAGTACCTGGGCCCATTAGGCGGAATGAGGAACTATCGTTGCATTGGCTGGAGTCTAGACGTAAACGAAATGACGTGTGCATGGTTTTTAAAACTGCGAGTGGAATGGTGAGAACCGACAAATCGAAATTTTTTGGCTTCATGGCATCAAAAACACGGGATAGTTCGGAGAAAATCTCTTATGGTGTACCAAAAACTAGTATTAGGTTGAGCAGCTTTACCTGTAGAGCTGGGTCAGCGTTTGCCTCTCTGAAACTCAATTTCCAAACTGTCCCCAATTCTTTTCTATCATTTAAATGCAAGGCTTCAAATATTCTACTGTCTTGGTGAAATGTCACTTTGGTTTTCAGTGTTTGTCTTTGCTCTTCGCCTGTATATCATGCCTACCTTATGTAGCATAAATAAATAAATAGATAAAAAGCAAAATTTTGACAAACAGTATGTGCAGAGGTTAGAGGGTTCCGAACAGGGAGTCTTCTCAAGACAAATGATAGTATTCTAACGCAACTTCGAAAGTCTTGAGCTTTACAGATTTAACGCTGTTTTTCTTGATTTTTTGGATGTTTTTTGCCGTAACTGCAGTTTAACGTCGCAGTGCACGTTATGGTATGTTTACACAAGGTGCTGAGTTGATCGCAAAACGCTTGGCTCCGGGCGAGATTGAACCAGCATATTCCCTTTCCGGGGGAGCGCCTTATCGCACTGCACCACCGTAGCCCCAGCGCCGCTCTCACTCAACTGCTCGGTAAATCTTCACCGAAGCAATCTTCTTTTGCTGTTTGCTTGATCTTTCGAAGCTGTTTTTCTTGATCTTTCGAAGTTTTGGCTCACCTTATAGACGAAAAGTGGAGCTTCACAACATTTTAAGCAATTTTAATGGCTAGCTTATGGAGCCAACCTGGATAAATGAAAATTTGGTTTTCAGAAAACTGTTTTGCTTGAGTTCAGTGCAACTGTAGAGGATTTTGTACAACTTGATTTGAGTCAACCTTTCTGAGCCACTACTCGATTTCGTCAAAAATTTTCGCATATTAAAGGCAGTGGTCACGATGAAAAATGTTATCGAAAAAAAAACTACAAAAATCAGCTTAGATCGAAAACAGCTGAAAAACTATGAAGGTAGCGCGGTGAAAATGGGCTAGAATTTGAGTTTTTAGAGCCCAAAGATGCCAGTTCGTGCACACGTGCACAGCGCCACCCGAAAAGATCGCAGTCTCATGCCGAGCAGTCGAAAATCATCGACATTCAGAGGAAGAGGTAAATGCAAATTTACCAAATAAAAACAGTTGAACAACGAAAGCAAGCACTTCAGTCAATGTTTTTTACTAGATGGGTCAATGTTGATTGATCGAAATTCAATTTCAAGCCAGCTGATATTAGAGATCATCGATGCCGATGATGTGGAGTGGGATCGTCCGCCATCGACCGCCATCGAAAGACAAGAAGCTTCAGGCTTCAAAATTGGCCCAAAACAGCAGTTTTTTCGCGATTTTTTCTAATAGGTCCTACTACTCGAAACCCAGAAAAGGGTTTAGAGAGGAAAAGAAGACAAGCATATTTGATCGCGACCACTGCCTTCAAGTTATTCCGCACATTTTCTAGAATATCGTTGGATTCAACCTTATAAGGGTTGAAAACAACGGTCCCGTACTCTAGAGGCTCATTCATAGCAGTTCGCTTCGACTAGTCGCGGCACAGCCAACAGTTACAAAACCCATCGCGCCAACAGCTCTTGCACTGAATCGCGACGGTTTGGATCAGTTTGCAAATTCAGCCGCGATCGCCGAGCGACTGAGGTATTTTACAGCTGGTCGAAGCGACCTGCTTGATTTTGTTAAGTCGCTTCGACTAATCGCGTCGCTTCCATGAAGGAAGCGATTCGTCTAGTCGAAGCGACTAGTCCGCAATCTTTCTTCACAACCTTACGTATGTGGCGCAAAATTGGAGACGTCACAGTTCACTCCCATAAAATACGGCATGTGAAAGGGAAAAAACGTGTATTTATCATACATTTACGATGAGAGAGATGAGAAAATGTAATGAGGCTACCAAAAAATTACATTTCATGACGGCTTCGAGCAACTAGTAACTTTAGCTTTAGTTTCATGTTGGTGTTCAAGTAAATTCCACCCATCGTCTTTTGGAACCAATTTTTTTTTGTTTGAAAACTGTGCAAAACTCTCTTATCTAGAAGGTGAGGGCAACAATGTCGAAAAACAATTAGGAATGCCGAGAAAAAGAGCTTTTTTTCATTCTCGTGGCTTGGTCCGCAATCGTTCGTCTATTTCACGCGAAATTACGCCCGCCCGAGCGTTTTGAAATCGCTGGACGAAACGATTTCAAGTCGCGGCACGGAGCGATTTCAGATCGCGACATTATTGTTGGTCACTTCGACTACAAGTCGAAGCGACCAGCTATGAATGAGCCTTAACAGTAGACTGACATACGTTTTATAAGCTTCGAGTAGCAATCCAGAGAGCCTGGTTGAGAGAGCGCCCGGAAAATATTCCAAGTGATTTTCGCCGCTTTGGTGACTACATTTTGACAGCGGACATCAAGATTCAGATCACTTCAAATGAGGGATCCAAGATCGTTTACTTCTTGTACCGCCGCGAGGTGTGAGCCACCCACATAATGAGAAGAAATTCTAACAGTATATGAAATACGGTATTTTTATCTCGTTTTTGACCCTTCCAACTATGTGAGCGTTCTAGTAAGAAACGTACCACTCCATTGAAGTTGCTAATTCAACTACTTTTGCAAGGTTGTGTACTGCCTTTGAACGTTCAAGTTGAGATTTACCTCCCCCTAAAAACCATTGATCAGCAACCCAAGTTGTAAGCCTTCCCAATGAAATGGATTTTTAGAGTGAGATAATTTCATGAACATTGATTGATGCATACAAAAACAAGGCGCGATGTTGTTCTCCAGTTGTTGCGAGAAATTCACAACAAACCTGTAAATGTTGGAAATACCGCTCGCGATCTACCATATTCTGGTCACAAATTTCACATATTCCAGGTCCACTGCCAGCGTTCGTAGAGTTTCCAAGGGCGTGAGATGCGCCTGTTGATGTAGCAGCCGCCGATGGTGCTGCCGCTGCAGGAGATCCACCACCATTCGCCATTGCTAAAGCCTTCTGCATGGTCGCTGGGTTCACCTGAAAACGCATTCAACCAACTAAATCGTAGTCGTACAATTTTACGCTTGGTACTGCTTTCAATCTGAAGCGGAAAGCGCACTCTCTCACTTGAAATGTGAAACCTACAGTAGGTCCTTTTCGCATTGCGCCTGCGTTAGCAAGCATTGCATTACGACTGGCGGCAAGATTCTTCTGGTACAAAGCGGTAGCAGCTGCCAGAGAACCAACAGTGGTAGCCGCAGTTGCTGCGCCACGCTGCTGATTGGCACGTTGGATATGCTGTTGCATAGCTAAAAAGAGGAGCGAATTAATCGAAGAGAGTTGACTGGAGGAATCTGCTCTAGTTCTCCAAATTACATAAACTACAAAAAAGAAGGGTGAATGAGAAATTTGTCCCAGGAAGGGTATCAAGTGAACGAACCGGCAATGAGGCTGTTACTGTTTTGACCAAGCATGTTTCGCTGTTGCATCATCGCGGCAGCCTAAAACAGGAAACAGTCACCTTCATTCATTGCTCAACGCCTTATAAGCAGAAACTAGTTATAGCTTCTAGCAAAAAAAAAACTCATTCTATTTACGGTGGAGAACACTGGCCCCTGCTGCAGTGTGATGTCAGAACTGACTTTTATTAATTATGACCTAAATGATATGCCCAGGATCCATTTAGCAAGCGATAAGGTTGTAGAACTGTCTCCTTTCAGTTATGGACTTGTTCATAATCCCTTGTTAATCATTCTCCGAAGGGTGATGGTCTTAAGGCAGCAAAAGAGTGCGAGAAAAGCCAGCACATCATCCAGTAACGTAGTATCTCTGAACGCTGCCTCCGAATTTTCAAGCTGGTCCACGTAGGGAATCTTTCATAGTCATCACCGCAAGCGCGGCGGACTATTAAAGTTCGCACCACGCGAGACGCGCGTGCCGCCCATCCAACACCTCCATAGCGGCACCACCTAAACCGCCATGGCAGTCTCCCCATTTGAATCAATACTCACTTCTCAATTTACTGTGCTTATCTGGGCCAAATTTCGGTCCGCAATTGCGTCTCGACACGCTTTGCGGCCGCACGCTCCCAAGTCAGAAGAGCTTCCAGCGCCGCAGCCGCCGATCTGCTGACTCTAGGTGGGTTTTGGAAACTGGAAACTAAGAAAAATTGCAGAAAATTATATAAAAAAGCCACATCGAGTCGGCATTGGCGCTGGAAACCCCACTGACTCGAGCGCGTGCGGCCGCAAAGCGTGTCGAGACGCAATTGCGGACCGGAATTCGGCCCAAATAAGCACAGTAAGTCCACTCACTCATAAATAATTCTAGGACCATCCTTCACTACCGCGCGGTGAGAAGATTCATAGTCCAACACTCACCCCGCGCGGTACGCGCATGCAGCGCTTGCGGTTAGCACTATGAAAAAAGCCTAGCATACGAGAGCGGAGAAGGAGCAGGGCAATGGTGGAATCAGTATAAAAGTTTTGGCATGCTCAACCATTCTGCGACCTCCCTGGACCGGCTTGAAACATCGGAGAAAAGCCATACGGGTCCCAAGATTCAGGAACACTGAAAGCTGAAGCCAATACGTCGATTTTCCAGGCTTAGGTCTGGATGCAAATCAAACGACGTTTCTATGTTGTATAAGCCGTGGCTACGATAATGAAGATGTAGTATGAACTAATAGATGTAACTTGTGCGGCTAGTTTTTCACAAATTGTCAATTCACTTCTCTTTGTAACAAAATGTGGCAGACTTAAAAATCCCTTACTCAGAATGAACTTCATCATCTGACCCAGTTTGGCCTATCTGGACAACCAAAAACAAAATCTTTCTCTTAGTGAAACACCTCTATTGGCCAGATTCATGACATTCTGCAACCGGCCACGGCTACAATTTTACCAGGTTGCTCAATAAGTTTTGTCGTTCGATAAGAGAGGGCGTTGCTACTAGCCCTTTTTTTGTTTTGTTGGTAAACTCTTTATATGAACGTATGTGTAGTTTCATTTCAATCCGTCGATTCATCCTTTGTTTACAAGCCATTTAGTGTCGCCGTGTCACAGCAGTGGAAAAATTGAATATCGTTCAGTGATAAAATTCTTATTTTTGGAGGGTGTAGCACCAAAAGAAATTCACGAACGAATGTTAAAAGTGTATTATGATTGTTCACCTACAATTAGAGCAGTAGAAACATGGGTTGCTGAATTTAAACGTAGTCGTACAAGCCTTGAAGACGATCCACGTGAAGGACGTCCAAAAAACGCATCAACACCAGAAATCATGTCCAAAATACAGGATATGGTTTTGGAAGATCGTCGATTGACTGAGAGAGATTTAGTAGAGGCTCTACACATCTCATTAGGCAGTGTGACCCATATTTTAAGTGAAATTTTGGGGTTTAGAAAGCTGTGTGCACAATGGGTGCCGCATTCGCTGACAATGGAACAAAAACACATTCGAATGCGACTTTCTCAGCAACATTTGGAGCGTTTTAAAAAGGATAAAGTGGATTTTAAGCGTCGATTCATCGCTATGGATAGGACTTGGGTCTATCACCATGATCCTGAATCAAAACAAGAGGCTAAAGAGTGGTGTGAACCTGGTTGTTCGGCTTCGAAACGAGTTCGTGTCCGGAAATCGGTCAAGAAGGTTATGGCATCAGTTTTTTAGGATGCGAAAGGAATTTTGTTTGTGGATTACTTGCATAATGGTAAAACAATTCATTTCGAATATTATTGCAGCCTTTTGGACCAGTTGAAGGAAAAAATTCGTGAAAAAAAGACCCGGTTTGCAAAAGAGATAATCCTTTTTCATCAGGACAATGCACCGTGTGACAACAGCATTTTGCCAATGGCTAAAATTCATGAATTAAAGTTCGAATTGTTGGAGCATCCACCGTATTCACCAGATTTGGCCCCCAGCGACTTCCATTTGTTTCCAGAACTCAAAAAATTTATGCGTGGCAAGCGTTTTTCATCAAATGAAGAGGTCATAACGGCTTTTGAAGCGTATTTTGCAGACCTTCCGGATTCTCACTTCAGGGATGGGATTCACAGATTGGAGGATCGTTGGAGCAAGTGTATTAATGTTCAGGGGCATTTTGCTGAATATTCTGAACCATAAAATTGTTTTTCTTATCGAACGACAAAACTTATTGAACAATCTGGAATATGGGAAAAACACAAACTGATAAATGGCTAAGAATAACGGATAAAGTTCTCGGCGTATACATATCAATCCTCTGAGGATGCGCCACACATTCGATCTCTATTCAGAATCGTAGAGGCTTCAGTGTCTACACACGCGTACAGTGTATTCGTACTCCAACGCCACGCCCGATCGGGA
This sequence comes from Aplectana chamaeleonis, assembly GCA_029168955.1. Taxonomy (NCBI): domain Eukaryota; kingdom Metazoa; phylum Nematoda; class Chromadorea; order Rhabditida; family Cosmocercidae; genus Aplectana; species Aplectana chamaeleonis. Next base: position 396,661 of record JAPDOI010000306.1, read on the forward strand.
TAGCTTTGTGTTGAGAAGTGTGGAGCCTAAAGAACTGTTCAGTCGTAGACGACTTCAGTACCATCCCTATGAAACAATCACAGTGAAAAGTTAATCTCGAACCCAGAAAAGCTGCGCAACTTCAACATCAACCTGGGCTAAGGTCGACGGAGATACTCCAAAACATGTTAGCAGCAACTGCTGCCGAGACGTCGTACGTTCGTGCCGTGACAGTGTGGAGGAAAGAAGGCCACCTCCGTACAAACAGACGTCAATCCCTCCGCGGAGAGGGTTTTTGTCATGGGAGAGGTGCTGGCTGGCCGCAGCTCTCCTGAAGATCCTACTGCAAAGAGCCGGCGTCGAGAGGATCCCAGGACCCGCGAAGATGAAGAAGAAGTACCCATGTGCCACATACGACAGAAATGTAACTTGGAATGGAACCAGCGTCCAATGTTTTGGATGCCGAAGGTGGGTGCACTTCTCTTGTTCGGGTCTCAGTTCTGTGAGGCACCACGATTCTTCCTTTCGTTGTATTGTGTGCTCCGCCTCCAGTAACTCATATTCCTCATCTACCAATCGCCCCCTCTTTATTGTACATATCAATCTCAACGGCCTTCGCGCCAAGCTTTCTGAATTATCTCTCTTCGCCCGTACTCATCACCCGGATGTTATCATGGTTCAGGAAACCAAACTCTCTCCCTCTGCTACCTCTCGACATCCAAACATCCCAGGCTATACTGCATATCATAATCCTAGGTCATCTCAGGGAGGCGGAGTCTCTACTTTTGTTCTGTCGTCTCTTCCCCCTCACATCATTCCAAACACTCCAGTGGATGGCACTCTCGAGTACATCCCCATCCATCTACCTCTAAAAACTCCACTTTCTCTTTTCAATATATACATTCCTCCTCTTACATCCTGTCCACCAACCTACAACCCTATCCCTCTACTCAAGCAGCTGTATGACTGCTCTCTACCTCCCTCAATTGTCTTTGCGGGTGACTTCAATGCTCACACGTTCTGCTCGTCGCTCGATTCTGATGATAGAGGAAATGACGTCGAAGAATGGGCGGATGAGTGCGACCTCGTTATCCTTAAAGGCACAGTCCAACCTCAGAGGTAATTTTTGATATTATGGTCCGATCGCCGCCTATAGCAGCCCTGCCAAGCGCGAAATCTCAATTCGCTCAAATAAGCGAGAAAAGGCAAGGAAAAAGTCGGCCACGCCCCTTGAAAGAAAAAATGGGTAACGCCCACCGCCAGGTTTCCGACCTCAATAGGGAAGAGACGCGCTAATGATTTTATTCAAAATCTATGTTCTTCAATTTGTTTTCGGTCTGGCTTCATATTGTGGCCTGTTAACGAACGATAGCTGCGAATAACGAGAAAATACGGGCTCGAGACAACTCGTCCGAGAACTTCTAGCCGTTCAAAATTGAAATTTTTGAAGAGCCGTAACTCCGTTCGTAGTGAGTTCTGAGCGATTCTGAAAACACCATTGTGATCAGCGTGAAATGTTCTGCAGGATAGGCAGAAAAACGAAAAATCGATTCTGAGGTTGGACTGTGACTTTAACGATGGCCGGCCCACTCGTCTCCCTGCCTACGGTCGATCCTCCAGCCCAGACATCTCCCTTGTCTCTAATCTCTCTAATGCCTGCTCTTGGTCTACATCCACAACTCTTTCCAGTGATCACATTCCGGTCTTTGTCAATATCGATCTCTCTAACTCTCTTGCTCCCTATAAAGGTGTTCGTCATCGTTCTTATCTCAATTTAGGCCTTGCAGACTGGAGCCTGTTCAGGGAGGTTGCACTCCGCCAAGCGGCCGAATATCCGTGGAATGGCAATGTACACCAGAAGGGGCGCCACCTCTCTGATGCCATCCGGAAGGCGATGAAAGCTGCGATCCCTGAAGGTCGTGTCAAGACCTTCTTTCCCAATGTCACCAGGGAGACACTACAGAAGATAAGGACCAGGGACGCAAAGAGAGCTGCTAATCATCTTGACCCAGACATTGCCGAGCTGGATAATGAGATCAGGATGGACCTTGATAGCCACAAGAAAGAATCTTGGGAAAAGTTCACTGAGAAGATGAACTTCAGGAGTGATGCTGCAGCAACGTGGAAGGCTTTGAAAAGGATCTCCGGAAAGATCACCTCCGCCAACAATTCCACGATTGAATTCGACGGCGGAGTCTTCAAGTCAGGGAAAGAAGCCGCAAATGCTCTTGGGAAGCATTTTTTCATAACTAAATCAAAAAGAGAGAAGCAGAATAGAATAACTGTTCGGGAACTCTGTAAATTGCCACTCATGGCCGAAGATGATGCAGTCACGCCCGCTCAGGTCGAGAAGGTTATCAAGGAAATGAGTAACTCGAAGGCAGTAGGGCCAGATGGTTTGAGCCCAGCAGTTCTAAAGAGACTGCCAAATGAACTACTACCCCTGCTCGCTGACGTCATTAATACATCGTTTCGCACCTGTACATTACCTCAAGATTGGAAAGTAGCACGCGTCATCCCATTGCCGAAGCCGGGTAAATCACCATCCACGGCAAAAGGTTTCAGGCCAATCAGTCTTCTCTCACCTATTGCCAAAGTTGCGGAAAAATTGGCTGTGGAGGAGCTTGCCGAACATAATAGCAAACAACAGCATCAACATGGTTTCCGTAAGCTACATTCCACCACTACGGCCCAGCTGGAAATTGTGAGCTATGTTTTGGACGGCTTCAATGCCATGAAACCTCAGCGTACCGTAGGTGTAGCCCTCGACCTAACGAAGGCTTTTGACACTGTAAATCTGGGCATTTTGTCGGAGAGCCTGTTAAGGTCTACCATTCCGCCCTGGCAGAAGCGGTGGATAACCGCATTCACCAAAGGACGTCGGGCAAATGTGCTATTTCAAGAGTACGTCTCCAAAAGCATCCCAATTGCCGCCGGCGTACCTCAAGGAGGAGTTCTATCGCCTGCTCTTCTCAGTCTGTATATTGAAGATCTACCCGTTCCATCCCAAGACATCAAGGTCGTAGCATATGCGGATGATATTACTATACTATGCCGGGATCGCGACATAAATGCAGCTGCCAGTAAGATCAATGACTACTTGATCGAGTTGAAATGTTTTCTCGATAGCAAGATGCTTACGGTCTCTGCCGCTAAATCATCCGTCACCGTCTTTTCCACTGATCCTGCGGAGCACAGAGCTCATCCCATGGTGAAATGGGACGAAACTCGCCTGCCGGCCGCCCGATTCCCTAAGCTGCTCGGACTCGCGTTGGATCCTTCGATGAGGTTTCACAAGAACACTGAGCAGAAGCAAGCTGCAGTGAAAACAAGACTTAATGTCCTACGTGCTCTCGGCGGAACGTCCTGGGGGTGCAGTGAAGAAACGACCCTGACCACGTACAAGGCCATCGTACAGCCCGCCCTGGAGTATGCTGCACCAGTCTGGCAGCATATCGTGTCGGATACATCCTGGTACAAGCTGCAGCGCATTCAAAATGGAGCATTGCGAATCGCAACAGGCTGTTCAAAAAGCTCTCCAGTAGAGCACCTACATGCCGAAGCTCGCATCCTACCAGTTAAGGACCATTGCCAACTCCACGCACAACAGCTGTACATAAACATTCTGAAGCAGCCAAATCATCCGTCGCGAAGAGTATTAGACCCCGTCAGAGAGAGAAGCATAAGAAAGCCGTTGGATCCGAGATGCTCAACCTACGCGTGGTGGATCTGTGGAGTGGACTACCAAGCCGGCTCATCAACAGAGCATCAACTACTCCACAAGGAGTTTTTTCGAAATGGGAGTGTAAATGGCTGGCTGATGCACTCCTTCATATCCTACTGTTACGAGCTGGCATTGAAAGGAACCCGGGACCGCGCAACAAGAATCCGCGATATCCCTGCTGTCATTGCGGAGTATCTGCTCAACATGCAAGTATCCAGTGCGGTGGCTGTCTCGGCTGGGTGCACCTCAAATGTTCGGGGTTAACCAGCTATAACGACTACACTGTTGCTTATTGTTGTAATTCTTGCTCAAGTTCTCCTCCCAGTGTTCCTCTACATAGTCTAAACATTATTCAACTCAACATTAATGGCCTACGTGCCAAACTTGCCAAACTTACATTGTATATAGATCGCTTTCAACCTGATGTTATCCTTCTGCAGGAGACAAAACTTAGCGCATTATCCCCCTCCCTACCCCGTTTACCCGGTTATACGTCGTACCACATCCCTCGCACATCTCACGGTGGTGGCGTCTCAACATTTGTAAAAACATCTATTCCTTCTCACCTTATTGTACTTCCAAATGATAATGATGTTTTTTGAATGTCTTGGAGTTCATATTGTAATGCAAAGTTGTCCACTAGATATTGTCAATGTTTATATCCCTCCTTTCACTTCGTGTCCCTATTCCTTTGACCCCACTCCCTATTTACACAATGTTCGCTCTGTGCTTTCGTCTCAATCGGTTGTGATAGCTGGTGATTTTAATGCTCACTCGCCTTCCTGGTTCTCCTCATTAGAGCCTGATGAAAGGGGTGAACTTCTTGAACTCCTTGCTGATGATTGTGACCTGGTTCCTATTAACGAGGATGCTCCAACTCGTCTTCCTTCTACTGGTAGGCCCTCTTCACCGGACATCACATTTGTATCCTCCTGTCTTGCCATGTCGTGTAACTGGTCTACTGCTATGGCTATGTCAACTGATCATATTCCTTTATGCACATTACTGGATCTTTCTCTTAATAGTCAACTTGCTCCTTTCACAGGTTCCCGTAGCAAAACCTACACAAATTATCGTAGGGCTAACTGGATCCGTTATAAGGAGGAGTAACTCAGCCGGGCTGCCAACTACCCGCTAACCGGCACTGTGCACGATAAGGAGAAGTTCATCGTCGAAACCATACGCAGTGCCTCAAGAGCTGCCATCCCAAGCGGTCGTGTTAGAACATTCCACCCTAATGTACCAAAGGAAGCGCTGGAGCTCATTAAGCGACGTGACGACCGACGCAGAGAAGATCCTTCCGACCCGTGCATATCGCAACTGTCTGAGGAGATAACCACATTGCTAAATGATTTCAAGCAGAAACGATGGAGAGAATTCACTGAGTCAATCAACTTCGCCACTGACGCAAAGAAAGCATGGAACTCCCTTAGGTTGTCTGGCAAAAAGATAGCTGCAGAAAGAAATGCACTTGAATTTCCATCGGGTGAATATCATCATGGCTACAAAGCAGCCTGTCAAATGGGAAAGCTCTTTGCTTCAGCAATTTCGCGTCGGGACCGTAGTCACAGATGCACTTTGCGCGCCATCAGGAAACTCAATCGTCATAACGTTTCTGTTATTACTACTTCTGCTATCTCGGACATCATTAAATCGCTGAAGAATTCGAGGGCTGAAGGACCAGACGGCATCTCAGCCGTTCATCTCAAGCACCTGCCGGAGCAGTACATGGAACTACTAAATGACCTCCTCTACTCATCTTTCAGCACTGGTGTCATTCCTGCACGCTGGAAACAGGCTATTGTTCTTCCCATTCTCAAGCCAGGAAAACCGCAAGAGAAAGCAACCTCACACCGGCCAATTTCCCTACTCTCCCCAATCGCTAAGTTAGCGGAAAAAGTCATCAATTCGCATCTCCAAGAAGCACTGCGGCATAACGTACATCAGCACGGCTTCAAAAAGGCACACTCCACCACCACGGCGCTGACGTCCATAACTGAACACATCATTGCCGGCTTTAACATGAAGGCCCCTGCCGGAAGAAGCCTCGTAGTAGCAGTTGACCTGACTGCAGCATTCGACAACGTAAGCACTCCTCTGCTTTCAAAATCGATACTGGACTCTGACACGCCTGAGTGGTGCAAACGTTGGGCCAACACCTTCATCAAAAATCGCTCAATCCGCGTGAAATTTGACGAGCACATGTCTACTTCGATTCCCCTCAAGGCAGGCGTCCCTCAGGGTGGAGTACTATCACCCAGCCTATTTTCGTTGTACCTGTCTGATATTCCCGTGCCTCCACCCAGCATCCACTTATGCCTCTATGCAGATGACATCACTATTATTTGCACTGACCCAGTCATCGACCGAGCTACTGTGGAGATGAACAAATACCTCTGCAGCCTGGCAAAATATCTTGAATCGAAGCAACTGAAGGTCTCTGCAGCCAAGTCCAGTGTTACTCTATGCACTCCTGCAACTGCTGAGCACCAACTTCATCCTAAAGCACTCTGGGAAGGTAATCAGCTGCCCTTGTCCAAGCATCCTCGTCTACTTGGAGTCTTTCTGGATCCCTCATTGCGTTTTCATGAAAACACCCGTAGCCGAGCTGCAGCAGCCAACACGCGCAACAACATCCTCCGTGCTCTGGCTGGCACCACATGGGGCAGCACAAAAGAGGTTCTACGCATTACGTACAAGACCATGATACAGCCAACTCTGGAATATGGAGCCCAATATGGTCTAGACACTTGTCGGACGCCGTCATCACAGGCTGTCCAAGATCAACACCTGTATCGCACCTTCATCAAGAATGCGCAGTACTTCCAGTGAAGCAGCACTGCCAATTGCAGTCACAACAGATCCATATTGGCATAGTTAAGAATGCCGCCCATCCTAATTATTCACTTCTATCATGGGAACCTCAACACCGTAATATTCGAACACCACTGCATACTGCTATCTCTACCACTGATCGTCAAAAGTGGGCTACCTCTGAACTCACACGAAAGAGACTGCAGCAAATGGAGCACACCAGATTTGTATCCGAATACTTGTCCTGTACTCCTCCTAACTCCATCCTTGGTGACGTGCCGCCCAATGTCGATGAAAGTGAGAAGAACCTGCCCAGACGCTCTCGCGCGACTTTGGCGGGCCTACGATGCGGTCATTCTTCGTGTCTGAAGGCCTACGTACATAGATAGGATCGATGATTCGGACCCTGAGATATGTGCTGACTGTCAATGTACAGGGCATGATTCACTTCATTTATTTTCATGCCCAGCAAAACCAACCTCTCTGTCTGCTCGTGATATGTGGAAGAAGCCGTGTGACGTCGCCGCCTTTTTGGGCCTAAGAGAAGAAGCTCCGATGTGGCTGATAAGAAGAAGAAGAAAGCCGTTTGCTGATGCTCCCACGAAAATCAATATACAGAGATGGACCAACGCACAACATGAACGCCTCCGTCTCTTACGTGCTGAGCATACCCAATTCGTCAAGGATCACTTATGCAAGACCGCCGTAAACTCCATTCTCGGAGCCGTGCCTCCTGAGGTCAGCGAAACCGAGATGGAACTCGGTAGGCGTGCCAGGTGCACCCTTGCCTCGTTGCGCTGCGGGCACTCCCCCATGCTTATGTCTTATTTACATAAGATCGATAGCAGCATTGTGGTAATAAAGGGCATCGATGGATCCGAGATGCTCAACCTACGCGTGGTGGATCTGTGGAGTCGACTACCAAGATCAAGGAGACTCATCAAACGGGCATCAACAACTCCACGAGGAGTTTTTTTCTGTATGGGAGTGCAAATGGCTGGCTGCTGCACTCCTCCGCATACTACTGTTACGAGCCGGCATTGAGAGGAACCCAGGGCCACGCAGCAAGACTCCACGATATCCCTGCTGTAATTGTGGATTATCGGCTCAACATGCAAGCGTCCAGTGCGGTGGTTGCCTCGGCTGGGTACACCTCAAATGTTCGGGGTTAACCAGCTATAACGACTACACTGTTGCTTATTGTTGTACTTCTTGCTCTAACTCTCCCCCTAGTGTTCCTCTTCATACAGTGCGTTTCATAATTATAGGACACCCTAAATTTTCCAAGTATCAGCTTTCACGGCATGTTTAGAAGTCTGTGGCTGGAACCATTGTAATTGGCGTGAAAAATAACCCTAGTAGACATTTTTCCTGATAATTCAGTCGACAGAATTTTTTTAGAACCCATTTTTTTGATTTTTTGCTTGTTTCATAATTATAGGACACCTACCATTAAAACGAAATTTACGGTTTCACCGTGACTTTGAACTAGGGTGATAAGTAGCACAATCATTGCTATCATAAAATCTCGGAAATGGCTCGTGCTTCCCGTCTGAAAGTTGAGGAACAGGCTGCTATGTCTGCCTTGAGCGCCGCCGGACAATGTTGCAGCAGTATCGCGAGACAGATGGGGCGTTCTCGTCATGTAGTCTCTAGCTACCTAAGTGAACCATTGGAATATGGTAAAAAGAAGCATACTGGACGCCCGAGGAAAGTTTCCGGACAGCACGAGAGGCGAATTCTGAGGGCAGCGTCTAACAGTACTGCAAGCCTCCGCCAGATTCATGCTGAGGTCGAACTTCCTGTGTCCCGTACGACCTTATGGAGGGTGATTCAACGTAGCGGATTCATTGAGCGAGCTATAATGAAGAAAGCGCCTCGTCTCAAGCCCGAACACAAGGCGGCTCGACTCAACTTCGCCAAGAAAAACATGCGAACTGACTGGAGCAAGATGGGTGTCTTTCTCAGAATCGAAACCGAAGTGCTAGGAACTATAAAACTAACTGTGTTCAATCCAGATAGTGTGGTCAGACGAGAAGAGGTTCAATCTTGATGGATGCGATGGACAGAATTGTTACTGGCATGACAAAAGGAAGCACCCCATGCAGTTCTCAAGAAGGAATTTCGGTGGCGGTTCGCTAATGGTTTGGGGTGCGTTCTGTGGGAGCCAGAGGCTGGACCTAGCATTCAAAACCACTCGTATGGACAGTACTGAGTACCAAGAAGTGCTCAAGACTCGCCTCATACCGTTTCTGAGAGGAAGACGGAGACAACACTTGAGCTTTCAGCAGGACAATGCAGGGATTCACGTGAGTCACTCCACCAAGGCATTTCTGGAGAACGAAGGCGTAAAGTTACTGGACTGGCCAGCATGCAGTCCTGAATTGAATCCCATAGACAACCTCTGGGGTATTCTCGCACGTCGGGTGTATACCGGCAACCGCCAATTTGAGACGATAGAAAAGCTGAGACGCGCTGTCTTGAAGGAATGGAGCGAAATCCATGCCACCGTCTTTCAGAATCTCTCTGGGAGTATGCAGGATCGTACCTATGAAGTGATCGTCAATGGAGGAGGACCTATTTCCTATTGAAGTGTAGTTGCAAATGTTGTATCAATAATAAAATTGCTAGAATATCGAGGTGTCCTATAATTATGAAACAAGCAAAAAATCAAAAAAATGGGTTCTGAAAAAGTACAGTTGACCGAAAAATCTGGGAAAAATGTCTACTAGGGTTATTTTCCACGCCGATTTCAATGGTTTTAGCGACAGACTTCTAAACCTGCCGTGAAAGCTGATACTTGAAAAATTTAGGGTTTCCTATAATTATGAAACGCACTGTAGTTTAGACATTTTTCAACTCAATATCAATGGCCTGCGTGCCAAACTTGCTGAACTCACATTGTACATTGAACGCTCTCAGCCAGATTTCATTCTCCTTCAGGAGACAAAACTTAGTCCAACATCTTCCCTACCCCGCCTCCCCGGTTATACGTCTTACCACCTTCCTCGCACATCTCATGGTGGAGGCGTTTCTACGTTTGTAAAATCTTCTATACCTTCTCATCTTATTGCTCTACCTAATGATAATGTTGTTGAATGTATTGGTGTTCATGTTGTTTTGCAAAGTTGCCCTATAGATATTGTTAATGTTTCTATTCCCCCTGTCTCCTCGTGTCCTAGTTCGTTTGACCCCACTCCATTTTTGCATTCTGTACACTCTGCCCTCCCATCGTCTTCTGTTGTCATGGCTGGCGATTTTAATGCTCACTCCACATCCTGGTTCTCCTCTCTAGATCCCGATGACAGAGGGGAACTACTTGAGCTTTTTGCTGAGGATTGTGACCTTGTAGCCATTAATGAGGACGCTCCCACTCGCCTTCCGTCCACGGGCAGGCCGTCCTCTCCTGATGTCACTTTTGTATCATCTTCTCTTGCTGTTTCCTGTAACTGGTCCACTGCTATAGCTATGGCCAGCGATCATGTACCCATATGTGCTTCATTGGATTTGTCGCTCAATAGTCACCTGGCACCTTTCGTAGGCTCGCGTAGCAAATTGTACACCAACTATCGTAAGGCTAACTGGGTCATGTTTAAGGAGGTGTTACTTTTTCGACCGCAAGATGCTAAGTATCTCTGCAGCCAAGTCGTCAGTGTCCGTTCTCACGACGGACCCATCCGAGCACAGCGCTCATCCGGATGTCGTGTGGGATGGAGACCGTTTGCCTGCTGCTCGCTTTCCAAAGCTACTCGGTCTTGTGCTCGATCCGTCACTCAAGTTTCATAAGAATACCGAGCAGAAGCAGGCAGTCGTTAAAGCTAAGCTCAACGTTCTCAGGGCCCTGGGCGGTACTTCGTGGGGTAGCAGCAAGGAGACTATACTCACAACGTATAAGGCAATTCTGCAGCCCGCCCTGGGGTACGCCGCACCGGTTTGGCAGCATCTCGTCTCAGAATCCTCCTGGACAAAGATGCAACGAGTACAAAATGCTGCTCTCCGTATCGCCACCGGATGTGCAAGGAGTTCCCCAATCGGGCACCTGCATGCTGAGACCCGTCTATTACCAGTGAAGGAGCACTGTCAGCTCCAGGTCCAGCAATTCCGCATTAACATTATAAAGCAACCAAATCACCCATCGTGGAGAGTGCTAAACCCCGTGAGAGAGAGAGAAGTATAAGAAAGCCTTTCGCCGATGCTCCAAACAAAGTCAATTTGCAAAGATGGCACGACTCACAGCAAGAACGACTCCGTCTTTTGCGCGAGGAGCACACCAAGTTCGTACGGTGTCATCTTGTGAAGGTGGCCATAAATCCTATACTAGGAGATATACCGCCCCCCGTCTGCACCTCAGAGTCTCAACTCGGAAGAAGGGCGAGATGCACGCTCGCATCATTACGCTGTGGTCACTCTACAATGCTAATGTCTTATGTCAGCAAGATTGACAGCAGCAAATCTGATGTGTGCCTGGACTGCGGTATCGTCGGCCATGATACCGCACATTTATTCAACTGTCCGGAGAGACCTACCACGCTGACACCAATGGACCTATGGACGAATCCACTACTGGTCGCCCAATTCCTCCGCCTATGACAAAACCCTCTATGTGGCTGCAAAGAAGAAGAAGAAGAAGAAGAGGTGTTACTCAGTCGGGTAGCCCACTATCCGCTTACCGGCTCCGTTCATGAGAAGGACAAGTTCATCGTTGATGCCATATGCAATGCCTCCAGAATGGCAATTCCTACAGGGCGCGTTAGAACATTTCACCCTAACGTTCCCAAAGACGTCCTGGAGCTGATCGAATTACGGGACGAGAAGCGCCGAGCTGATCCTGCAGATCCCAGCATTCAACGACTGTCTGATGAGATCACCAAAAGGCTGAATGATTACAAGCGGACGCGATGGATGGAGTTCACTGAATCCTTGAATTTCTCCACTGATTCAAAGAAGACTTGGAGCATTCTTAAGCGGTTATCTGGGAAGAAATCGGCAGCGGAGCGCAACATGCTGGAGTTCCCTTCAGGGAAATTCGAGTCCGGATTCAAGGCTGCATGTCGACTTGGAAAACACTTTGCTTCTGCGACGTCCCGCCGTGATCATTCCAACAGGCTCACTCTCCGGTCTATAAGGAAGCTCAGCCGACAAGATGTACCTGCCATAACTGCCTCTGAGATGTCTTCCCTCATCAAGTCCATGAAGAACTCGAGAGCCGAGGGACCCGACGGCGTGTCAGCCGTCCATCTCAAGCACTTGCCGGAACAGTACCTTGAACTACTTTGTGATATGGTCTACTCGTCATTCAGCACAGGTGTCATTCCCGCTAGATGGAAGCAAGCAATTGTTCTTCCGATTCCCAAGCCTGGCAAACCAGAAAATCAAGCAACTTCGCATCGACCCATCTCCCTTTGTCCCCTATTGCTAAGTTAGCGGAGAAATTTATTAACCCGCACCTCCAAGAAGCATTACGACATAACGTGCATCAACATGGCTTCAAGAAGGCCCACTCTACCATCACGGCACTCACGTCCATCACAGAACACATAATTGCTGGCTTCAATATGAAACCTCCAGCTGGAAGAAGTATAGTCGTGGCAGTTGACTTAACCGCTGCCTTCGATAATGTCAGTATCCCTCTGCTGTCCAAATCGATTCTGGATTCTACTATTCCTGACTGGTGCAAAAGATGGACTGATAACTTTGTCAAGAATCGTTCCATTCGTGTGAAATTTGATGGACACTTCTCGAAGTCTGTGCCCCTGAAGGCGGGCGTCCCACAAGGAGGAGTTTCATCTCCCAGCCTGTTTTCTTTGTATTTGTCTGATGTGCCGAAGCCGTCACCAAACATCCACTTATGTCTATATGCGGATGACATCACTATTATTTGTACTGATCCTGTCATCGATCGAGCCACTGCTGAGATGAATAAATACCTCGTCAGTCTGGCTAAGTTCCTGGAATCGAAGCAGCTAAAGGTCTCTCCAACGAAGTCCAGCGTTACTTTGTGCACTACAGCGACAGCCGAACACAAGCTGCATCCCAAGATTCTTTGGGAAGGAAATATGCTGCCCTTATCAAAACACCCTCGACTACTCGGTGTATTCCTGGACCCGTCACTACGTTTTCATGAAAATACACGTATTCGAGCTGCTGCTGCCAACACACGTAACAACATTCTACGTTCGCTAGCAGGCACTACATGGGGCAGCTCTAAGGAAATCCTGCGAACCACCTACAGGGCTATGGTGCAGCCGGTGCTGGAATATGGAGCCCCAATATGGTCAAGACACCTGTCGGAAACCTCTTGGAGCAAACTTCAGCGTGCACAGAACACTGCTCTACGCGTGATCACTGGATGCCCTCGATCCACACCGGTATCTCATCTACATCAAGAGTGTTCGCTGCTTCCTGTAAAGCAGCATTGTCAACTCCAGTCGCAACAGTTCCATGTTGGCATTTTAAGGAATTCCACACACCCCAATTTCCCCCTACTGTCATCTGGTGCCCATTTCCGACATATACGCTCGCCACTTCATGCTGCAGTCTCTGTCTTGGATCGTCAACGTTGGGCGACGTCGGAGCTCAATCGCGTCAGACTGCTGCAAATGGAGCACACCCGATTCGTCAGAGAATACCTTTCCAGTGCTCCCCTAAATCCAATTTTTGGTGACGTGCCTCCCCCGATCGATGACAGCAAAATGGACCTACCCAGACGTACACGCGTCATCCTGGCAGGTCTACGTTGTGGGCACTCCTCATACCTCAAGGCCTTCGTCCATAAGATTGACTCGTCGATCCCTGACGAATGTCCCGACTGCCACAACCCAGGGCATGATTCATTTCATTTATTTTCATGTCCTGCAAGGCCGACATTTCTAACAGTTATGGATATGTGGAAGAACCCGTGCGATGTGGCTGCCTTTCTACACCTATGAGGAGAAGCTCTATGTGGCTGATAAGAAGAAGAAGAAGAACTGCCCGATGAGACCGACATCGTTAACACCAGTATATCTGTGGGAGAATCCGACGCTTGTGGCTCAGTTCCTCAATCTATGACAGGACCCTCTCTGTGGCTGCAGAAGAAGAAGAAGAAGAAGAAGAAGGGATGGGATCCACAGATTGGAAGATGATTGGAGCAAGTGTATTAATGTTCAGGGAGATTATGCTGAATAATAAAGTATATTTTGAACCATAAAATTGTGATTTTTTACCGAACGACAAAACTTCTTGAACAACCAGAGGATGCCTGGCCCTGAAATTCCGTAGAGGAATTGAATCGATTGCTCGTTGATCAGATATGAGAACATCATGATGTGTAATTGACAGAAGCATTACCTGTCGCATACGCTGCTGTTGCTGTAGCAGCTGCTGTTGCAAGGCACTCTGTTGAGCGTCACGCACAGCGGCAGTACGGCGAAGAGCTGCCTGAGCAACCGCTTGCTGAGCTTGAGCTAACTGATTTCGCTTCTGTAACATTGTGAAAGGGTTATTTCAAATTCTATCACAATGGTTAATAGTCTGATCACATCATGCAATGACTGCGGATCACTACGTTTCTAACATGTAGTATTCGTACCTGCTGTTGCTGAGCGGCTTGCTGCTGCTGCAAAATTGTTGGATCGATCGGAGGACGGTCCCATAGCCATCGGTTCACCATCAGTTGGTCATCGGGACCCTACAGGAGAAAAGCAGAGGCTACAGTTTACCGCAATGTTAAAAGGATATAGTGCGGTTGCGGTCACACCCCAAAACTACGGTGGAAAACCTGGCTCTTTGCCAAGTTTTATTATCGACAGCACAGCTGAATTTCTGAGTGAGTTACGGTTTTTCTTTTTTTTTTTTGCGCTTGTTTCTGCTTCATTTTTGTTTCTGATTCTTACAATATTGCGAATAGGGGCTTTTCTTAGTGTGCAAGAGAAATTTGCAGTTTTTTTCGATTTCAAAACACAATTCTGAAAAAAGACACTTCGAAGCCCGAACAAACTGCTAACTTCCCTCACGCACTAAGAATAGCCCTTATTCGCAATATCTAAGCAGTCAGAAATAAAAATAGTGCCGAAACAAACAAGAAAAACCGTAACTCACCCAGAAAATCAGCTGTGCTGTCGATCGATATTGGAATCTAGCAAAGAGCCAGATTTTCCACCGTAGTTTTAGTGTGTGACCGCAACCGCACCGTGTCCCTTTAACATTGCGGTAAACTGTATTGTTTCCATGCGAATACAAATTTCACCTACCTTTGGTGCCATGATATTTCGGATTTTAGTAAAGTCCTTTTTGCAGACTCGTAAATGAGTGTCTCGGACTCCCTTATATTGAAAATCTTCATCACAAACCAGACATGGATACTTAGCCTGAGCTTCTTCCTTGATTGCAATTACATTGTGAGATTCCCTGAAACATCACCATAAACCCTAGAAAACACTATAGGAGATGGAAGTTCAAGAACTCTTAACGCACAGATAGTGTTTGATGAGTCGCTGTTCATTAGTGTCGAATTCGGGACACATTGCACATTGATACTTGCCATTCTTGAAATGGATAGTAAACCGATGCGACTGCAGTACCATCCTAGATTCCGTCTTGAAACCGCATACCTTCAAAAATTGGGATAGGAATGGGATAATATAGTCCGGGTAACCAGAAAACGGATAGCTGCGGACACCTCAGCAGACTGCGCTGCGTCGTGTGCGCCCACGAGAAATGTGGTGATCGATCGGCGCACGCGACAGGCGCGCGGCCAGCTGAGTGGTCCGCAGCTATCCCTTTCGCGAATACACCCACCAAATCCCTAAACACCAAACCGATCAATAATTTGGGAGAATTTCTGAGCAAAAAACTAACCTGACAGGACAGCATTTTCAGTTTGTATGGCTCATTCCGCTTCCGAAGCGCTTCCCACACCGGTTTCAACTGTGCAGCAACCTAAGTAAAGCACCGTACAGAATACAGCATAATGCGGGAGTGTTTTCTGATAACCGTCCCCACAACGAAATAAACACTTCGACAAAAAAAAAATATTCTATAACGAGAGGAACCACTTTTATCTTAAGCACCATCTGGCACATGACACTTGTGACATTCTAGCGTCGAGAAAAGGAATCTTGAATGCTGAGACAACCTCCGATTGAAAACCGGAGTCAAGCAGTCACTGTCCGGCGGGAGAACGCGGGGAGGTAAACGCTATTTAAAAAAATCAAAACTCCGGATGGGGCGGAAAAACTTTAGGCCAAAACCAGAAAAACTCCCCAATGCCTATCTACAGAAAGAGGACTATAGTGGTTTATACAGAAAAAGAGTGGACATTTTGAAAATTTCAGGCTTGTTTAATAACTGTCAGTCCCACAACTGTTCAAAACAAATTCTGCTAGGGCAAACTATGAAGTTTTCGAGAGGATTCTGCCGCTAACGAGGGGGTGGCAACTTCGAAGTCCAATACAACGGATTAGAGTGAGGACTTTTTAAAAAGAAACCGAACGAACGAATTTCGAATAAATTCGTTCATTTTTTATTTCGAACGAACGAATTTCGAATAAATTCGTTCATTTTTTATTCCGAACGAACGAATTTCGAATAAATTCGTTCATTTTTTATTTCGAACGAACGAATTTCGAAAGAATTCGTTCATTATTTATTTCGAACGAACGAATTTCGAATAAATTCGTTCATTTCTTATTTCGAACAAACGAATTTCGAATAAATTCGTTCATTTTTCATTCCGAACGAACGAATTTCGAATAAATTCGTTCATTTTTTATTTTGAACGAACGAATATTCGAATAACGAATAATTTAAGCATCCATAGCAATATCGCGCAACTACGAAGTGAGCGGCAATAACAAGTTGAATTCTTCTTCTAGAGCTTTATTTCCACCTACAATTGAAATTAATAAGGCACGACTCATCTCTAAACCTGTACGGGCTACAACGCAAAGAATGCTACAAAATAAACTTTTCCGCTCTAACTTAGCCTAAGGAGCTTATTCGAGGAGCCTAACTAACTTTGCTTGCCTCATAAGCCAGCCAGATTGGTGGAGCCGAGCTCCATAGTTATCCCCTTAGGGTGCTTTCGCCTCTATGGTTTGAATGAGAGGCGCAGAGTTCTGCTGGAGCCAACAACGGGGCTCGGCTCCACCGACCTGGCTGGCTTATGGAGCGAGCAAAGTTAGGAACCCGATATATCATTCGACGCAGAATTTTACGTAGATTTGAAAACAACCCTCACCAGATTAAAGAGTTATGGGCGAAAAACTGGCGTTTCGTAAAATGAAATAGGCTGAAGGATCGAGAAAATATTTTTCCAAACTGGAAGCACAAGTTGACGCAGAATTCTATCTCCAAGCACAAAAAAGTTATGGATGAAAAACCGGCAGTGACACCCACCCAATCTTAAAAATGACTTGCATGAGTGTTGGGTCACTTTCATTCTTTTCCGGGGCGTTTCACCGCTTGTCACCGGTTTTCCCAATGATGGAGGTTCCCCCTTCACCTGCCCAGAGGTGAAGGTTAGTGGAGTACATGGCTCCTCCCAACGAAGCTATGGTTGGTGTTATCATTGCGCAGCGGCATGAAAAAATGGGAGTGGCCAAGTGCGATTGCCATGTGGCTCCCCTGTTAGAACCGCCCTAGTAGCCTCATCAGCTCTTGCGTTCGGAAAAATGGAACAATGGAGTAGTGAAGAAAATGACATCAGTCTTGAAAGGTATGTCGATTCCTTCATACATTAGAGCTGATTTTCATATTTTTTGTTAAATCAGTTCGGGTATTCAAATTGGAATAACGTTCGAATATTCACCTCTGCGAATAATCGAATTTGAGCAATGTTCGAATATTCACCTTTTGCGAATAGTTGAATTCGAATAATATTCGAATATTCACCTTTTCCGGATAGTCGAATTCGAATAATATTCGAATATTCACCTTTCCCGAATAGTCGAATTCGAATAATATTCGAATATTCACCTTTTGCGAATAGTCGAATTCGAATAATGTTCGAATTTTTACCTTTTGCGAATAGCCGAATTCGAATAATGTTCGAATATTCACACTTTTCGAATAGTCGAATGTTCGAATAAAATTTCGTTCGAAAAATTCGAATATTTATTCTAACTCGAATATTTGGTCCTCACTCTACAACGGATCTGCTCTTTCATTTCCACGCAGTGCTTCAAGAGAAAGTCAAGCGGGGTTGCGAAATTTCGCAACGGGGGTGGGGGGATCACAGAAATTTTGGCCCGAAAATGATGATTTGGTGAAGGTATAACAAAAATTCTCGATATTTTTGGTCATCAAAAGCAAGGATCATAGCATTGCTCAGGTTTAGGCGCTTGAGCCCGCATACTGAACGAATTTTCGGCGTCTGACAGTTTTAGTAATCAAATATAAACTGCCCAAAAATCGCGCCTCGGGGGGGGGGGTCGCAAAATGTTTGGATTTTGAAAAAAAAATATGGTGGGGCTTCGATTTTTGAAAATTACGCAACGCCACGCTTGACCCTGTCTAGATATCGAAATCCGTGACAAAACAAGGGAATGATCGTATTTTTGTTTAAAATTTCTGATTATTGAACCACAAATGGAACAGTTTCTCCTTAAAAATCCACAATTACTTCAACTTCAAAAAATCTATGGTTCCCGTCTTTATATCTACATATTGCCCCACTGATTTTTTTTGCGTTCAAAGGGTTTGCAAAAAGATCATTGCGGAGCTGTACAAATTGACCCTCCTGTATATAATCTTACCTGTTTATAGGTTTCAATATTTTTCGGGGTTTCAGGCAGGTTGCGGGCGTGCACAATATCACAATAAGTCGACTCCTGTACCAAGTCCTGTCCAATATCCAGTAACAACTTCGTCATATGTGGAGCATTGTTGTGCAACTGAAATCACGAATTTACATCATTATAATACACCTCACCTCGATATGATAATCCTGCAAACTAGGAGCAACAAGTGATATAGCTTGGGACCTTCAGCGACTGACGCTCCTTCTTTTCCGTCTCATTGAGCTTCGGTCGCTCCTCGCCAAACATTCTCGTTATAACTTTCGAAAGCGGATGATCAGGATCATGCTCAATTAGCATATCCACAGTCTGAATAAACATGATATGATGCACTAGAAAAGATCTCGCTGGCTAAGACGTCGTCTTCATAACAGGGAAAAATATAGAATGAGAATCACGAAGGGATGCAATTGGGATGGTACTTGTGCAAACTGACCAAACTAGGAGGAAACGATATTGTATTGGGCAATACAAGCTGTTTGTCGAGAATCAGCTTGCGCACACTCAACGGCTCCTTCTGCACTTGAACATTAATAGCACCTAATAAAGCGTCCAAAACCTTCCTGTCCACGTTCTTCTTGTTATCGATAGCCTAAACAGCCAATCATAAGAGCCGACATTGAATGAGATATGCCGAAAGCAGCTCAAAATGGAAATTTACTAGGTCGTCCAATGCATTTAAAACCGGAAGATGGAATTGAAAAAGGGCATGAAAATCAATGTAGCGCTATAACTTCGCAAATCAATTTTTTGCACAAAACAGAAAAACGCTGCTTCGAACTACGGTGGAATACTGGGATCATAGTTCCAGCGACGAGCGACGCGGCGCAATGTTTACCATCAGTATGCTGTTATTTTGAATATTTCGTAATGTGCACTACTCCGATTTTAAGATCATTATCCGTCTCAATGAAGCTTTTGTTCCTCCACACCTTGAGTTTTATTCTCAAGGGTGGAAGTCTCTGCTTAAAGGCACAGAACACCCAAAAAATTATTTTTCAGTTTCTAAGTTGATGTTGGAGAGAGTCACACGCTGATCACAGTGGTATCCCCAAAATCGTCCAAGACGCCCTACGGACGAAGTTATGGCTCCTTGAAAATGCCTGCATTTCGAGAGCGAAAATGTTCGTGGACAAGTTGTCTTCGACGTGTATTTTTTTATTCGCAGTTGTTGCGCGAGAGCAAACCAGAATGAGGAGACAGACCGGCAATGGGGTGAAGAACGAAGGCGCGGTTGAAATTCATTCACCCTTCTAGCCGCTATCGAATTTTAAAATCTGGTAGAGGTGCGGCTCGTGGTGGTGAGCGAAGGGAGTCGGGCTTGTGGTGGTCGCTTATGTCTCGCTTAATTGCAGGTATTGAGATCTCGTATTTGGCACGTGGCATATGGGAGGGGTCTACCACACAATCAATTAAAGATCAGAAAATTCATGTCTGAGGGTATACTGAGCCTTTAGGAGAAAAGTTTGCAAGATTGAGCGCAAAAAATGTTTACTTGCATTCTATGGAAAAGGTCGACCAACAACTTCGATTACCACGACTTGCCATCGTATGAATATCGGTTATGGATCAGGGTACAGCACATGGTGTGGACAAGGCCAATTGTACTCAGACCTCCCACCAGGAGCAAAATTTTGATGATTTTCTCAGAGCCCCCTCGCAAGCGTTAATAGGTCTTTTTTGGCATTTTCACAGAACCGCTCCCAGGAGAGCTATTTGGTCTGTTTTCCATTGTAAAATTCATATTCAACGTTAGGAAAACCTTATTATAATTTTAACCTTTGCGATAACTTAGTTACAACAAGATTTCATGCAAATTGGACGGCATAGATGAATTCTTCGGAAAAAATACTTCTAGCAGTTCATACCCCCATTCGGAGCGATTCATTTGGTCTCCTGACGGAGCTCAGTCCCCCTCGGTGTAGATATTATCACCCAGTGTTGTACCCTGCTATGGATGTTTTTAATAAATGCTCTCCAGCATATGAGCGCAGTCTGTTTTGATATTCTGCTTTCGCAATCTTCGAATGGAAATCATACTTAAGGCATCGTAAGCGCAGAAAACCGTATATTACTTTTTTCATGTTTTTGAATAGCTTGGGATCTCTAGTGAACGAAAGTGTCGAAAGCACATATGAAAAACTTTCATTTTTGAAAGAAAATAAGTGTGAATACATTGTAAAATTAAATTTGAATTTCGCTCCGAAATCGTTTTTGAAGTTTTTCTGCATTTGGAAGTTGTGCCGTAACTGTTTTTCATGTTGTTTGACGCTAGTGTCAACATTCGATGAAAAAGTGGTAGATGAATGGTGACAACAGGTGGCGCACCCGCATCTTTAACACCTCCCAACCTCATATCCCTACGTTTTTGACGCGCCGAGGTTTACAGATGTGGTCTACAGGGCTCATTCATGAAATTGGGCCTTAAAAATGAAGGGTGGTTTCTAGCGCGAACGATGCCTTTAATGCAAGCACATACTGGATATTTAGACCAGAAAACACGCGCACTAGGGTATTCAGTGTCCACAATGCCAGAACCCACCAGCCAAAATATTCTCTCTTGCCCAACGTCTTGTTTAACCGTAGCTCCAGATGGTTTATCCCATTATCCCATTCTCCACCTCGGTGCCAACAATCATAACTTCAATTATAACATTAAAGGGACTCCCATTGAGATCACTGATCAGATTACTGATCTTGGTTTCGTCATCACCGGGAGTCTTAGCTTCGATGCGCATTGTGAGGTCACGTCGAGGAAGGCTACTGTTGCAGTGAATAAGATATTCAGAGCTTTGGCAACACGTCATCCATCTGTGCTTATAAGAGTCTACACCACCTACGTGAGGCCAATTCTTGAATATGGAACGCCGGTGTTTAATCCCTACAAAGTGAAGGACATCAACTGTTTGGAGAAAGTCCAAAGCAACTTCACAAGGAAATTGTTTATTAGGATGCATGGCTACGTTTATGGCCGCATACCCGATTCCGTGCAGAGAAATGAGCTATTTCATTTGAAACCGTTATCCCTCAGAAGAGTAGAGAATGACTTACTTCTTCTCCACAAGATCCTGTTTGGCGTAGATTTCGGTCTTAAACCTGAGGACCTTGTGACAACGAGAGAGTCAACCACTAGGGGTGGCCCCATCAAACCCCACCGTTACACATCTAACCTCAACTGCAGGCGTCACTTTTTCATCAACAGAACTATACCCATTTTTGAGAACCTTGGTAGAAATCATTCCATTCCTTCCAACTTTACGTCATTCAAAAATTTCATTCGAGAAAAATTTGAGCTGGCTGATCGTACAAGTAGCCCTTTTTGACTGGCTGGATACCTTGTGATTCCTTTCTTTAAGTTGATCATTGCAGCAAAGCGCTTTTCTTTTCTGTTCCGCTGTTGTTTTTTCATCGTTTTCATGCTTTCGACTTCCTATGGTTCATTGGTATTTCGCGGTCGTTTTGAACATTGTTTTTGACTACATAGGCTTGCCTATGTAATAAATAAATATATATATATATATATATATATATATATATATATATATATATATATATATATATATATATATATATATATATATATATATATATATATATATATATAATCTCCTCATATTTTGGTAGCGTTTAACGATTCAGTATTCAAGAGAAAAGTGAATGAAAATCAACCTTCTTCACACATAAAAATATTTGCATTTGTTGTTTAGATTTGGTTTTGTCTCGCATGGTAGACGGTTTCAGTATCATGTATTTCCCGCTTTGCCCAATCTTCACAGGACTTCAATTATATGAGAGATACTACATCTAAATCTTCATGATCGCTTCCGCAACTGCCCCAGTTTGTGATTGAGTTCCCCTCATTCGCACATAAAACGCGACTTGTTCAACTTGGGAGCAGTATTCAAATTTATTACATGCGCAAGCACATGTGATATGACATTTTAAAAAAATCTAAAAATCAATAAACTGAACACAATCAATTCGAACACTATAGAACTAATAAAAAAAACTAAACCAAGACTAAAACACCAATGGTTCCTGTTGAAGATACCGACCGACCACCAGTTTTGAAGCCAAAACAGGTAGCCGGCACTTGCAACTTCTTACTCAAGCTTAGATAGTCCAATCCCGCACGAATTGTAAAAAAATGCCGCCTTATTTGAGAACGAGGCCTGGGAAAGCTAAGTTTGAACCTTTGCCCTCGTGTATTCGAACGTATCAGCGTGAAAAACTCAGATAATTTCAAACCAACTAGTCCATTTAGCATTTTAAAAATCATGAGCAAATCATTTCTCCTCCTACGAATAGCAAGGGTGTCCAAGTGCAACATTTTATTCCTAAGGTAACCCCTGGGTATTGCGCTATAAGAGAATATCCGAGAAACACATGTGGGTAGGACACCATGTCTAATCGCAATGGCTTAACACAACAATGGGCCTTTCCTGTTTGAATGCCGTATAAACTACCGAGCCACTGTCGTGGTATCATTTCCATAACATATATATAAATATATATATATATATATATATATATATATATATATATATATATATATATATATATATATATATATATATATATATATATATATATATATATATATATATATATATATATATATATATATATATATATATATATGTGGGTGTGTATACAAGTCTGTTGGTACTCTGCTCGTTGGTGCCCCTGCTTCTACTGAACCCAGCAGACGTTTGAGTGTACACAGGAACGTTCGAGCGATATAGCGTGCACAACTATATCGCGAAAGTATCCCGCACATTGCATAAAGGTGTCGCCGTCCGGCACACTAAGGCCTCTGGTCCATAACACCTTAGGATCCGTACCTAGGGAGTCATGGAGTCTTTGGCCACAAGCCACAAAATATATATATATATATATCTTTCAATGCGTCTTGGGCATCTGCCTTCACGGTTAACGGTTTTCGCCACTGACGATTTCTCAATCTCCCCCACTTGTGAGAAAAATCAGGCATTCTCTGTGATTTCTGTATAAATAAATACAGATCGAAAATCAATCTGCGTTTTCTGCACTGTCGCTGGTCGCGGGAAGTATTATCCCGGCCAAACACGCGCCACGCCTTACACAAAAATTCAGTGAGATAACTGGGAAATCCCAGCTCAAGAACGAGATTTCAGCAGCGCCCCCCCCCCCCCTGACCCTGGCCCCGGGAGTGCGTCGCACAATACCCTTGGAAATGCCTTCCTTCCATTTGCGCTAACTTGAAAACTGTTCAGAACAATTTACTTATACCACATCCTGACCGATTAAAGTTACTTGCGACTTATCTTGGGCCAAGTATGCTACATGTAACAAAACAGTGAGGCGCCGTACGCGACAACCTAACGACATGTTACGTGTAACTTAAATAGCCTCAGATAAGTCGCAAGCATGAAACATACAACCTCCCCGTGTATCAGGGAGAATTCCTTATCACTTGGGCTTGATTGAATTGCTATATCAAACAACAACATAGCTAGATACTCATGTCCTTAGTATCTTTCTTTCAATGCGGCGCTTGAAAGCGGCTGTCCTACACGACGCGTCTACTGCTTTGCTCAAAGTGATTAAAAGTGATCCGGCTCGGGCTGTGAAACTAACGGCTCTATAACTGGATTTAGGTTCACCGTAGAAGATTTTCAATTGTCCTCTTTGGGTGACCGAAGGGACAACTACCAGTAACTAACTTTATGCTACCAGTAGCTGACTTTCCTTTGTCTGATAGTTCTTTGGCAAGGAGAATAGAATATATGCAAATCTCACATCGGATACATAATCCTCAAGTTTGTTCAGAAGAGCTCCTGGGCTTGTGAGTTCCACTTCACTATCTTTGGACTTCTCATCCTTAGGCGACGTTTTCTCTTCGTTTTTACCCTGAATAAGCTGATTGAATCCTGGACACCATCCACCAAATGTCAAAGCCTACATTCTCAATCGCGATAACAGAGTCGTTTGAATCACTGGGTTTGGCCTTTTTAGCAGGAGGTTCGCTTCCTTCTTCGTCCAGATCGATACACTCAACATCATTTGAGGCCGAACCACCGTTTGTTGCTTAAGAACGATTATGCAGCTATTGTATCCGTCAACAAACAGAACAATCAATCCATGAGTATTTGTTTTCAGGATAAACGCTGGTTGTAGCAGGGAAGGTAAACTACTTATTCAATTAAAGGCGGTGTTCACGACAAAAATTGTGCCCGAGCTCCCATCGCAAATCGAATGATCCAGGGCCCGTGCCAACAGCAATGTCAGAAAAAACGGCTAAAAATAGCACCGTATAGTCCCATATGGCCCGCCCACTCTCTTCAACGGCCACTGATCAAAGCAAATAACTGAAAACCCTATCCCGAGGATAAAACCAATACTGAAATGGGTTACACTTGTTCAACCCAGGGATAATGGGGAATAGTTATAATCATATGATCATCGGTTGTTTTCTATAAGTCCGCCTTTAGGTGCTTGATTTGATCGGTAGCCGTTGAAGGGAGCTAGCAGCGAGGACGTCCTACACTTACAAGGCCCCCTACAAACGGAGTTATGGCTCCGAAAAACCCTATAATTTGAGGGCGGAAATTTAGTGGAGAAGTTATCTCATGTCTGTATTTCTCTTCGTTTGCAATCGCTGCACGAGAGCGAACCAAAATCAGGAGACAGACCGATAAGGGAGTTGTAAACGGGGACGCGGTTGAAATTCACCCCTCCATCCATTCAGTCGATATTAAATTCGAAAATAAGGAAGGGGGTCGAGCCCGTGGTGGTCGCTTACATCTTGCTTATAAGGAGGAATTGAGATCTTGCACTTGGCATTTAATACACAGGAGGGGTCTACCACACAATTGAACGAAAATCACAAAAATCATATCTAAGGGAGTACTGTGCCTTGAAGGCCGCATAAGGCTATGTTGGGACTTTTTTAACCGTTTTCTCAACGTTGTCGATGCAATACGCCTAGGACCTTCCGACTTCCGGTGGTAACTCGCAGACGGTTCTATCGTGGGCACTGCCCTTAAAATGACGGCTTTGACTGCGATGTTGAGAAGTAGGGAGCCTGGTGCGAAGAAATTTATTTTCTGAGAATCATATATGGAGTGCGATCAGGGTCAAGCGGAGCGTTGGGTAATCTTCTGAAATCGGAGCGACCCCCCACCACCAATTTTCTTTCAAAAATGCCAAATTTTTCCGACCCCCCCCCCGAGGCGCGATTTATGATGGGCAGTTTATATTTGATTACTAGGACTGCAAAACACCGAAAATCCGTTCAGTAGTCGTGCTCAAGCGTCTAAAACCTGAGAGAGGTTACGATCCCTCACTTTGACGACCTAAAATATCCAGAAATTTTGAAATACCTTAACCAAATTATGCTTTTTGATCCGAATTTTTTTTGCGTGTTGGGGACATCCACCTTCATTTTCGGGACAAAATTTTTGCGACCCCCACCCCAACCCCCGTTGCGAAATTTCGCAACCCCGCTTGACCCTGTACGCTACAGAGCCGCAGATTCGAAAAATGGGGACAGGGTCTCTCTACACACCGAGGGAGGAGTTGTCCCCTTTTTGCAGTTCGAAACGTCACGCTACTCAATGCAAGCGAAGTGGTCCTGAGTGGAATTAGAGCCGCAAAAGGCGGGACAACTCCTCCCTCGGTGTGTAGAGAGACCCTGTCCCGAAAAATGAGTTTTCGATCACTTTTGACCACCATAATCCTCGACACCGAATAAGACCTCTTTCAGATTGTGATCGCAATGCACAGCGATGCGATCGAAGCATCGAGTCGCCGAACTGCGTGATTCCAGCTTTTCCCATAATAATACTCATATCATTCTGGATCTTACTCCCTGCGATTAACATCAGCGGCAGTGAACATAAGGCATGTCGATACGATATTGATGGTAAACACGGTCGCTCGTCGCAGGAAGAACGATCCCAGCCTTTTGTCCGAAAGTGCTGCGACCAGAGCGTGCGACACGACCATGTCTATGTGAGAGGTTTCTATTCAATCGCGTCGCAACGCGATCATACTCTGCAGGAGGCCTGAGAACACACAGCGATCATCCCCCCTCCTTTCCCCTAAACAACTATTTCCCACATCAAGTCGGTTGGTGTGCCGTGGGACGAGGTAGGACTCACAGCCCACCACTAGGGAAGGCGCAGGCCGGTACAGGATTGCTAGGTACTGTTCGGTCCGGCCTTCGGCCGACTATGACGCGCGCCGCAGATCTGCTATTAGTGGATTTCGAAATTACACCAATCGCAGACGTCCCGCGAAAATCAGCGACCGCGAAATGCCGATGTATAACTAGGGCCTTAGGCGGCTCCGATTCCAACTGCATGCGGCTCGGGAGCGACAATCGTTCGAGTAATTTGCACAAACGTCACGAAGAAAATGCTCAATGAATTTTCTCCGCTTCAAACGATCGTACGAGCTATCACAAGGTAGCTGAGTTGAACGCCCTCGTAGGGATGCAGAATGGGGTGTCGGTGGTGTAATGGCAACACTCTCGCCCGGACAGGGTGCAATGCAGGTTCGAGTCCTGCCTGGCATCTTAGTTTTGCGTTCAACTCAGCTACCTTGTGATAACTCGTACGGTAACTGTTCAGCACCTAGAGTTGCCCCCCCCCCGCCATCATAGCCTTTACCTGCAGTGGCGTCATCAACGATGGACAGGGCGTTATTTACTGGGGAAGGCGATGTATCACCGTTCTCCTTGTCCTCAATTCTATTTCCAGTGTCGTTTGACTCGTTAGTGTCTCCGGCCGCAAACCGATTCTCCGCCTTCAACTTCTGAAAAAAATCATGTATGTTCTATCTCACGGTCTTCCGCTTACGAAGATCAACTAGATGAAAGCAATGAATTGGAAATGAAAGCGGCTTCTGCAATAAAATCTTGTTGACCATGCAATAAAATCTTGTTGACCAGGTATCTCAACTTGTCCCGTCAGGGTAGAAAGTCCTTACAAATAGATTTATCGTACTGTCACAGACAAACCATTGCTCGGAGCGGGACCGGAGAGCGACTCAAGCAACGCTGTCTCTCCGCTCCGAGCAAAAATTAGCCACCTACTCGGGCGACAGCAGTCGCTCTCCTGGCGACCGCAGTCCCACTCGGAGCGATAATCGGTCGCAATCGGCACTGCGGTCGCTGTCCGAGCGATTTTCGAAATTTTTGTTATAGCCTGTGGGCAAGGAGGTTAATCCTGTCACAAGCCACAACAAGGATACCATCCCGGCATGGTCCGCAATGAGGAAGCCTTCCTCACAGCGGGCCATGGGGGATCCCCTCGGACGTCAAAAATTGTCCTTCTGAGAGTGACCCGAAGTCACTCTCACCTCTCAAGAGTGGCCTCCTCAGAACTTCCCAGGCATGTTATAGGATACCCTCACGCTACATTCCATGAAGACTCAACAACGTTAAATTAAGGACGCGCTTACCATTCGCATAGCAGCATGTGACCTGCATCATACACACACGCATCCTTCTTCAAAGCTGCATGTAACATACGCCGCTCAACCCGCACGCGCCTTACTTCATGGATGCGTGCAAAATACACTAAAGGCACACGTAATCTTCATGTAGGAGGATTGTTCCATACATCGAGCCCGCAGATGGAGGGTTCAGCGGCGTATGTAACAAGCGGCTTTGAAGAAGGATGCGCGTGTCTATGATGCAAGTCACATGCTGCTATGCGGAATGGAAAGCGCGCCTCTATTCAACATATTTGAGTCCTCATGGAATGTAGCGTGAAAGTGTCCGATAATATACCTGGAAAATTCTGAGACGGAAGGCCAACTGCCCATCTACACGAGACGTCTTTTATACCCGCAGGATTGGTTGTTCGCACGTTATCACTCAAAGAACAACCAATCCCGCGTCTCTCTATCCCTGGCGATGGCACCGCCGTCACCCTGAGAGCGGCCGAGGCTGCTATTCCAACCGGACAGGGACCGCAGTGCCTCGGCCGCTGCCCGGGCGATGACGGCATAATTGGGAGGAGCCGGTCCCGCTCCGAGCGGTGGTTTGTCTGAGGTATCAACGGTTGGCTTCCTGAGAATTTGAGCCCCTTGCACAGTTATTTTGCCGTCCGCCGTCGCACACGGTGAACACCAGACCTGTGATAGAGCAACCACTAATATCGATCACCCAACCACTAACGGAGAAATTCCGGCGTTGACCGCCGCGGTGCGACGCTTCCGGAGTTGCACTGAGGCACCCACCTACCCTGCATATAACATGTCGGACGGCGTCGTCCGGCAAGCTGTGAAAAGGGCTTTAGTAGAAGTCGGAAAGCACATGGAGCCATCAGTTCGACAAGCAGCTCTGTAGAATCGGTTGGGTGAAATTCTAAGACCCCCAACTTTCAAAAACCTGACTCGGAGATATTGGCCGTACATTGCTCAACTCCCAAATGTGACGCATCACAGCAAGCACAGCCCAGGGCGAATGCATAACATTCATAAGAACCTGATCCTCAATTTCTGCGGTAAGGTATGTTCATGGCAGCGAAGACTGGGGGGAAAAGGAATATTCACGCATAATGTAGGGTCTCAGAAAAATTCCACACCCACGTCAGAATCTTGCACAATTCAAGGACTTTTATGAAGTCTACCGT
Source organism: Aplectana chamaeleonis (assembly GCA_029168955.1). Lineage (NCBI taxonomy): Eukaryota > Metazoa > Nematoda > Chromadorea > Rhabditida > Cosmocercidae > Aplectana > Aplectana chamaeleonis. Next base: position 425,580 of record JAPDOI010000306.1, read on the forward strand.
CGATGCGATACATCTCCGTCTTTTTTTCCCACAGGTCTGAGCCCCTGGGTGGGCGATAGTTTTGGTGTGGGCGCGAATTTCTTCTTCGACCCCTCAATTATGGGTAAGGGGTCGTTTATACTCCTGCCGCCGAGCGGCGCGTTCTGCAATATCGATCGTACCGCACCGCGTGATCAATATTACAGAAATGCACTGTGCCACGCCGCGCGGCGGCAGAAGTATAAACGAGCCCTAATTAGGCCAGAGGATACAACCTAACACTTCTTTGTTAGTAAACGCTTACGGCAACTGATAGCAGCGCTGTTATGAAACCCCTTCACAGAGAGTAGATCAGCGAGTTTATTCCTGCCCTCCCCTGACCCTTCAATTAGCTGTGGTAGATATTTCCAATGCTCAGTATTTTATCCACCTATTGATGTTTATCGCTACTCAAAAACACCCATCCTACATAAAATTTGATATGAAAATATATATAGGAGGCTTTGGGCCCAAAAACGTTAATATGGCCCTCGTTCATCAACCCTGAATGTTAAGGTTCATGAAACCCCTGGACTCCTCAAAGACTAGATCCTGACACCAGACTAGTTCACAGAAATTTGAACGAATTTCGCATTTCCGGAAAGTTTTCAAAAACGGCAATTTCCCTAAGACCTTCATTTTCCAATGACACTGGGGCACCCAACTTCAACCTCAAGCATTTCTTACAGTGTTCCACCTTATATATTCATTTTGTGAACTATCCCTTATGATTTCAAAAAAGATTTTCGCATTTTTTTAGTTTTCTTTTTGAAAAAATGACCGATAACTCATAGAATAATTATCATCAGACAAAGAAATGGTCCACAGAACTTCACTTTGGAGTTTGATGACATAAAGGTGGTGCATAATAAAGACATGAAAGAAATCGTCATTTTTGAAAAACTACCCAAATTAGAGTTTTTTCTGACTGAAAAAAATCGGCTAATCCATACGACATTATTACCTAGACCTCACGGAATCCGGAGGTTTTTTTAAACTTGAGTAGCTCTGGTGGATAGAAAGGGGAGAACGAGGGAATTCAAGAATTTGAAGCTCCCAAAAAAAATACATCTTGATACGAAAATTGGAGCAGAACCAAATTTTTGAGTAGCGACAAACGCCATTAAGTAGAAGAGGAGTGCAGCTTTCAAATGGTATACCAAAATTGAGCAAAGGATTGCACAAAGACGAGTGCAAATTTAGTGACCTACAATTAGTGCAGGACTTTCTTAGCAGTCACATACTTAGAACCTCCAATGAAAGGACTTCGCTGTGCAACAAATTTTCTCAAACTCAGATCATTTCTTAAATTCTTCATTAAAAGTCTACAACTTTCAGAATGCACGTGAGATTCAAACCATGTAAGCCCGCGCTTCAAACACGGTCTTTGAACTGAGAACCAGGATTTTTTTCAAAAACGAACCTGTATTTGATCTTCCTGATTGGTAGACTCGTCAGGTGAAGGGGCAGCTGGAACAGATTCGTCCATAGTTGTCACCATTTACAAAACTTGTAATTCCAGAGGAACCAGCCGACTCACGCCAAAATGAGAGGCGAACCTAGAATTTTCTTTTTTGGAAATTCAAATAATGTCAGATTGAGTGCTCGCGAGCGATATTGTATTCAACATTTGGGAAAGTGCAAGGAATGACCCGTAAATGGCCTTTGGTCGGTGCTGATGAAGAAAAAAAAGACGATGTACGTAAAATCGATAGCGCAATTAGGATAAAATGCAAAGTGTGTCGAATGTGGAAAAGGCGCTGGTATACGAAACTGGTCAGTTCCGCAGATGTCCCGGGCTCAAGGAGACGAATCGAGCGATATACGGGAGTAGACGAGCGGATGCGTTGGCGAAAATCGAAAATTTCGCAGTAAATAAGTGAATTTACATTTAGGTTGCGGCGTCGTGTGCGGCGTCGCGAGCGGCGAGGGCGGGGCTACGCAGTGAAATTGTGAGCATTCGCGTGTTGTTGAGAACTGGCCGCGTCTAATACTCAGCGGAAGGCGCAAGCCGCCGCTAGCGACGTCGCCTGCGACGTACACAAACATCTGTGCAGGGGAAACCCTGGGTAGCGACGATCCAGACGAGTAGCCCCCACCGGGAACTATGGGGCTGGGATTGGCGGGCAGGTTGGGTATCAGTGTTTCCCGGATACCGGTAACCCTAGAGGGGTAGAGTTTGAATCTCAGCTGACTGAACATGTTTTGTTGGCCAACAGTTATGTGCCTCCGGGATGGAGCAGGAGGTTGAGGTTTGGGGCCGAAAAGGGGGCCAAGGCGCGGCGAGGAAAGACACCCCGGCGGCGGGCGACCGCCGCGGCCTGACCACGTCTCGGGGAAACGGGGTAAATAGAATAAAAAGAGCGTATGCGCAGCACAATCGATCGATAATGCGGCGCTGGCGGTATAATCTTGTTGGGAGGGATAAATGACGTCAAGTTCGATTCACCCACAACTCTAGAGATCTACCCGATCAAAGACATCTACAGTCTTCTATTGCAGTAATGTGATTGGTTCAGGAAATGACCAATGGCTGACGGAGGCTGCCTGCTTCCTGGAATCTCATGGACCGGGTCCCTTCAAGGAACAAAAGGAACCACAGTGTGAGAAACCTCGAGTCCTGTGAGCCTGAAGTCAGTCTCCCTCAACTGCTTTGCAAAAACTGCTGGCTAGAATTATCCCAATGAGCAAATTCACTCAAATCTGAAACCGGATCAGATTCCGTAACGTAACCTTTGCAGATGTAAGCAAGGCAGACGAGGAAGAAGGAAAGTGCGGAAATATAGTTGAGTGGCCAGTGCAAGAAGATTCGTCCAAGAAATTGAAAAAAGTTTTTTGAAGTCAGCTTCTTATACCGCCATCAGTAATTCTTGTCTGAGAAACTTCAGAGAAATACGCACTTTTTTGGCACCACTATCATTCACTGGTGCCTTGCAATGAATGGCTCCTCTGAACCGAGTTTATACCAGAAAGCGAAACCTTCCAGAAAGGAGCACGAGGGTGGCAAACCCTGCTTGGCAAATCGAAAATGTAGGCGAGAAACCCTTTTTACACCGATAGCTCTTTTCCACGATGTTATGGAGTGATCCAGAATTCGAAAATCTGAAGCTCCATCGTAAAGTCAGACTTCGCCATAAAAAAAAACGGGTGTCGAGTTGTCCACTTGAAAAGGAAGATCTGGCCATCACAAAATTGAAAATGAATAAAAGGCTTGAAGGCCTCAAATCCAACCTCAAGAACGCTTTTGAGTTTTTTGCGCTTAACTAGGAGAAAATTTGACGCTGATCACAATGATGTCTCCTGAAACTCTCGTAACCCTATACGAACGGAGTTATGGCCCCTCGAAAATTGCGATTTTGTAGAGAAAGAATTTCGTGGACGAGTTGTCTCGGGCCTGTATTTTCATGTCATTCGCAGCCGTCGCACTGGAGTTGGCCTCAATATGAAGCTGGACCAAAAACAAACGGAAGAACATAGATTTTAAAACAAATCCATCGCTCGTCTCGTCCTTATCGAGGTCGAAAACTTGTCGGTGGGCGTTACCCATTTTTTCTTACCTGGGGGCGTTTCCTCCCTTTTTCCTCCCTTTTTCTCGCTTATTCGAGCGAATTGAGATTTCGCGCTTGGCAGTGTTGCTATGCACGGCGGCCGGAGTGCAATATCAAAAATTATCCCTGAGGTTGGACTGTGCCTTTAAGGCGCTATTCATACTCCTCAACGTCAGCGCGGCACGCGCGTGACGCGCGGGCGTGGCGTTAGATTATGAATAGTTTCTACGAGCGTCACGCGCGTCACGTGCTTGCGGAGACTACGAATACACCAGCGGCGACGCCATGGCGGAGCGGAATAAAAGGTCCTTAACTTTTCTAAACAAGCGAATCCTGTACACGCGTTCACCCTCACGATTGCAGAGGATAGTAATGGAATTACTTATCCTGAAAGGGAATGGAATTGGTGGCAGATGAATAGTGAAAATGCTGAAAAACTAATTACGGCCGTCGCCGCCATGGCGGAGCGGGCGTCACGCGCGGGTGTGGCGTTAGACCATTCATACTCCAACGCCATGCCAGCGCGTGCCGCGCTGACGTTGAGTAGTATGAACAGCGCCTAAGGAAAGATGCGCAAAACAAGTTAGAACGGCTCATTTCTGGGTTCCCGCCCACAATTAACGAGATTCTTTGATTACTTGTTCTGCCGTCTTCTATTTTGCTCCCAAAGTACTTGGTTGTCTCTAAAAGAAGCTAGCAACTACTTAAAGCCCATTCAAGCTCGCGTTGTTGTGGTAACGACGTCACTGGGGTCGTATGACTCTAAAAAAAACGTTCTTTCCGCTGGAAGCGTCAAAAACGAGGCAAAACTTCTATATTTGAGCTAAAACCGATCAAAAAAATTCGCAGTCCCTGCTCACTCGCTTTGCAGTCTCTACCCCCCCCCACGGTGCCTTCGACTAGTTTTTGATGCTTCCAACGACGTACGCCTTCTAGTACAGGCCGTAGATGTCTATTAGCTTGGCTATGACAACCACTTCACTCCGCTATTTCAACCTAGCGGGCATGCTGCGGTGTAACTCGTCCACGTTCACTCTATAACAAACACAACCTATTATTCCTCTATTTCCACCCAGTTTTCAACTGTTTCTTGTAAGTTTCCCATGCTAGCATCTCCGAAACTTCGAAGTATGTCATACAGATGATAAGATTTTGAGCTTATTTGCAGTATTTGCAAAAACCTCGTTAATGGGAGCAGGCGGACACCCAGCAAGTATCCGTTTTAGTTCCACTTTTGAGATTGCCAGAGCAACCTTCTCATGGGGATACATATAACAGCTACGGTTTTTAACGCGAGCCCTCCCTTTAAATGCTCTTTTCATGAAAATGTAGATCTGGTAATTACAAAAGTAAAAATAACGAAAAATACGTGAAAAATTTGCAGGAAAATTGCATAAAAACAAGTTAGGACGACTAATTACATGTGTCCGCACGCCCCCCAATTAAAGAGATTTCCATGAATGGTTGTTCATCTGTCATTTGTTCATTTATGTTGCTCTTAAAGTAGTGAGTAGCAGATTATGTCAACGAATATTCGGAAAACGAATATTCGGCCGAATAAACGAATATTCGAATAATTCGATTATTCGGAAAAGTCAAATTTTCGAATAATTCGTTTATTCGAGAAGTCGATTTTTCGAATAATTCGTTTATTCGAATATTCGGAGAAGTCAATTTCCCGAATGATTCGTTCATTCGAATATTCGAAAATTTTTATTCGTTTGATATACTCTAGTGAGTAGTCTCTAGAAATGCTTAGAAATTACGTTAGAAGCCAAATGAACGATGGCAAAAAAGGCATTTATAGAAGTCCAATAACATGTTCCTGAGCGTACTTTCTCCAACTTTTTACTTATTTTTAGCTTTGTGATGACCAGATACACCGTCTCATTAGGGTAGCACAAGAACCGTTTTTATCGCAAACCCTGCCTTTAATATATCAAACAGCAGCTCCGCTGAAGGTGGTCTTCGCGGCAAAATTTGAAAAAAAATTGACTGTCGAAAAAAAAGTGTACGAGCAGCCATTTTTGAAGGTTAGCTGGGAATAACCGTCGTAAAAAAAGTAAGAATTCTCCGACTTTCAATTTTCTAGATTCTCCGAAGAATAGAGTCAACCGCTTGGTCCAGCAGCTCAGGGAGCTTTTAGACTTGAAATGCTAGCTCACATGCAGCTATTATCGCTGAGAAAACCATTCAGATTACACGAGTTTATCAGGTTTCAAACGATCCCAATCCCTTAGGCCTGTTTTAAGGAGCTGAAGCGACTGACGAGTGGTCGCCGAACAGCAGCCTTGGGCTGGAATCATACATCCAGCAACGAGCAACGCGACGCAATGTTTACCATCAATATCGACCGAAAGTCGATACACCTGGCATGCACTGTCGTTGTCGCTGGTCGCGGAAAGTATAATTAGGGCCTTACACTTCAATCACTGATCGCCGGGATGGCACCCCTTGATACTGACTGGTGTGCAAACAATTAGATCCATGGTCCATTAGAGATCGATATCCTTGGTTCAGATACTCATACAAACCATCGCTCGGAGCGGGACCGGCTCCTCCCAATTATGACGTCATCGCCCGGACAGCGGCCGAGGGGCGAACTGGCACCGCGGTCTTTGTCCGGTGCAAATAGCTGCCTCGGCCGCTGTCCGGTCGCTCTCGGGGCGACAGCGGTGCCAACTCCGGAGATAGACAGATGCGGGATTGGTTGTTCTCTGAGTGATAACCTGCGGAACTCCAGTGGGCGGTGCGCCGAACGCCGGACAAAGTGTATTGGACCCCAGTGGCAGTCCGCCGGACGCCGGACAAAGTATACGGGACCCAAGTGGGAGTGCGCAGGACGCCGCAAGAAGCAAGCGGGACCGCAGTAGGAGTGCGCAGGACGCCGCAGAAAGTTTTTGGGACCCCAGTGTAAGTGAGCAGGACGCCGTAGAAAGCGCGTGGGACCTATGACGAAGTGCGCCGGACGCCAGAAGTAGTATGCGGTATACTTCGGCGATTCGAAAATTTTTTCGAATAATCGAGTTTTCGACTAAGTCGATTTTTGAAAATTTCGAATAATCGAGTTTCCGACTAAGTCTATTTTTGAAAATTTCGAATAATCGAGTTTTCGACTAAGTCGATTTTTGAAAATTTCTAATAATCGAGTTTTCGACTAACTCGATTTTTCAAAATTTCGAATAATCGAGTAGTCGAATTGACTCGATTTTTCGAATAATCGAATGGTCATGTTTTTGACTAACTCAATTTTTCCAGTTTTCAACAATTGAGTTTCTGAAGCACCTTATCTCGACTATTTTGAGCATACCACATTCCACTGCTTCAAGACATTGATTAAAAGTATATCTGGCAACGAAAAACGCCATCTTCACACAGTAAGACGGCCGGAACCAATACTCATGTATTAATGTCGATTAGCAATATCCATCGAACAAATTCTGAAAGCTTTAGAAAACCAAATAAATTTCACTATAGGAGAGAAATACGGTTCAACGAGATCATTTAATGGATGAACAATCAGAACTCATCTTTGGAGACGATAACCATGGAAAAAGCCGGAGCTGAGTTTAACAATAATTAGCCAGGGCAAATCGTTGTCTACTTCTAGATCATCCAAACTCATAGTGGAATCTCCGTCATCATGTTCAGCCTCTTCGGCTAGACTTTAGCCGTTTTCCTCGTCTTTTCGGCCTTCATGGCCTTTTTCGTCTTCTTGCCCGATTTTTTCGACGGAGAGCGCAGCCCCTCTTCCGTATCTGCGAAGCTGTGCTTCTGTGGCCACAATAGAAGCTGTTAGTTTTCTGGATCTCCCACCTTTTTTCTAAGAGAAAGGAGGATAAAGCCAAGCATCAAAAACAAATTGAAAAACCAAAAGTTTCGGTTGCACTGCGACGTTCCGCTGGTCCCAATGCATTCAAGCCTCTTGCATGCCTTTTTTTCTCGAGCAAGGTGAAATAATTGACCGTCATATATTAATTTCCAGGCTATCGCGACCGTCTTGTTATCTCTAATGAGTTTATCGGTATGCGCACACGTGAGGATTGAGGAATTTCGGCGTAAATCAATGCCGGCATTAAAGGCAGTGTTCACGATAAATTTCACTTCCGATATCCCCACGGTTTACGGAAGGTCAGGTGCCCTATATAGAAAGGCATGCTCAAAAAGGACACGAAAGACGCGTTTTTGAGCCAAAATAGGCCCTCCCTTGTTAACGTTAATTTTTGAGCGTGGAGGAACGGGCCGCTAGAAGGATGATACCTATCTATCAGTGCATTTAAGCGATCAGCTTGCTTATCACCACTTCCTTCACTTGATCATTCCTGTAATCTGAGTCTTCATTTGTTCTCTTCGAGGGGCGGATCTGGGGCACCAGGCGTGTCAGGGACACCAAAACGCTTGTTTGCAGCCGTTATTTTGCCGTTCCTGGCTCGTTTTCTACCGTTCTTTCGACACTGGGAGCCTAGGATCCTCCTCGCCTATCATTTCGTTGTGGAAAGTCAACGAGGATAATCATCGTGAACGCTGCCTTTAAGTGAAAAAGATGGTCGTGAGCCGTACGAGAACATTCGAGAACTATGAGCAAATAACAACTGGCGGCAAACTAGGTGCATGGTCTGCAACTGCATTTTGAAACAGTTTAACTGACGGAGAACTTCTTTGACTCGAAACAGTCGACTATCGAATTTATTCGACTGTTCGGGTCTATCGAATAATCGAGTTTTCGACTAAGTCGATTTTTCAAAATTTCGAATAATCGAGTTTTCGACTGACTCGATTTTCAGGAATTTTGAATAATCGAGTTTTCGACTAATTCGGTTTTTCAAAATTTCGAGTAATCGAGTAGTCGAATGACTCGATGTCGACTGTTTCAGTCGATACCAAGACTCGATGACTCGACTCGACATAAGTATAGTATGCGGGACCGCAGTGTGAGTGCGCAGGACGCCGCAAGAAGCAAGCGGGACCGCAGTAGGAATGCGCAGCACTCCGTAGGCAAAGTGCGGGACCCAAGAGGGAGTGCGTCAGACGCCATAAAAATGTGCAGGTCCCAAATGGGAATGTGTCAGATGCCGTAAAAACCGTAAAAAGTATGCGGGACCCAACAGGGAGTGCGTCAAACGCCATAAAAATGTGCGGGACCCAAATGGGAATGCGTCAGACGTCGTAAAAAATGTGCGGGTCCCAAGAGGGAGTGCGTCAGACGCCATGAAAAAGGTGCGGGATTCCAGAAGAAGTGTGCAGGACATTATGAAATGTGTGCAGGCCAAGCGGAGCAATCACGGGGTCCCTTGAATAATCGATTTCGGTTTCTCTTCCTTGTCTTTTCGCTTTCTGTGACTACTCAGGCATAAATATTGGATCAACCAAGAAGTTTCTGTCTTCTTTCGCCTCTTCAAATACTGCCAGTCGGTTTCCCAGACGGTTTGCTAGCCTACGTCCGTTTTCTATCATCCGGGGGATCACTGGAGGGTGCGTAGTGCAGTGGCAGACATGAAAAACATGGTAAAGCGAATGATCACGTCGTAATGTGTTTATCACAAGCACAGTTGGTATAAAAGGTGCCTCATCTCACTCGAGTTCTCATTCGGCATTTTGATGCCGGCCCTGGGAGGTGACTTCGAGTCGCTCTTCGGAGGCCAGCACATTTTTGACCGCTGAGAGATACTCTGATGTACTCGGGGTGATCGTCCCCAACCCCACGGCCGTGGCCACGTCATTAGGGACTAAACACAACCTTGGTTGGCCGCCGACATGCATCCTCTAGCCTCGCCCCTTTGGGAGGGACTTGGTAGGGTATCCGTCCCTCCTTTGCTGGATGTGTTCAATCGATTGCGGGGGAGCGTCCCCAAACCTAGGGGCTCATTCAAATGCCCAGTGAACACAGGGGAGCATCCCCAAACTGACACGTGGAGCAATCATGTGGATCGCCGAAACATCGATTGCAATCCTTCATTTCTTCTTTTGATGGTTGCTCATTTTTGTTTTTGTTCTGAATCTGAGAACTTTTAAACTTCTTGCTTGTCCATTTGATACTTTTGAAATTTTATTGGAATTCACGCAGAGCTTGTCGTCTGATTGGAAAGTAAGCTTATTCTTTCAATCAGCATTTTTTAGGGAAACGATTGATGGCCAAAAAACAAACAGTGGCAACCAATTTCTGCAGTATTAATCTAGAGCACAAAAGGACTGAGACAATTTATCAGGTAATATTTTAAATTTTTTCACTCATGTTGCACTGGGGCACTCTCGTCGCAATGATGGCTGTCTTATCACCGTATTTTCGCGGTAAATCCGCTGCCAAATCGCGGCACACTTCTTCTCATAAGTTTTTTTCGTTTTCCGGTAGTTTTTCGGCAGCCACTGGGTAGTTCTACGGTGATTTCGCGTTATATTCGCAAAAGTTCCCGACCTAGTGATAGTTTTGCGTCAATTTCTCGGTAAAATTCTGGTTCGCGATAGATTCTCGGTAGCTTCCACACAATTTCTTCTAAAGCAGGGCTCCATGAGGAGCCTGCAAGAAATAATGGAGGAGAAGTAGCGCTTCTAAAAGAGTGTGCTAGAGGTCTTAAAGGGTCTGAGGACTTCAGAAGGAGCGTAAAAGAGGTCTCATAAAGATACCAGGTCTTCAGAAGCAGCCAAATAAAAAGCTGTTCGATCGATTTCGTGGACGTATTGATTCGGAACCCATTGCTAATCTCACTATCTCGAGTCTTCATTTGGTCAGGGCGGGCATTGCGCTTTCGGGGTTTGCCTTGCGCTCAAAGTGGTTACTTCGTTCTCTTTTGGGGCTCTTCCTGGCTCGTTTTCAAGCGTACTTTCGACGTCAACGTTACAGTGCGCCCCTCCACGACCCATTCCTAGTGGAAACGGAAACATATTTTTTATCGTGAGCACTGCCTTTGAAGTACGGAGGCGCAGTCAGATTACAGTGCATGGCAGTGGAAAAAGGCTGTTGTGTGTTTGCGTATTTGGACTAAACATACTGCACGCTGAGGCATAATCGGGGAAGTTTTTCTCTAAATTCTGAAGAAAAGCATCTGGAACGTTGAAAAACGGTGAGTCCCCCCCCCCCGCCACACATTATCAATACACCTGACGTCTTTGTCATACTCTGCCAATTCGAGACTTCGTGCTTCGGAAAGCGGCCTGTTACGCCCTCTTTTATCATAAGCCAGGAAATTTATCATAAGCGCCGTCATCGAAGCTTATTCGCGCGAAGGGTGAATTTGACTCGAGTCAGAGTGACCTATCATCAGGGCTGTGCGGAACTGTTCCGTTTCGGATTCCGTCCCCGTATTTCCGGTGTTTTTGGGCTTTTCCGTTCCGTTTCCGTTTCCGACTTATTGGGTTCGCGAACGGAAGAAAATAGTGCTGCATGGGTAACGGTAATTTGAATTTTGCAGCACGTGCCTCTGCGACAGAGCCTTTTGATGGGTGTGGTCACTCGAGTTGAATGCATATTCGACACGCATTGAATGCGGCGATTTTCTGAGATATTCGACGATTGGAATATATAAAAAAAAATGCGGATGAATGAATCCCGTCAAGTCGGACGGACGAGTCAAAAAATCGGATTGCGGAGCATTAAATAATTTTAATATAATTTTAACATTATTCGATCTCAACTCTAGTGGGAACTCTTTCCAAACACATTTTGTAGCGGGGGAGTTTTAGCGCACTGTCTAACTGGTGAAAAATACTCTTACTAGGACTTGCCCTACATTTCCGGTGGGCTTTTATTAAACCATGTGGTAAGAGTTGTAGGTATGGGGCACAGCATTGATAGTCCGTTTTCCAAATCCCCTAAATGCCTCAGAGCTTCGCAGGAGGTTTCCAAAAGTGGGCATTTTCTTAGGTTTCCATAGTGAAAAGGTGTACAAGAATGGCAATTTTCAGGATGTTCAAAAAAGTGGCTCGGATTGAGCTTAAAACGTTTTTATAGGATTTGTTTTGGGTGCTAATTACGAATATGAGGTCCATTTGTCAATATTTCGAAAATTCCACCTAAATTGGTCCAAAGCTTTAAAATGGGGGGATTTTGCTGGAAAAAACACAACTTTTGACGATTTCGAGAATGCTACGATATAATCGCCTAAAATCTTGTATCATACATAGTGGTTATTCGGGCTGCTTAACACTAAATGGACCGCGTGTCCACATTGAACCTTAACCACGCCAAGAACTCGATGTTTTTCGTTTTACTTCAAGTAAAACGGACTCCTTCTAATTGTTGCTTTTATATCCTTATGCTTAAAGCAGTTATGTCCCGATGTGTGTGTGTGTGTGTGTGTGTGTGTGTGTGTGTGTGTGTGTGTGTGTGTGTGTGTGTGTGTGTGTGTGTGTGTGTGTGTGTGTGTGTGTGTGTGTGTGTGTGTGTGTGTGTGTGTGTGTGTGTGTGTGTGTGTGTGTGTGTGTGTGTGTGTGTGTGTGTGTGTGTGTGTGTGTGTGTGTGTGTGTGTGTGTGTGTGTGTGTGTGTGTGTGTGTGTGTGTGTGTGTGTGTGTGTGTGTGTGTGTGTGTGTGTGTGTGTGTGTGTGTGTGTGTGTGTGTGTGTGTGTGTGTGTGTGTGTGTGTGTGTGTGTGTGTGTGTGTGTGTGTGTGTGTGTGTGTGTGTGTGTGTGTGTGTGTGTGTGTGTGTGTGTGTGTGTGTGTGTGTGTGTGTGTGTGTGTGTGTGTGTGTGTGTGTGTGTGTGTGTGTGTGTGCGTGCGTGTGTGTGTGCGTGTGTGTGTCCCGCGGATCTTTGGAATGGCTCATCAGAACTGGTATAGAATGGTACCAATAGTTAGGTGGGTAGGACATATTACGATTACCGGAAAATCAGCCTGAACCTCCGATTCTTAGCCTCGGGGCAACCGAGTTCGTCCGTGGGGCGCATTTTTAGCCGTGGGCCATGGAAACCACAATGATTGATCTAGCGCTCGAAAAGTTGCGCTCTAGTAAGAGCCAAAGGTCTTCACTAGTTCAAGGGGCGCCGTACAGAATTTCTAGAGTTCGCAGAGTGTGCTGGACGTCCTAGCAGTGTACAGGATCCCGGTGGGAGAGTGCAGGACCCCATAGAAAGTGCGCAGGATCCCAGTGGGAGTGTGCAGGGTGTCAGTGGAAGTGTGCAGGACCTCAGAGAAAGTGAGCAGGGCCCCAGTGGGAGTTTCCAGGGCGTCATAGAAAGTGCGCAGGACCCCAGTGGGAGTGTGCAGTACGTCATCGAAAGTGTAGAATGTAGAAAGAAAACGAAATTAATACAACTGTTTCATCCCAAATCGTAACCTTTTTGTAGCGATGAAAACAGGAAAACGTGTTTCGTGAGCAGCGTGCGACGCGTTTCAAGGAGAGCGCAGAACTCTGAAGACTTTCCTAGTCAATCTAGGGAATTGTGCAGCACCTTCACTGTTCGTCACTCGTTACAACTGCTCAGTCATTTCGATTTACTAGCTTCCATAGATCAGTTTTATATACTCTGAAAATCTGAGTTTATCAAAATCTGCTTCTCAAAAGATAATTATCCACGTACATATGACATTTATTGAGAACAAGGACATGGTGTTGCTTAACTAGAGAAACATAGCCTGCGTTTTCCTTATTATTAAAGATGATAAAAGGAGAATATACCCTTGCGAACTTCAAAAATGGGAAAAAGGGATGTTTTGCTTATCCATCTCACATTTTCTTACCCCACGCCCTACTGTGAATCTCCAGCAGCCTGCTCCGCTTAGGAGAGTCCATAGGGGCAGCAAACTTCGGGTAGACGGATGTCAGTCAACACCGTTTTGACAACCTACTCTACCTCAAGAAGTTGGCGCACGTAAAAGTTTTCTCGAGCGAAAACTTCGCTAGGTCTCGCTAGTCCATGCTTAAAGGCAGCATACACGCTCGCAGACGTGGTTGGGATAACAATGTGAATCGAACCGTATGGCTTACCACATATTGCCTACGCATTTTAAAGCGTCAAAAACGACCCACAATGCCGCTCCATGAGTTAGAAGTTGGTCCCGCCCTGTATTTTCACGCCCCCTGTATTTGCCCTTTTCCTGCAACGCAAGGTTGCTGGGTCATCTTCGCCGTCAGTGACGTGTGTGATTCACTTGTTAGGCAATCCACTAACAGTACCGACGGTGAAGATGACCCAGCAACCTTGCATTGGAGGAAAAGGGCAAATACAGAGGGCGTGAAAATACAGGCGGGGCCAATTTTACTACTCCTGTACAGGTATTGTGGGTCGTTTTTAACGCTTCAAAATGCGTAGACATTATGTTGTAAGCCGAACGGTTCTATTCACCTAGTCATCTCAACCACGTTCACGAGCGTGTATGCTGCCTTTAATACAACTTCCATAGCTGGTAAGCAGGTAATAAGCGCCATATATCTCATTTTGGCATAGCCGTTTACAACAAAAATTCAGTTCAAAAACTAACCGAAGTCTCTCAAGTGTTACAACAAATCTGCAACCCTTTTATCGCTTTTCGATAGATTACGGTGGGTATACGGTAGCTCGGTCAATCATATTTGACTCAAAATTTTACTTTGGGTGGTATCTGGCACGCTGAACACAAATTTGAGGTCCATTTTTCGATTTTCGAAATTTTAAGGTAAGTAACGCCAATTAAAAGGCATTTTGTCTACCGTAACCTATCGTAGCCCTGAGTCAGGCAAGGAACAGACCCCAGATTCCGGTTCAGCGGCCTGAATAACACCCGGATGCAAGTTTTGAGCCGAATCCAAGAACTTGGCCATAAAACGGCCAAAGTCTCACCGTCGACTGCGTACCACGCGCTGCGCGACCGCACGCGCGTCGGAAGCAGACGAGTTTTGGCCGCCGCGCGACGAGTTTCGGCCGCCGCGCGAAGGCCGAAACGTCGCGCGGCGGCCGGAACTCGTCGCGCAGCGGCAAAACTCGTCTGCTTCCGACGCGCGTGCGGTCGCGCAGCGCGTGGTACGCAGTCGACGGTGAGACTTTAGCCGTTTTATGGCCTGTACACTCATCTCTTTGTAATGCAATGAAAATGCCTTTTTTTGAATCCCCGCAGCCATTTAGGGAATTTCGAGCACGGATCATTTATGTACTGTCACAGACCTACAGCAACGACAACATGGCTTTCCAAATCTCCACGGGAAGTTTAAAGCAGCCCCTAGTCAGAGTGTGTTCATTCCATAATTCTGTTGTAAATAGACCTAAGAAAGGGAGTTCATGTAACCTTTTCAGGACTCCAGAAAGAAGTTAAAAAATGTAAGGGATGAAGGAAGGTTTTCCCTCAGGGAGCGAGCAATACGCCTTGGAGAACTTTAAAAGAGGTTCGCAGAACGTCGTGAGAGCCGACAGGGCAGCATGGGCTGTAGAAATAATGCGATAGATGTCTCAAAGAGTAAAGGGATTTAGGAAAGAAGCTGAAATGAGCTGTAGAAATCTGTTAAATCTCATAAGAAGCTGCGTAAGAAACTGATAGATTGAATCCATGGAGATACAATTGGTGTAGAGGAATGGGGGGGGGGCTAGCGGCGATGCCAATTGTGGTGCGCGAGAAGCGCGCACCAGATTTGGTTTTGAATCGGCCCCACGCGCAACCCCTTTTTCGAAATCTCAGTTGAGAGTGAACGTAGAAATCTTATTGAATGTCAGGCATACAGAGAGACAGGTACGTAGGAGAGACTATGAGGCCTCTCTTTCAACGTTTAGATGAGCATAGGAGAGCTCTCCGGAATCCGGCATCGTATCCACTGAACAGCTTTTCGAAACACCGGACCCGCCGGCACGCACAAGATGCACCCCCTCAACTCACCGTCACGGTATTACACCGTGCAATGAGAAACACTCTTGAGCGGAAAATTCTTGAAGCCTTGGAAATCAGACGGATGTCACCTGAGATAAATAGCAGAGATGAAATGGATGATACCCTGTAGCTCATTGCATGACTACAGTATCGCGCCACTTTCCAAGAATACGGTAATATCACTATCTAGACAACACTGCGGCTATTTAAGGGTAGGGGCGGGAAAAGTGACCATTTTTAGTCTCACAGCGGCGCTCGATCGTTCTCTCGAGTGCTCGACTTTTTCTGGCACTTCTAAAAGCAGACATTGGTGTGTTACATCGCGTAGCAGGTGCATCACAATTTGGAATCGACATGCTTGTTTTTCAGGTCTGACGAAGGTGTTAAGCACCGAAAGCTAACCGGCAATTTTCGCAGTCGTTTTGAACGTTTTTGGAGTCTCATTCTGACTATTTTCGCAATAAATTTTGCGTAACACCATGAGGCTTCGGGACAGATCAATTTTGACATAACGTCGGCATGGATGCGGAAGAGACTTTGCGTTCACTGTTGAAGGTTGGCGCAAACTCGGTGCCACATGCTAAAACATAGGTGCACTGAGTTTGCGCCAATCTCCAATGGGGAACGCAAAGTCTCTTCAGGATCCATGCGGATGTTATGTAGAAATTAGGGCTAAATTGCATTAAAAAGAGATCAAAAAGTTGGTATATGTACCCAAAAATGGTTTAGAACGGTTTACTGGTTTTCGAGTAAAAATTGAAAGACCGTGCGTTTTTGTTGTTAATCTCCTTTTTTTCCAGACGGCGTACACGATCTTGTTGGTACACTTAAAATTGAGCTAGGGAGCTCATTTTTGTACAGGAGGCTGGAAATGGATGCAGGTCGCTCCTAATCCAATTTGAACTTGATACCTTAACTTTGAAGGGCACCATAAAATAGTGGGTTTATATACTAAATTAGCCGTGGAGCACGAAAACTGTTTTTTTTCTGCTACGGCTGTGGAGACCGGGGTGTGTGGGTGAATCTGCAGCCAATCAACACAGGTCGTCGGAGATAAGTACTGAACTTGTCCGAATCCGTACTCATGACACGTCATCGATCGATAATCAATATTATCGATTTTCGCGCTTTTTGCACAAAATGCGGCTAGGAGTGGTGATTGCTGATGGATTTGGTTTTGTTGGTTGGAGAATTTTGATCATTAGTCATTATCGATAAATACCGATCAATAATATTGATTTTTTCGAATTTTGCACAAACCGCCGCAATGATTTTCGATTGTTGATGGCTCTAACAAGGGAAGTGTTTAGAGTGGTAAACGCATCTGCCAGAACGACTAGTATCGTTAGTATCTCTAGTGGCTCAATAGTAAAACTGCGCAGTATCCAGGCCCGAGCTGCAGGTTCCAAGGAGTTACAAGTTTAAAAAGGTAATTTTTTGTGCTTTTTGTGCCCTCCAAAAGGGCATTAATCTTTCGAAAATTCGGAAACGGACCCCATAAGTGTGTTCAGCGCCCATAACTACCACCCTGAGCAAAATTTGGGTGAAGGCGCATTTTCCGTACTTTGTCCGGACTAACTGCGTTTTGGACTTGTACGGATTTTTGCTTGGTGTTTATACCGATTGGGGGGCTCTGGAAGCGTTTCACAAAAATGTTCCAGATTTGACTTGAAACTCTTCCAGGGGTTTTTTTGGGGCGCTGATTACGAATCTGTAGTTTATTAGTCGATTTTCCGAAGTTTTCGGCTAATTTCGTTCGAAGCTTCCCAAGCGGGGAAAATTTCGAGGGAAAAACGCCACTTTCGAGATTTCCGGAGACTGCTAAACACGAATCTGGAGTCTGTTTCTCGATTTTTTGCAATTTACGGTAGATTATGGTGGGTATACGGTAGTTTGGTCAAAATCTCAGATTTTACTCAAAAATTGTATACGGGGGTTATTGGGGGTGGAGAATACGAATTTAACGTCCGTTTGTCGATTTTCAAATGATTAAGGTGGCTTTTGCCCCCTAAATGACATGTTACCTACCGTAACCTACAGTAAACCTCAAAATTTCGACGAATCGTCTCCAGATTTGTGTTCACCACCCTATATTACCCCTACATACAAGTTTTGGGCTAAATCCGAGAAAATTTTTTGAAACTCGCATAAAAATGCCTTTTCGCGAGGCTTAAAAAATGCTCATAACTTGTTCGAACCTGCAGCTCGGGGCGGTATACTGCGCATTTTTACTACTGAGCCAGAAGAGATACTAACGATACTGGTCGTTTTCGCAGATGCGTTTACCACTCTAAACACTTCCCTTGTAAGTCACTTGTTTGAGAAATTCTTCTCATCATGCGAAACCGAACATCATCGATCAATGATATCGACTTTTCCCATGTTGCACAAAATGCGGCAATGAGTGGTGTTTTCTATGGTTTTGGGTAACAAGTTTCAAAAATTGTACTCATTCGACAATCTCGTTGTTAGATGTTTCATCATTCCGAAATGGAAATCGTTGAGCAAAATTGAAGTCAGAAAGGGAACCTTCGAGAAAAATATGTAAAATTTCTGAAAATTTAGCTTCCTGGCAAAAGTAACGATTTGGTAAGAATAAAAAAAAGTTTTAAAAATGTCTTGAAATATCTTAAAAAATGATTTGACGTGAAATAGCCTGGAAAAATAAAAAAGCTAGGAAATGAAGTGAAATAACCAAAATTGTGATTTGGTGGTCGATCATTTCACAATCTTCTCCGTTAAACTTATCGAAACGAAATCAAGCGCGCAACGAAAACATTAAGCCATTTTTGAAAGCTGTAATAAGGGAATCAGCATAGGTCAAGCTAGGTGAACGCAAGGCTCCACTCCATATCGCGCTTGATTTCGTTTTGATAAGTTTAACGGAGAAGATTGTGAAATGATCGACCACCAAATCACATTTTTGGTTATTTCACTTCATTTCCTAGCTTTTTTATTTTTCCAGGCTATTTTACGCCAAATCATTTTTTTAAGATATTTCAAGACAATTTTAAAACTTTTTTTTTACCTTACCAAATCGTTACTTTTGCCAGGAAGCTAAATTTTGAGAAATCTGTAGCTGGTTACATAATGTTGCCATGTGATGTAGTAGGTGGAAACTTTAGCGACCAGAAGTATATCGAAAGACTTCTAAAAGGAAAAAATCATAGTCATTTCAACGAGTATGGCCCAAAGATTGAGAGTATACAATTTTTCTAGAGCTGAGGTACTCCAAATCACCCTTTTCAAAAAATCATCTCATTGCTAAGCCGGTAAGCTAATTTGTTTTTTTCTTCTAATTTCTCTGAAGGATTTGGCCGAGAAATAGCCCCCCCCCAGGCTCCGCAGCGGCTTCCGGTAGGCTAATTCTCGGCTATTTTGCGGCTATTTCTCGATTATTTCTCGTTTATTACGCGGCCAGTGCCCGGCCGAGACCACGTTGTTTGCGAAATAGCCCACCAGGCTCTGCAGCGGCGCTTGGTGGGCTATATCCAGGCTGATTCGCGGCCATTGCTCGGCCGAGATATAGCCGAGAAACAGCCCACCAGGAGCCGCTGCGGATCCTGGAGGGGGGCTATTTCCTGGCAATTGGTGCTTTTAACACAGCCACCAATCTAGAAATGATGCTGCAAACTTTTATTGCCGTCTTACCTTCATTCACAATTATAGACAACGATACCGTCAATCATAACGAAAATACGCTCATGTAAGTGGAAGCAGTAATAATGGGTGATCAAGAAACCCGATTTTACCCTTACCTTCCCAGAGTAGGTCGCGGTTCAGCAGACCACATATTTGGAGGCCGATTAGCGGCCAGCTTTATTTAGCGATTATTCTGCGGCTATTTCGCGGCAACCATTATTTGACGGCTATTACGCGACAAGCAGGTATTTCGCGGCTAATTCTCTGTCAAAACTCGCAGAGTTGTTTCTTGTGTTACAATACATATTTCAGAAGAGGAGAGTAGTCGCAAATGACCCCTCTACCACTGCGCAGTAATGATGAGTGTACTTCGAAGACGGAGCTCATCTTGGCCGAAATCGTTACAATTTGGTTTATATTCTTGTTGATTGTCATGTATTCTCTCATTTTTGGGCACGTTTTTAGCCTACTCTATTTCACTTTGTAGGACCGGCATTAAATGCAGCCTTCGGGTTGCCCAGGATAGTTTGCCTTTCATTTAAAGATTTTTTATCCATGGCCGCTGGTTTTCTTGGTGTGAAATCCTGAAATATCATTTCTGTAAGGCGTTTATCCTGTATATGTCAAACCTGTATCATTGCTGCTTGCAGCTTGTGAGAAGACCTCTTTTTCTTAATGTATGAGATTCATACTGTGTTGTTAGCGTTTTTTCAGTTTTTGATTCTGGATTTTGGATTGATTTTGAAGGAAATTGCATTGGAAGTAAATTTTTTATGCATTTTGTGTTGGGTAACGTTTTGATACTGTGAGGAAATGCGTAAGTCTACTGAGCAGTTTTAGCACAGTACACACGTAGCGATCAAGGAAGCTAGCGGAAAGGTAAGCGGTATGGGAAGCATTTTGAGACCCGGCTCCCTAAGAACGGCTCTACAGAGCCAACTAGGTCCCTGCAAAACTCAGCTTTAGTCCCTCCCAATAGCGAACTTAGGAGGGACCAACTCCGCCCACTTTAGGGGATCGTCCCCAGCTGTCGTTGGGGATGGAATGAGTTTGGGTTGGGGATCGTCCCAAGAGTTCATCAGAGTAGGGGAACCCACGGCTGGGGCTGGGGCGGTTTTTGACGCGGTCCGCAGGCAGGATGGTTCCTCACCGCAGACCTCGGCGAAGGTTACGCCCATGTAGCGGATCGCGGTGGGGCTTTCCTTGCCGTGGACTGCGACACTCACGCACCTCTGGAGAAGAGGCGGAGTTAAAGAAAAATTAGCTGTTGGGAAAACTTCGAAAATCGCCCGGACAACGACCGCAGTGCCAAATGGGTCCAAAGATCGCTCCGAGCGGGACTGCAGTCGCCCGGAGAGCGGCTGTTGTGGCCTTTTGATTTTGAGTCGCTCGGGTGGTCGCAGTTTTGCGTAAAAAATACGGACTATTGCGGACAACGCCGCAGGAATTAAAAAAAAATATTTTTCTCAGTTTTTGCTGATTCCTCCTGATTTTTTGTGACTTCGGTGCCTTAATCTTCTAAATAAACTAGTCTTGCATAGTTTTCCAACAAAACATGGTTTCAAAAGACGGAATGGAATTTGCTTGTACAGCAACATAAAACTTCAACTAACGTTAGTATGTAATTCCTGAAAGTTTAGGTTCCTGGCGAAAGTGAAGATTTGGCATGGCCATAGAAATATACTCAGTTAAAAGGGGAAGGTAAAGAAAAATGAAAAAAGTTTTGAAATATTCCCGAGAACGATTTGGCGTAGAATAATTCGTTTTTTGGGAAATGTAGTGAAATAGATGAAAGTATGATTTGGCAGTCGAGTTTGAACCAACTATTGATAAGAGTTGTGCAAAATGAGAGATCGCATTGTATAAGCTTATCCGTAGAACATATCGAAGCAAAATCACACGTGATACGGAACAAACAGTTGATTTTACTTTACTCAATACGTGAAGACCGCGGCATTCCAGGGGTCGTATTCGCCAACAACCCGCCGAGGGAAGTCGAAGGGAAGCGGAAGGGATGATACCGCGCGCGGCAGAGGAGCAGATCAACCCATCTCACACCATGTAAGATGGAAATGCAAACTGTGTTACGTATCGATATCACTGCGAAAAGATAAAGATTTCATCGCGAAGCGGCCATTCTTCAGCTATGCGATTCGAAAAATTCCGGCGGTCGCGAGGGAAGCCAAGGGAGGCGAGAGGTGGCCGTGGAGCGCGCACTTTGTACTGAAATTTCACCTCATCTACCCTTCGACTCCCCGGCGGGTTGATGGCGAATACGACCCCAGCTCCCGAACGAGCTTTTACTGCTTGCCTTATCACGTGTGATTTTGCTTCGATATGTTCTACGGATAAGCTTATACAATGCGATCTCTCATTTTGCACAACTCTTATCAATAGTTGGTTCAAACTCGACTGCCAAATCATGCTTTCAACTATTTCACTACATTTCCCAAAAATCAAATTATTCTACGCCAAATCGTTCTCAGGAATATTTCAAAACTTTTTTCATTTTTCTTTACCTTCCCCTTTTAACTGAGTATATTTCTAAGTTTTCGAAATAATGGCCATGCCAAATCTTTACTTTTTCCAGGAACCTGAACTTTCAGGAATCCTTATACTTAAAGCAGTTATGTCCCGGTGTGTGTATGTATGTATGTGTGTATGTGTGTCCCGCGGATCTTTGGAATCGCCGATCAGAACTGTTATGAAATGGTACCAACGTTCAGGTGAGTAGGAGATATTTCGATTACCAGAAAATCAGCCGGATTCTCCGATTCTGCGCCACGGGGCCACCGAGTTTGTCCGTGGGGCGCACTTTTATCCGTGGGTCATGGAAACCTCTATCAGGCATCCAGAGCTAGAAGGTTAAGGCCCTAATCAAAGCGACAGGTCTTGAGTAGTAGTTTACGGGACGCCGTACTAAACTGTTAGTGTTTGCGGAGTGTGCAGGACATCAGTGGGAGTGTGCAGGACGTCAACGAAAGTGTGCAGAATATCAGTGGGAGTGTGCAGGACGTCATAGAAAGTGTGCAGGACATCAGTGGGAGTGTGCAGGACGTCAACGAAAGTGTGCAGAACATCAGTGGGAGTGTGCAGGACGTCATAGAAAGTGTGCAGGACATCAGTGGGAGTGAGCAGGACGTCAACGAAAGTGTGCAGAACATCAGTGGGAGAGTGCAGGACATCATAGAAAGTGTGCAGGACATCAGTAGGAGTGAGCAG
Source organism: Aplectana chamaeleonis (assembly GCA_029168955.1). NCBI lineage: Eukaryota > Metazoa > Nematoda > Chromadorea > Rhabditida > Cosmocercidae > Aplectana > Aplectana chamaeleonis. The sequence goes on from JAPDOI010000306.1 coordinate 447,775, forward strand.
GACGTCATAGAAAGTGCGCAGGACATCAGTGGGAGTGTGCAGGACGTCATAGAAAGTGTGCAGGACATCAGTGGGAGTGTGCAGGACGTCATAGAAAGTGTGCAGGACATCAGTGGGAGTGTGCAGGACGTCATAGAAAGTGTGCAGGACATCAGTGGGAGTGCGCAGGACGTCACAGAAAGTGTGCAGGACCTCAGTGAGAGTACGCAGGACTTCATGGGAAGCATGCAGGGCTTCTATGGAAGTCTGCAAGGCGTCATAAGAAGTGTGCAGGGCCCGAGTCTGAGTGGGCAAGACTCCATCAAAAATGTGAAGTGCCTCAGAAGGAAAGTGCAGGACGCCGGGGATAATTAGCAGGACCTCAGAACAAGTGCGCAGTACTTCAACGCTAAGTCGCAGGATTTCAGGAGGTGTGTGCAAGATGTCATAGACCATATGCGGGACCTTAGTGGAGGGTGAACAGGACGTCATAAAAAGTCTGAGAAACCGCAAAAGTAGTGCGCAGAAGGTCGACGAAAAGTTGCGGGGCCTCAAATGATGCGCAGGACGTATTCAAAAAGTGTCGTGTGTCTAGAGGAGCCTGCGACGCGTTTTGAAAAGTGGGCAGAGCTCCAAGGACAATCTTACCGCCAATCTTGGAAAACGCGCAACACCCATATTCTCACTCCCCCCCCCCCCTACTGGTGCATCGCTTACTTCAGCCGTTCGAAAGCTTCTGTTCACCAAACCCCGTATTCGGTGTTAAATATGTTTGGAATACGATTTTATCAAAATCAGCTTTCACAAAACAACAAACGTCTACGTGTTTCATTTATTGAGAAAGGGTGGATGAAGTCGGTCGATTACAGAATGATCACTCGCAGAACGAGAGTGCCGCTGTTCTTATCATTTCGGAGACGAATATGCTAGAAATACGGCTTGAAAGATGTACAAGTCGAAAATAGAGCAGATAAGTGAGGGAGAAGGGTTCAATTTTAGAATGCTCATAGTTGAGGTCTTCACAGAACGACAAGACCGGCATTCTTTTGCTGGATTCGTATGTTTTTTTATGACTAGCGTCCAAAGTTATAGACTTCTCTCCGGTTATTAAGCAGCTAACTCTGTTCAAAAAAGCCTATTTGAATCGTTAAGCAAGTTCCGAAGCATTCCATGGGCCAATCGAAGTTCAAACGCGTTATGACAAATCAGTATCTCATGAAAAGGTGGCGTCACAGAAGAGCCCCTTAAGCGAAAACTTCGCTCGGCCTAGCTAGTTTCATTTATTTTTCCTAAAGGTTTCCTTTCTAACATGATTTATGCCTGATGGTGTGTAATTCAAAGTAAACCCACTGATCCCTGCCTCGCCCCTCCCCCCTTCTATGACGTCTTGCGCACTCCAACTGATGGCCTGCACACTTTCTATGACGTCCTGCACACTGCCATTGATGTCCGGCGCACTTTCACTAAGGTCCTGCACACTCCCACTAATGTCCTGCACACTCCCACTGATGTCCTGCACACTTTCTACGGCGTTCTGCGCACACCCATTTGGGTCACAAGCACGCTCATGCCAATCCTTTTTTTCCGCAGTGCTACCTTAACCCTCCTTTAAAAATTTTCCGAGTTTCAGCTTGGATATGAACACATCGTAATAGCCAGCAATCATGTTTGCACAATTTCGACCTCCTCAGCCACTTCCCAGCGGCTTCTCGAAGAGAGCGGTTTGTGAATGAATGCATACCGCTCCTCTGCCCTTTTATACCCCGCATGTTATGAGCGTGTGTTATCGTTCGTTATCATGTTTTGTTCAAGAAGGTTACGGTAGCAAATGATCGGCATGGGCGTACTTGTATTTAGGTCCCACACACGTTCTACGGCGTTTTGCGCACTTCACTTGGTCACCGCACAGTTTCTACGGCATCCGGCGCACTCCCACTTGGGTCCCGCACACTTTCTATGGCGTCCTGCGCACTCTCATTTAGGTCCCACACAGTTTCTACGGCGTTCTGAGCACGCCCATTTGGGTCCCGCACACTTTCTACGGCGTCCGGCGCGCTCCCACTTGGGTCCCGCACACTTTCTATGGCGTCCTGCGCACTCTCATTTGGGTTCCACACAGTTTCTACGGCGTTCTGAGCAGGCCCATTTGGGTCCCGCACACTTTCTATGGCGTCCTGCGCACTCTCATTTGGGTTCCACACAGTTTCTACGGCGTTCTGAGCACGCCCATTTGGGTCCCGCACACTTTCTATGGCGTCCTGCGCGCTCCCACTTGGGTCCCACACAGTTTCTACGGCGTTCTGAGCACGCCCATTTGGGTCCCGCACACTTTCTACGCCGTCCGACGCGCTCCCACTTGGGTCCCGCACAGTTTCTACGGCATCCAGCGCACTCCCACTCGGGTCCCGCACACTTTCTATGGCGTCCTGCGCACTCTCATTTGGGTCCCACACAGTTTCTACGGCGTTCTGAGCACGCCCATTTGGGTCCCGCACACTTTCTATGGCGTCCTGCGCGCTCCCACTTGGGTCCCGCACAGTTTCTACGGCATCCGGCGCACTCCCACTTGGGTCCCGCACACTTTCTATGGCGTCCTGCGCACTCTCATTTGGGTCCCGCACACTTTCTACGGCGTCCGGCGCGCTCCCACTTGGGTCCCGCACACTTTCTATGGCGTCCTGCGCACTCTCATTTGGGTCCCACACAGTTTCTACGGCGTTCTGAGCACGCCCATTTGGGTCCCGCACACTTTCTATGGCGTCCTGCGCGCTCCCACTTGGGTCCCGCACAGTTTCTACGGCGTTCTGAGCACGCCCATTTGGGTCCCGCACACTTTCTACGGCGTCCGACGCGCTCCCACTTGGGTCCCGCACAGTTTCTACGGCATCCGGCGCACTCCCAGCGGGTCCCGCACACTTTCTATGGCGTCCTGCGCACTCTGATTTGGGTCCCACACAGTTTCTACGGCGTTCTTAGCACGCCCATTTGGGTCCCGCACACTTTCTACGGCGTCCGGCGCACTCCCACTTGGGTCACGCACACTTTCTATGGCGTCCTGCGCACTCTCATTTGGGTCCCGCACACTTTCTACGGCGTCTGGCGCGCTCCCACTTGGGTCCCGCACAGTTTCTACGGCGTTCTGAGCACGCCCATTTGGGTCCCGCACACTTTCTACGGCGTCCGACGCGCTCCCACTTGGGTCCCGCACACTTTCTACGGCGTCCGGCGCGCTCCCACTTGGGTCCCGCACACTTTCTACGGCGTCCGGCGCGCTCCCACTTGGGTCCCGCACACTTTCTATGGCGTCCTGCGCACTCTCATTTGGGTCCCGCACACTTTCTACGGTGTCCTGCGCACTCCTACTGGGGTCCCGCACACTATCTACGGCGTTCTGTGACGCACTTCTGATTCACACCGTGCGGCGTTCCAAAAAGTACTTCCAATATCCCGCCGCATTGATTGAAGCGTTGCCCCGTCTCAGGGAGCGTTAAACCCTGAGCAAAAGCCTATCAGTAACGGTGTTTATTTCATTAGTTCATTTTTACGAATGAGTGAACGTCGGATGGTTTATAATAACATGTTTACGTGTTTTTGTCTTTCTTGACCCTCAATTTTGAGGATCCGCAAAAATTGAGCTACCAACTTCAAAATCTGACAGGAGCTAGGTGCAAACATAACCAGCTCCCTGGCCAAAAATGAGCTCTCTAGCTCAACGATAAGTGTTCCAACAAGATCGTGTACGCCAACTGAAAAAAAAGGAGATGAACATTTTTTCGACCAAAATGACGTGGTTTTGACACTTTTTCTCGAATCTCAGGTAACCATTCCGGACCATTTTTTGAACAGTTATTCAGCTTTCTACAGTATATTAAATGCAAAAAGAACGGACTCCCTACGTTTACTCTGGACCCTGAGACTGAGATCAGGGGGTTGCGCGAAGGCGAATCAAAGCCAAATCTGGCGAGCGCTTTGCGCTCACCACAATTTGAACGAGGACATATGAAGCGGTCGCCGCGATCGGTCGCGTCGCCGTGCACTGCACGGCGACGCGATCTGGCCATCTCAGTCGCCCAATCGCGCGATTGGGCGACTTTTCCCGCGATCTTGTCTGAAAGGCCGGCGACCATATCGCGCGACGCGACCAGATCGATATACAGTGTTTTCATTCGGTCGCGTCGCAGAGCGATCGAACTCTTAAAGAGGCCTTAGTTATTGCACAATCAGTTCTTCATGGTACCATGGGCATACATTGCAATATGCTAAAAACTGAACAAGTCTTCGAATGCACATCGAAACCAGTTCTACATGTAAATTGAGCTGTTCTACCTCTGAAAATAAGTCGTACGGTAGAGCAATCCTGCGAAATGGTGATACTGATGCTTTCTGAGGAGATAAGAAAGCTAGCACGAAGAGCGTGCAACAATGCCGAAATCTGTCTCACGGCCAATGGGGGTGGGCGAACTGACTCTGTTTCCATCTAATTGGGAGTGGTGGCCATCGATTATTAACACCCCTGAGGAGGCGGGAGAAACGGGGGGAGGAGCGAGGTTCCTGATTGGACGCAACGCAGGGCTAGCCCGTGTTGCGTCCAATCAGGAAGCTCGCTCCTCCCCGTTTCTCCCGCCTCTTCGGGGTGTTGATACACGATGGCCGCCACCCTCTAATTGGCCATCCTAGAGGTCAGAGAATCCATACACCAGTCAGCGGCAAGAGCGGCAGTTGCATCGGCGATCGATTTGATTTTCTGGTTACTGTGAGCGGCACTGCGTGCATTTTAATTGCGTAAGCAAAACACACTGAGCGAGAATATAAGGACTGCGCTCTACTAGAATATCCCACTCGATGGAAACAGAGTTCATGTACTGTTCTTCTCTGCGTCAAATTCCCCTCCGCAATTGCGTATTGAGACGCTTCGCGGCCGCACGCGCTCGAGCCGGACGAGATTCCTGCGCCATAGCCGATCAGCTGATTGTAGGTGTTTTTTTCATTTTCTTGGCTTCTGTGACTAAACCCGTCCTTCTGTGTTTCTTCATATATTAAGGTGTTATATCTATGTACATGCACACCAATTTTTTCCTTCCAGATGCCTCCGCAACAACTTCTAGGGGAGAAAAAATTGACGGTGGTATTTATTTTTTATTTCACGTTAATTTTTGTAATTCTCTCTTTTTGTTTTTCTTCCTTACATTCCAGTGATTTATATGATTGTTTGGTTTCCTAGGGTAGATGGTTTCATGCCGAAACCCATCGAACTTGGGATCAAACCGGAACTATTCTTGAAAAAAAACACATGAGGAGAATTACGAAACCAAACAATCATAAGAATTATTTGAATGAAAAAAAAACAAAATCAGAGGTGAATCCCTAAAATGAACGAGAATATGAAAATTTACTTACCATCGGAAATTTTTTCTGCCCTAGAAGTTGTTGCGACTGCAACTGGAAAGGAAAATTAGCGTGCATGTAGGATATAACGGTTTGAAGAAGGTACAAATTAGAGTAAGTCGAAGTCAGCGGCTGAGAAATTGTTTAAAGACTTCGGGGGATGAGGTGGTGGGGTCGTTCAATCCAAAAACAATTCAAAAATATATGTGGCTGCTTTTGGGCGATCGGTATCGAGATGGTGGACTGCCGGTGCGCCCCGAAACCACCCCATCGAGAACACACAGCGCCGCGGATCGGCCGTTTGACCAGCCCGCTATCAGTTGTGCCGCGGATCAGCCGTCAAGCGCCTCGGACCGTCCGGAAAGCTCATCTTCCGCCGCGGACGGACCGTGAGTTTCTCTGAGCACTATCAATTGTGCCGCGGATCAGCCGTCAAGCGCCGCGGATCGTCCGGAGAGCTCATCTTCCGCCGCGGACGGGCTGTGAGTTTCTCTGAGTAGCTAGATGCCTCACACGGAAACCAGAGATGCCCAGGGTTTTGGAGGCATCTAGTCTAATTTTGACACGGGAATTTACGTAAATTACGGAAAGTTTAGCCTCAGTTGGTGACATTTTAGCTACAGCGCCCACATATTTTACGTAAATTCTCGCTGCAGCGCCCGCATATTCTACGCTTATTCTCGTTGCAGCACTCGGTCGATCGACCCAATAAGTCCCGATCCGTACTAGAAAGGGATCCTCTCTGCGATCGACCGCGACGCCGTTTCTTCCCCACGAGAAGCATCTTTCCAGCGGCCAAAAATATCTTCGGCAAGGTCTTCCAGAGAACGACACGGGGTCACACTCCACGACGAGCTGACTGGGCCAACACTGTTCGAGCGGCATCCCTGCGTTCCGCGTAGCCAGCGCGGGTTTGAGATTGCATTTCAACACAGGCCGTCGCTAAATCCGTAGATTCTCGCTACAAAATTATAGCGAGAATATACAGGTTTAGCGTCAGAGAGATCAATGTTTCGAATTTAGCCTTCGTTTTTACGTAGAATACGCGCAGAATTGGCACCCTTGTAGCCTCGACACAAGAATATGCGGGTTTTATCTATCGTAAGCAAAACCCGTAATTTACCGCTACATGGAATGGGGCGGCGTTTCAGGTCGCGCCCTCGGAGGCATCTAGCTACATGTTGGAAGAGTAGGTGAAGGAGGATTGCTTTTGGGGCTTTATCCCTAATAGTAGGTAATCTTTGCTACTGACAAGTTTGTCAGCGGGAAGCATGAAATTCATGCTTCAAGTTTGAGCAAGACAAAAACTAGGCGGGTTTGGCTTCATTCTTGCAAACGTTATTTGAAATTCCCTCCAAAATGAGATTTTGTTCAACTGCTGTGCAAGTTTTGGTCTCCTACAGGAGAACAACTGGACTCCTGCAGGAAGCAAACAGGAGTCTCATAGCTGATGAGGCTAGGACTCCCAGCCGACTCCCGTGGGAGACCGCTGCCAGTGTTGGAGCTACTGTCTGCTGACACTCTCCTCCATTGATTTGTCTGATACGAATGAGCATTGCAGCATTCCCTTGTACGACGGCGGCGGGTATATAAGGCGGCCAGTCTCGCTGAGAGGACAGTTGGCCGTTTGAGGCCGGTCCGAGAAGGTGACCTTCTGTCACTTCCCGGACGCTAGTTTTGAACGCTGGGGGGATCATCCCCATGGTCCATCGCGAGGGAATCCTCCTCGTTGTGGACCGAGGCAAAGATGATGTCCTTCTTACGAACCGCGACGAGGTTGGCCTCCTTGCTGCTGGCCGTGACAAAGATCAGACCCAACACTGGTAGAGGGTGGCGGTCCAAATTCTTTCACCGTTTGCAGAACAGGCTGTCGATGCCAGCAGCTCCTGCTCACAACGAGCGTTAGTTCGCCAGGTTCGCCCTGGCATAATAACGCTATTGCGCCGACGTACTAAGCCCCGACGGTCTGAGTAGTCGAAAACCTGTCGTTGGGCGTGACCCACTTTTTAATTTTTTGAAGGCGTGTTCGACTTTTTCCTCGCTTTTTCTCGCTTATTTGAGGGAATTGAGAGTTCGCGCTTAGCAGGGTTGGTAAACACGGTGGTCGGACCATAATATCAAAAACTACCCCTGAGGTTGGACTGTGCCCTCAGTCCCTTCACGACCAAACCTAATTTAGGGTGACTGCACGCTTGGACCACGTGCAATATTGTGTCACACTATACCCATTTAGACCACCACGGTGGATCTATATGGCAGGAATGGTATTCCTCTGCATGTTGCTTTTTCTTTTTCATGTCAGTATTGCACCTAACTATAAAGTATTAGCAGGGTTGGTATGCATGGTGGTCGGACCATAATGGCTTCCTAGATTTTTCTTTCCAACAAAAACAGCTACTTAGTACTACGACAGGATCAACTAAGCTTCTTTCGAACGAAATTATTTTATTTTCAGTGACTTAAAAGCTAGCAATAGGAGAAAAAAAGAAATCATCAAGTGCTTCAGCCTTTTTTCCTCTCATCACAGCCTACGGCATTTTTGAAAAGGCTCAAATATGTTGTCAAGGTGTAGCTACAGACGGACAATTATGCTTATAGTCGAGCCTACTATAGGTCAATACATTGTTCGTATGTAGTCTTAAAATAACCCTCTTCAGGAAAAGAACTGGATTTTTGAAAAGTATGACCCACCAGTGGGTCACAAGGCCCGCATTGGCAGCCAGCGGATGACCCACAGTTGGGCCATATGGAGCCTTCGTACAAAGCCGTACAATTGGAACGTTTTCAAATGATTAATTTTATGTGTAACCACCGTACCGAAAGGTGTGCTGCTCGTCCTCGTTGGGGTACAAACGTTTCTGATCGTGCGACGAGATTTGAAATCCCGGGGTGAGCGAAATTCTGGCATGTGTGTAGAAGCCTTACTGACGTTCCACACATTTGAAGGTGGTCCTGTGCAAGGTAAAGAGAAGACCCGGTCAGACTTGGTCTCGAAAAACCGACCTAGGGTGCATTGGCCCTGCCCGTGTGCGCGCGTTGAACACCGGTGCCCGTATTCATGAAACTCTGGGAGCTTCCCGGGAAGGTCCAAAGTTCACTCGCTGTTGGACGAGTTTTCGATGTGGAACTTTCCTGGGTACCCGACAGGTAGACAGGAAGGCTCCGGCTACCTGGCGGGTAGACGGGACGGTTTTTAGCCACCTGCTGGGTGGACGAAGAGAGTTGCCGCTGACTGCTACGTCGATGTCACGTTTCAGAAAATGATCAATATCTTCCTGCCAGGAAGCGCGCGCTCTGCTCGCCCGTTCGCACAATTGAGGTCGGGTATGCTATGCCCGCCGGAATTCGTTGATAGCGGTGCTAAGGGAAGCAGCCTTCCACCATAGCTTCGTTGGGTGGAGCCAGATACTCCACCAACTTTCACCTCTAGGCAGGTGAAGGGGGGAACCTTCACCACTAGAAAACCGATGACGAGCGGGGAAACGCCCCGAAAAAGAATGAAAGGTGACCCGACATTCATGCAAGCAGTTTTCGAAATTGGATGAATGTCATTGCCGGTTTTTCGTCCATAACTTTTTTTGCTCAGGGACAGACCTTTGATGAAGGTTGTTTTCGGAATCTCCATGGAATTCTGTGACTAGTGTTTCCAGGTTCAAAAAATAATTGCTCAATCTTTCAACCCATTTTATAAATTATCAGTTTTTAGCTTATAACTCTTCTACCTTTGAGACAGGGTCATTGTGAGGGTTGTTTTTCATATTCACGTAAAATCCTGCGTCGAATGATAAATCGGATTCCTAGCTTTGCGAGCTCCATGAGCCAGCCAGGTCGATGAAGCCGAGCCCCTTAGTAATCTCCATATGGTGCTCTCGCCTCTATGGTGTAATTGGGAGACGGAGAGTCTTACTGGAGCCAACAATGGAGCTCGGCTCCATCGACCTGGCTGGCTTATGGAGCAAGCAAAGTTAGGAACCCAATATCTCATAATTTTACGTAGATTTCAAAAACGACCTTCAACATGACACCATTTTCAACGGTTAAAGAGTTATAGGCGAAAAACTGGTGTTTCGTAAAATGAATTAGGCTGAAGGATCGAGAAAATATTTTTCCAACCTGGAAACACTAGTCGACACAGAATTCCTTGTAGATTCCAAAAACAACCTTAACCAAAGGTCCATCTTTTAGCGTAAAAAAGCTATGAACGAAAAACCGATAACTTCAGGCACAAAAAATGCACTTGGTAAACCGAAATCGGCTGGGAGAATGTGAACGTATTTTTTGAACCTGAAAACGCTATTCGATGCAGAACCCGAAAGGTCAAGGTTGTTTAGTATATCCGAGTGGGAAATGGTGAGGGTTCCCTTTAGACTTGCAACTTCTAAATTTACTGTTTTTAATCCTATTTTTCGCCTTAAATATATATTTTTTTAATTTTGAAACATTTTTTCCTTAAAGGCAGTGGTCGCGATCAAATATGCTTGTCGTCTTTTTCTCTCCAAATCCTTTCCTGGGTCTCGAGTAGTGGGACCTACAAGAAAAAAGCGCGAAAAAATCACTGTTTTGGGCCGAATTTGAAACCTGAACTTTCTTGTCTTTTGATGGTGGACGAGCCCTCTCCACATCATCGGCATCGATGACCTCTTATATCAAGAACATCAGCTAGCTTGAAATTGAATGTCAATCAATGAACCTTCGAATTTATGTGTGTATCTAGTCAAAAACATTGACTGAGGTGATGCTTTCAATATTCAACCGTTTTTATTCGTTAAATTTGCATTTATTTCGTCCTCTGAATGTCGATGATTTTTGACTGCTCGGCATGAGACTGCGATCTGTTTCGTCATCGCTGTGCACGTGTGCACGAACTAGCTTCTTTGGGCCCTAGAAACTCTATTTGTAGACCGTTTTTCACCGCGCTACCTTCATAGTTTTTCAGCTGTTTTTGATCTAAGTTGATTTTTGTAGTTTTTTCGATAACGTTTTTCATCGTGACCACTGCCTTTAAATGACCGGCCTTTCAAAATTCAATATTCTTAATAAAATGATCAGCCGAGATCATGAACAAATTTTTCTGAGCTGTCCTAAAGCCAAATTCTTTTCGAAAAGTTTTCCCAAGCCAATTTAACAAAAAACTGTTTTATCGCTCACTTGAAGATTGATTGTAGTTGTTTCTCGAACCCGAATGAAATTTTGCGTCGATAAGCGTTTCCGATTTGGAAAATTACAATACCCGCGCTAAGTTTTGTAAAAACGGGGAGCATTTGTCAAACTTTACAAAAAAGCGTCCAATGCATGAAATTTTTTTTTGAGCGAAGATGTTTTTGGATTCTGAAAACGCCATCATATTCGTAGCTCAAAATCCTACATAATAATGTGCCTTGTGGACCGAATTTCCCTAAAATCGCTTTGTTTTCGAGTAAAATTGTTTTTGCGGTCGTTTCACAAAAACGTCGTGCGCGGCAAAGTGGGGCGAAACGTTGAGTAGTTGTACGAGTAATAGAAGAGCAATCTCTATATTTTCCTCGTGAATTGGATGAAAGTGGAGCTATCTCGAGATCTGTGCAGATTGAATTTCTGAAATCCTTCACTAAACACTTGGGAGCTTCCTGAAAAGTCGGACTTTTGTTGCGAAAGCCCCACACCGGTAAATGGAGGATTTCGGAAATTCAATCTGCATAGATCTCGAGATAGCCCCACTCCCATCTAATTCACGATGGAAACATAAAGATCGCTTTTCTATTACTTCTACAATTACTGCTCGAAGTTTCGCCACACTTTGCCGCGCGCGACGTTTCTGTAAAACGACTGCCAAAACAATTTTACTCAAAAGCAAAGCTATTTTAGGGAACTTCGGTCCACAAAGCACATTATTATATAGGAATTCGAGCTGTTAATATGATAGCGTTTTTACAATCCAAAAACGTCTTCGTTCAAAAAAGTTACATGCATCGGACGCTTTTCTGCCAAGTTTGGCAAATGCTCCCCGTTTTAACAAAACTTAGCGCGGGTATTATACGTTCCCAATCTCTCAGCCAATCACAATTTATGGAATAACGTTTATCCACTCGAAGCAATCAGTTTCTCGCATACAACTTTTTTGCTCTTGAAGACCGACCTTTGGTGAAGGTTGTTTTCGGAATCCTCACTAAATCCTGCATTGAATAGCGTTTTCGAGTCCAAAAAATACGTTGCCACTCTTCCAGCCCACTTCGATTCATAAAGTGCATTTTTTTAGCTAAAGCTATCGGTTTTTCGTCCATAACTCGTGCTTGTAGACAGACCTTCGATAAAGGTTGTCTCCTGAATCTCCATGGAATTCTGCGTCGACTTCTGTTTCCACGTTCGAAAAATAATTTCCCAATCCTTCAGCATAATTCATTTTATGAAATACCAGTTTTTCGCTTATAACTCTTCTACAGTCGAAAATGGGGTCATGTTGAAGGTTGTTTTTGAAATCTTCATAAAGTTATGAGATATCGGGTTCCTAATTTTGCTTGCTCCATAAGCCGGCCAGTTCGGTGGAGCCGAGCCCCGTTGTTGGCTCCAGTAGAACTCTGCGTCTCTCATTTACACCATAGATTTGAGAGCACCCTATGGAGATAACGATGGGGCTGGGCTCCATCGACCTGGCTGGCTCATGGAGCACGCAAAGATAGGAATCCGATATATCATTCGACGCAGGATTTTACGTGAATATGAAAAACAACCCTCACAATGACCCTGTCTCAAAGGTAGAAGAGTTATAAGCTAAAAACTGATAATTTATAAAATGGGTTGAAAGATTGAGCAATTATTTTTTGAACCTGGAAACACTAGTCACAGAATTCCATGGAGATTCCGAAAACAACCTTCATCAAAGGTCTGTCCCTAAGCAAAAAAAGTTATGGACGAAAAACCGGCAATGACATTCATCCAATCTCGAAAACTGCTAGCATGAATGTCGGGTCACCTTTCATTCTTTTTCGGGGCGTTTCCCCGCTCGTCATCGGTTTTCTAGTGGTGAAGGTTCCCCCCTTCACCTGCCTAGAGGTGAAAGTTGGTGGAGTATCTGGCTCCACCCAACGAAGCTATGGTGGAAGGCTGCTTCCCTTAGCACCGCTATCAACGAATTCCGGCGGGCATAGCATACCCGACCTCAATTGTGCGAACGGGCGAGCAGAGCGCGCGCTTCCTGGCAGGAAGATATCCTGGCAGGAAGACTTTCAACCCATTTTATAAATTATCAGTTTTTAGCTTATAACTCTTCTACCTTTGAGACAGGGTCATTGTGAGGGTTGTTTTTCATGTTCACGTAAAATCCTGCGTCGAATGATATATCGGATTCCTAGCTTTGTGTGCTCCATGAGCCAGCCAGGTCGATGGAGCCCAGCCCCATCGTTATCTCCATAGGGTGCTCTCAAATCTATGGTGTAAATGAGAGACGCAGAGTTCTACTGGAGCCAACAACGGGGCTCGGCTCCACCGACCTGGCTGGCTTATGGAGCAAGCAAAGTTAGGAACCCGATATCTCATAAGTTTATGAAGATTTCAAAAACAACCTTCAACATGACCCCATTTTCGACTGTAGAAGAGTTATAAGCGAAAAACTGGTATTTCATAAAATGAATTATGCTGAAGGATTGGGAAATTATTTTTCACACGTGGAAACAGAAGTCGACGCACAATTCCATGGAGATTTCGAAAACAACATTCAACAAAGGTCCATCTCTTATTGTTAGCGTAAAAAAGTTATGGACGAAAAACCCGCAATCACACCCATCCAATCTTAAAAATGACTTTCACGAATGCAGAGTCACTTTCATTCTTTTTTGGGGCGTTAACTCAGACATTAACGGATTTTTTCCAGTGGTGAAGGTTCCCCCCTTCATCTGAACAGAGGTGAAGGTTGGTGTAGTCCTTGGCTCCACCCAACAAAGCTATAATTCCAATGCTGACTTCTTTACAGTATGTACAATATCATTAAACAGGGGATATAGAAGACATCTGGCGCCATCTGACCCGATTTCCGTCATTTTTCATCAGTTCGCATCACAATTCAGGCTAGAAAAAATTGTTGAACGGAGAAGAACTGGGGTGCATTAATAATTCTGCTCCACCCGAAAATGCCGGATTTCGTTTTAAAGTGTTTTGGGCCTACATATTTTAGGGTTCCATCGCAGCGCGGCGCGATAAGGTGTTTTCTGTGTGCATCGATCGATAACGCGCCGCTCGTCGATTCACACATGGGGTTGAGCACAGTGCCAACAGGGCGCGGCGCGGCATGCATGCCGCGCCGCGCCCTGTTGGCACTGTGCACCTCACAGGCGGGCACCAGTGCGAGAAATGTGAGCCATATTTCTATGCTTTTACTTGATGTGTTCTAGTAAGAAGTCGGACAAAGTTAATTACTGCGTTTCAGATCAGATGTCCGTTTGTACGTGGAAAGAGATGGAGCGCTTATCTCAATGAAGGTGAGTTTTACCTCAAATAACTTCTCAAGTAGTTGGTTTTAGACTGTTATATGTTATGCTTTTTTTAGAAACGCGTGATCAACGATGTGGACGCGCCGCCATCTTGCCTTGTCGTAGAGGGAGTCATCGGAAACCCGGCTGACAGCCCTGTCGATCGGACGTCGAGCTCAGACTATTCTGGGAACGTGAGTTGTGATATTCAGTGAGCAACTTGAATGTCTCAAGTTACTTACTCATAGCATTCAAGTCACATACACAATGTGGTAAGTAACTTACCCGAGGGGAACTTTCACAGGGTCGACTCGGGTAACTTGCTTACCACATTGTGTATGTGACTTTTATGCTATGAGTAAGTAACTTGAGACGTTCAAGTTACTTACTGCATACTACAAGTAGCTTTCCCGAATTTCTCTGAGTTTTTTTTTGTATTTTTTTGCGTTGTATACGTTTTTGACTTTTCTTTTTCTTGTTCTGCCCCCATTACTCTGCCTACGGTTCGATCAAGATGCTTTAAATTCAAATTATCTCACTTTTACTGCAGTGTCATTCCGTAGTGTCATATCTCTTTATCTGCTCATCAATCCAAACCCGGTTAACTCTAAACCAATCTCTTGGATACTGAAACTAACTCTTTTGGGCTTTGTGTACCTTGTGGTCGTCATGCATGTATTCTGTTGTAATGTTCTGACAGTCTTGATTGCGTTTGCCGAAGCACGGTTTTCTCTCAAACATCAGATCATCATGAAGTACCTTCAAAGGCTTTTTGGTTACACGCTAAACCTCTATTGTATAAGTAATTCCGAGAAATAAATTTGCGTTTGTTAGTACTTGTATTTTTTATTATGTGTTGCTCCTGAATTTTTTAGCGGGCTCACTCAAGAGCCAGGTTGTAATGGAGCGATTTTGAATTTGAGGCAAATTCAAAAGGCCGCTCTAGTACAACCTGGTCTTGGGTGAGACCGCTGAAAAAAGAATTTTTGAGCAGTACGGGTGTTGTAGAAAGCGCTTGCAAGGGCGTATTAGGGCAGGATGAAGGGTGAATATAAAAATTTGCGGCAGTAAGGGCGTAGTGTCAGGATGGACGAGCAGCCCTAGCAAGGCCGGTCACCGCCCGTGCAAGGCTAGCCACCTGCCTTTCCCCTCGGACTGAAGTGGCTGGTTTTCCCCGAAGTGTACTGCTTTGAACGGACGGAGCACGGACGGAAGCTCCGCCCCAAAAACGCCCCTTTTCGACTATCAAGGGTGGGGCCCGAAACGTGAACCTGCCCTGCGCCTTCCTTCCTGCTGCCCCGTTTGCCAGAGTGATGATGGAGAGCCGTATTGATAGATCGCAGCGAATCATGAAATCGCGCCGCGGTAGAAGTCTAGAACCCCTTTACTCCTTCCCTCCCTACAGCAAGTTTTAATCTGAAACGGGGCATAGAGGGAATAGGTAATCCTGAACACGATGGTGTTGCCCCCGTTGAGGGAAATTTGGGAACTAATCAATTTTCAGCGAAAATAGTCTGCCTCTACGATTTTGCATTTCTGGTACCAAATGTGTGATGTACACTGGGCAGGACAAAACGTCCACCCTAGGTTCAGAAGTTGCACGGCAACGTAAAAAGGCGGTTGCGTACTTCCACCGAGGATAATGTACTGTCGTTCTCGACTCAGATACTCGTGGGGGGGGGGGAAGCCCCACTTCCACCAGGACGCCAGCGCTCCTTTCATGACAAGGCTGGCGTGCCAGTGGAACGAGGCCGGCGCCCTCATGCTTCCTTCGCGGCGGGACCATTCTACCCCGGTTCTTCCCCGCAGTACACACGCGGGTCATCCCAACTATTATATTCACTTACCCTAGGATTCGCTTGGCTCTGGTTTATTTCCCGTCAAGCAAGACGATCTCCACCCTAATTAAACTGGTAAACCACTTGTGAACTATGAAACTTTATTAATTAATTACAATGATCGTTATACTTTTCACTTCAATGGTAATTTACACGAATATTCACAGACGCGTAAAGTGATTTTTGTCCTTGAAAATCGTCGGAACTGATAAAACAGTGATCTGAGGAAACTAGCTCAAGTGGGAAAACACAAAATATCACATCTTGCACAAATCAAATGTCCTCACTACAGAATAAAAGAACAGTAGCAGTCAATGGAGAAGGAGAAATAACAGATTAATGCACAACAACGCAATTGCACCATAACATTGCCTTCTAATTCATGTTCTCTGGCATTCGCTCGCATGTTGCCCCGGGGGGCGTGGCCAATTTTGCGTCCTTTTTCGTCGGCGCTAGACGTTCCACATAATCGCGCCGGCGAGAGTCGAGTGCCCACAAAAAAGATTGTGGGCAATGCCCACAAAATCTTTGTGAGCATTGTGTGGATTGTCACGCCCCAGCTAGCGCCAGCGCGGAGGAGGCCTGGGCGGTGGCGTGTGCGGTCGCGTCGCGTGAGCTCGCGTGTTGTCTTCCTCTCCTGATCATCACCTCAATCTTCCTCCATTTTCCACTTTCTTCTATAAGCTCATGTCTAGTGAGGCTCACAAGGGATCTACTTTTAGTTAGCCTAGCTATTCTGGAAGAAATATACTTTTCTAGAACCGTTTTTGGAGTGAAATCCGATTATGGTTTTCGTATCTGCCTAAAACCACACCGAAAAAAGTAATAGACGTTTTTCGTCAGATTTCTGTACCTGTTGTACCTTCCTAAACGTGCACTAGTCTTTAGAGAATTCGGAAACTGACCTCATAAATGTGTTCAGCGCCCAAAACAACCCCTCTGGCCCAAGTTTGGGTGAAGCCATATTTCCCAAACTTTGTACAGACTGATAGCGCTATGGATTTGTACGGATTTTCGGATTGGAGTTTATTCATGTCAATTAGTGGGCTCTGAAAACGTTTTTAAAAATGTTCCAGATTTACCTTAATATCCTCCCAGTTGTGTTATTTTGGGCGCTGATCACGAATTTGGGGTTTATGTGTCAATTTTCCGAAGTTTTCGACTTGATTCTTTCGAAGCTTTTTTTTAGGGAAAATTTGGTGGCAGATCGCAACTTTTGACGATTTCCGAAGTGGTACGTTAGATAAGGCTCAAATTGCTCCTTGGGGAGTAATTTGGAGTGCTGAGCACGAATCTGACGTCCGTTTAACGATTTTTGGCAGATTATGGTAGATTATGGTGAGTATACGGTAGTCTGGGCCCGTATGCATGAACGACTTACCCGCGAGGTGAGGGTAAATGTTACTCGGAATCTCTGCATTTCGTGAGCTCTAAGCGTCTGCCTCGCTCCTCCGCGGAGAAGCCTGACAGACGCATAGAGCACAGGAAATCCAGAGACTCCGAGTAACATTTACCCGTACCTCGTGGGTAAGTCGTTCATGCATACGGACCCTGGTGAAAGTCTCACATCTGACTCAAAATCCGTATACGGGGGGTTATTCGGGGTCTTGTATATGAATTTAATGTCCATTTGTCCATTTTCGAAATGCTAAGGTAGGTTTTGCCCCCTAAATAGCTCGTTACCTACCGTAACCTACAGTAAACCTCAGCATTTCGACAGACGGACTCCAGATCACCGTATATTGCATCTGATTGCCACTTCTGAGCCGAATCCGAATTTTTTTACTCAAAAACACCCTAAAATTTCTTGGGGGGGGAACTATACTTCGACCAAATCAAATGATTCGTAAATTAATTATTCGATTAAAGAATTCGACTTCGAATCATTCGAAAAGGCGGATTTCCGAATTATCTGGAAAATCGAATATTCGAAAAGTGAACATTGCCGAATTATTCCGAACATTCGAAAAAACCGATTCCCGATTTATTCGTGTTTTTTTTTCTAGTCTGATGAAGAGCATTTAGAAATAAATCTGGATTTTAGTTCAAGTGTTTTTTGTTGTTATTGACAGATCTCAACGAAGGAAGAAGAAGAAGAAGTGATTTTTTTCGTGATTTTTTCTAGTCTGATGAAGGGCATTTACAAATAAATCTGGATTTCAGTTCAAGTGTTTTTTGTTGTTATTGACAGACCTCAACGAAGGAAGAAGAAGAAGAAGAAAAAGGAGAAGGAGAAGAAGAAGAAGAAGGGTTTGAGGAGATCAAGGTGTCTAGAGGGTGGATGGAATCCATGATTAAACAGCGCAGAGGGGTCTGAACGATCAAATGATGATTCCGAGCAACAAGTGGTTTTGCGGGGCAATAAGTGAACCTGCGGGGCAACAAACGATTTTGCGGGGCAACAAGTGATTTTAGGGGCAGCAGCTGCTCTTTCGAGGCAACAAGTGATTTCGCGGGGCGACTAGTGATTTAGTGGGGGTACAAGTGGTTTTGTGGGCACAAATGCCCACAATCGCTCCACACTTTCCCTTTCGCGCCCCAGAAAAATGACTTGTCGCCCAGGTGTAACTGGGCAACAAGTGAGTTCGTGTAGGGCTACACGCAAGCGAATGCCAGAGTTGTTCCTCGAGCCATTCCGAAAGTGCGTAAAGCTGTAATGGTGAAAAATTTCACGGAGGCAACGCATAGCAGTTTTCACTACAACGGAATCTACTTTTCACGCTGTCCAATCATATCCCTCTTCAAGGACGCCGCACTCGTAATAGCGCCCGTCGCGCCTGAAAATCAAAGTGTTGAGTGCTGTGAAAAAATTGTATAAAAATACCTGTTGATAAACTGATACCTTCTCCTCTAATCCGTCTTCCACAGAGTTACCCTGGATCGTTTCCATGGCATCGCCACCATCAAGCATGATCAATCAGATCAGCTTGTTAAATGAAATGCAGGAGCAAAGGAAATGCAGAGGAACTACTCCAAAATCACTTCCTCACTTTCTTGGGAGAATGGCCTTCTTTCATCCGGGCGCGACGGCGAGGATGTGACGAATAGAATAATAAGCGAACGCTCATAGAAGAATAAGCGAACGATTCTCGATAACGCAAACGACGACGAAGGCGAGTCGAATACAAGAATAAGCGAACGATTCCTATAAAAGAAAGTTAGGAACGATTCCTATAATAGAAAGTTATGCTGATTCCTTTATCGCTCGGCCTCTCCGGGAAGTGGAACAGTGCCCAGGAAATTCTATAAACGAGTATTTAACTCAAATATACTGAGAAGGGGAAACCGGATTCTCTGTCAGAGGTGTGAAAACAGAAGAACAATAATGAAGTGGTGGAACAGAAGACGAAAAAAAGGGTTGAGATTGTGCGCTCCACGGCGGAAAATCTGCTCCAGTTACAGTACTCGCGTCGCGGCGCAGACGGCTGGCTCAGCGGTGGTCGGAGCGCCGTCCCTGTCAAGTCTCCGCCCACAATTACGGTTCAAGGCTGGCCCCCTTGCGCGAAAATGAACGAGGCTTGCCCTCCTCTAGTGCCTGAGTCCGGGCAAAATTCCGGTCCGCATTTGCGGACTACGGCTGTTTCATCATGCGACACGTGATAATCGTGCTGGGACCTTTTGGTCCCCGCACGATTCATGTCTTTCCCAGCACCATTATCACGTGCCGCATGCTCAGGCATTCGGAATCGGCAGGCCGGGGCAATTTCCGTGGGAAACGGCAGGCCGGGAGCGTAGAAAAGCAGCGGAGACTCGAGATCGGCAGGCCGGGATAATTGAGCGTGCAGGCCGGGGCAACTCGGCCGCAGCGCAGACGCATCGCGCACGGAAATTTGAATGGAGCAAGCCGGGAACATGAGTGAGCAGGCCGGGGGCCACTATGGTTTCGAAATCGTCTCGAATCTTCTCTGTCTCGAAAGTTTTGCTCTGTCTGGGGATTTTGGGGGCTTTTCTCCTGTTTTGTCTCGTATTTTGGCGCGGTCTCGTTATAATTCAGACCCGATGTAGCGGTACTGCTGGTTAACTTTCATTCTGCTCACTTCTAGCCACGCTTACTTTGTGAAGCCATCCTCCCGTATAATTCGAACTTCGACTTGCAGTGTGAGGACGACCTCGAACTGTATTTTGGAAAAAAAACTCTAGGCATTGGGATTCTCAGTGTTAGCTACCCGTCATACTCGGTGGAAAACAGGCCGCCCTAGTCCCACCCGGTCGATATGTATGAGACACACGCAGAACGGGAAGAAATGAAGTAAAAATCATCCTCAACTGATAAAATGCCACCTTCTCCATGTCGTTCTAGGTCCTATCAGGTGCTTTTATTATTCCAAACGGTTTTTATCAGTTGAGGGAAAATTTAATCACATCATAGGGCGATTGATATCATTCGAAGATGATTTTTATCACTACATTTCTTCCCGTTTTGCGTGCTTTTCATACCTATCGACCGGGTGGGACTAGGACGGCCGGCTTTCGGCCGACTAGCCTTAAGCCCCTTTCATAGTTTGGCGGCCGATGTCGGACGACTCGTTATCAAATTTGATAAGTTAAGAGAGATAAGATAAGTAGGGTAGGGTAGATAGACTCTGTTTCATTCCAAGTGAACTCATGTTTTCGGTTATCACAGCGCGGAGCGGTGGCTTTTTCGTCAAAACCTCCTTATCACTAGTTATATTTCACCGAGGCCCACCGCTCCGCTGCTGGTGATAATCGAAATCAACAGGTCACTACTGCTGTACCAGAGCTTAGATATTACACATTCGATAACGAGTCGTCCGACGTCGGTCGGGTAAGTGTGAAAGAGGCTTTAGGCCCCGGTCAGAGTTGGTGCTATTTGCATCTGCATCCCCGCACCCCCAACACCCCCCGCACCCCCAACACCACCCCGGTCGATACGTATGTTTAAAATGATGGAGTGAGGTTGAGAAAAATCACTCGATGCATCCAACTAGATATGACGATGATTACGTGGCCAACAGGATTGCACCTGTTCAGAGAAATAGTGAGGGCGAGAATGGTGAAGTCACGGAGGTAGCAGTAAGGTTAGCTTTCTAGTGATACGCAATGTTTTATCATCGACCCACCCACCCGGTGATTTTCTCATCCGCCGTCATCCACGTATTGCATGGATATCGACCGCGTCGGATACATTGAGTGATTTTCTCAACCTAACTCCATCATTTTAAACATACGTATCGACCGGGGGTGCGGGGGTGTTGGGGGTGCGGGGGATACACCGAGTGATTTTTCTCAGCTTCACCTCACCATGTTGTTCATACGTATCGACCGGGTGGGTGTTGGGGGTGTTGGGGGTGCGGGGGATACACCGAGTGATTTTTGCATCCCATTTCCAATGCATTCTGTGTGTATCGACCGGGCTGGAGGCGTCGGCTCATCCAACTATGACCGGGGCCTTAGTGATTCATTTATGAAAAAAGAACATTCTCCGTTATCAGACATCTGATAGCATTATCAGTCTTTGTTTACTTGAGAGCTTCACAGAAAACTTCTACCTCCCAGGGCGGTATCATTCATTCCTCACTTGAACTCTCAGCGCCCCTCCGGTCCCGCCATGGCGTTGACGCTGGAGCAGTCATATTCACTGCAGAAGCGGGACGGGCAGGTGGGGTGGAATTTCATTCATATTTAGCTCTCCGGCCGAGCGGGCCGCTCTGCCGTAGAGGGAGTTGGTGAAGACGAATAGCCCTTAAGGGCACAGTTGAAGCTCTGGGGCGAAATCTGAGATTTCCACATAGTTGTGGAGTAGGCCTACCCGATAAACACGTGCCAAGTGCGAGCTCGATTCCTCTGTATAGGCGAGATATAGGAGGAAGTCACCCTGGGGCGCCCACATCAGGAAGCCACTTTGGCACGCCCCTTTTACGATCTTTTGAGCTCAACAGTGACGAGATGAGCAATGGTTTTCAAGCAGAAGCCCCGTTCATCCTTTCATTTTCAGCCTCTGTTTATTGAAGTCAGCTCGCATACATCGGTTGCATATTATGACCGAAGTTACAAGCCTCGGACAACTCGTCCACCATGCTTCCGCAGCTAGTTTTTCGAGTTATTTTCAAGATAGGCAGGAAAAGAGAAAAACTACCCTGAGGTTGGACTGTGCCTTCAAGGATTATTCGCTTATCTCCATTGGAGGTGTTGCATTGATGCTTGATAAAGAAAGGCGACTTTTGAGAATTATCATTATTAGGCATACCGTTCCTTTCATTGATTGTTTAAACTGTCTGTTCTCGCGTTCAGAGGCTTTCTTCAAACTCTTCATTGCTTATTAGTTTCTGTGTTGTTTCAGATTTTGCCGATGACATCGTTGGATATGGGCATGAAGAGGTCAAGACAGCAATCATTGTGAACAAACGTGAATCGAGGTAACCTTTACTTTCGCCTTATTCCTATGAGGACGGTTTCAAACCTATGTTTCAGATTCTATCAATCACTTGGAGGATCAGAAGAGGATAGGATTGCTGCTTTCGACTCTTTGGTCCAACAACGGCAAATCTGGCGAAAACACGTGTTTCGGGCTCTCCATAAAGCTTTGTAAGTTGATTATACGTATTTTTTGAAGTGATTTCTAACTTCCAATATTTTCAGACTTGAAATAAGTGAAAGCCTCTTTTTCCTGTCAGTTATTTGAACTATTTCAGCAATATGCTCATCCCAACACGGAGACCACGCCGCAGGGAGATCTCGTTGAGCAACGTGATCTTGAAGAAAGTGCGGAGGCGCTATTGGATGGCCAGCCGGGAGATGCCGAAAACCAGGAAAACTAGCTCCTGTCATACTAGTGGAGCGACGCACGTACAGCGGTACAGGAAAGTCAAATTTCTTTTTCTCGTTTCAAGTTTGACTCTCTGGTTCAAATTAAAAGCTGAATAGAGATTTTGCGTGTTAAATCTTTCCACTAGGGAAAAATCAGAAGTTTCAATCAGGAAGAAAGCTTTCACTGTTTTTCTGCAGGAAAAAAACGCTTTCACGAATCTCGTCAAAGTATAGGAAATTGTAGTATTTTACGAGCTGGGTGGGGTCGATGCCAAACCATATCCACCAGGTGATCTCCTTTGGAAATAACTCATTGTTTCTGAGTGCTTTTGGATTATCCTGGAAGTTTTCATTATTTGGAAATAAATTGGTTCTCTTGCCACACTATGCTTTTGACGTGATCTCTAATGGCGTTTTTTTTGTCCAGAACGTGGAAAATTCTTCTTTGACTGAAGCTTGCCAGTTTTCGCCATAAGAAACTATTACGGGACGCAGAATATGATTTCAGCTCCCAATTTTAACCGAAAGGTCGAATTTCAAACGAAACATTAAAATTTGGCATTCTCTTGTACTTTCCAGGTGCGTTGTGTGTGTTCTGATCTCGCTAGTTCCACTAATCCGGTATATTGTCAAAACGCTTAGTAAAAACTCTCGCATATCTTCTTTTCTTGGCGTCGAGCCCTCTATGAAGTCAATTATAGCATTTTTTACTAGCTTTGTTCCACATTAATCGTTATTGGAATCAATTACGTTCACTTGTTAAGCTGCACTATTCGATGTTGAATTCGATTGTTATGGGTTTTTGGACCTTCATGCCCTAGTGGGAAGTGAATTTTCTAAAACTTTGTTCTGTGAAGAGCTATTTTGGATTTATTTCTCCCATTATCACGTGTATGTCGAACCCAAAGCGCGCACGAGTATGTTTGTTCGATACAATGTCTTCCATCACTTACTCTGTTCGCCCATTTCTTCGCATGTGTTTTTTTTTGTTCTTTTTCTACCTCCTCTCAAACCTCGGTGAATCAGCTGACCCGGTAACAAACTTTTCGCTCCGCTATTGCGTGGATTCGCAGCTGAACAGAAGAAAAAATGTCATTTTGTTCGATTTGTTATGTTTTCTTTCTTCTTCTCAAATATCGTTGTCTCCATTGACCGGTTAGGATACGTGTTGCCTTGCTATTACGTAGGTTCGCAGTTGAACCGAAGAAAAATGGTTATTTTGTATGATTTGTTGTGTTTTTTAACTTGTCAAACATCATTGTATCCATTGACCCGGTTAAAATACGTGTCGCTCGGCTATTACGTTGGTTCGCAGCTGAACCGGAGAAAAAAATGTTATACCGTATGATTTTTTATGTTTTTTAATCCCCTCAACATAGTCGGTGCTTCTATTGACCCTGTTAGAAACTTCCTTCTCCGCTATGATATGTTTTTTTTGCTGAACCGGAGGAAAAATATTATTTAAAGGCATCTGATCATATTTTGTAACTTTGTTGATGTAATAAACAAATTTCTGCTTTGTTTTTGATTTCTTTGGGTACGGTTTAGTTGATGAATTTCTTTCATAAAGGCGAATCTGCCTGCTATAGAAGCGCCCCGGCCTGCCACGGTTGATGCATCCCGGCCTGCCACTATTAAGACGCCCCCGGCCCGCTGCGAAAGCGCCCCGGCCTGCCGCTGTGACAGTGCCACGGCCTGCTGTGAATGCGCCCCGGCCTGCTGTGAATGCGCCCCGGCCTGCCCGCTATAGCGCGGCAGTGGCAGGCCGGGGCATCACTGCTGGCAGGCGCGGTCGGGGTGCCCGCGCCTGCTGTCTGGCGGGCTCCCGGCCTGCTGAATCCGAATGTCCGAGTGCTGCAACTGCCGTTGTCCGCAATTGCGCACCGGAATTCGGCTCCGAGAACAGGATAGTAAGTTGCGCCATTGAGGACGACAAATTTGTATTTTTTCCTGAATTTTGAAGAAGCAGCACCGGAAACGTTTTGTTCCCTAGGCACGCATTATCAATACAAACAGTCTTTACCATAGGTACACGCAGGCAATATGAAGTCGACGACAGATTTGTCCTCACATGAATGATATAATGAGTGTCGATTGGAAAACAATCTTTTCTTCAAGCATTAGGTTGACGGTGAAGAGAAAAACAGCTTTTGCAGTTTTCCAAAATGAGTCGGATCCAATGCATACTAGGGACGGGAGAGGACCATCGGCCAACTATGACGGGGGCCTTGGGGTGAACAACTCCTTTGCAGTTCTACGAAACGCCGATATTGTCTTCTGCAGATGGAGCCGGTGGTAGACCCCAGGCTCGCAAGTCGATGGGGCTTTCTCATGCGACTTACGAGCAGTACCAACTTTTTATTAGAGAAAACCAACTTGCTAAAGCTAGAGATCTAAATCGCCAAAAAAGTCAACAGGGTCAGGCATACAGCACTGCGTGTCTGGAGCAGGCTATATCACTCACGCTAAATTCATGCGCCCAGGTTGAGTGCTTGTCCGAGACGTTGCTGATGAAAGGCTATCGGGCCGCAATCACTTTGATGAATCACGGTTACTATCTAATTGCCCCTTCCCTACCAGGTGTCTTAAAGGCAAGGTTCGGTCAAATTTTGACACTACCGAAATTTAGGTTAAATAGATTGGGCTGGCCTAGCTGAACATCGTCTGAACGTTTCACGAACTCTGAGTTCTTAGTTCTGGAGAAAACAGCCTCAAGGTCATGGATTACTGTATTCATAGCATGATAATCATGGCTGGAATGACCGATAATTACACAGTACTTTTGAAGAATGCGTGGACAACCGCTAAAATATGGACGATGGCCACACTTTTCTGACTTTTGTGGATCATCGGCTAACGGAAGTGGCTGAAATAACTTGAATAAGACCGGTTTTTACGCAGTTTTCGCATGTTTCTTGGGGGATAGGGACTCTCTACACACAGAGGGAGGAGTTGTCCTGTTTTTGCAGTTCGACCCGTGACGCTGCTCAGTGCAAGCGAAGTGGTCCCGAGTGGAATTAGAGCCGCAAAAGACGAGACAACTCCTCCTCGGCGTGTAGAGAGCCCCTGTCCCGTTTCTTGGGACTACCTGTAGCAAGAGCACCGATTTAGCGGGAAATCTCAAAATCGAAATTCTGTCCGGACCCTGCCTTTAAGCCATGTCTTATCTGCACCTGCTGCTGGAGCGATGTGGCAGCGGTAGCAATTTCTTTCATAGTGGATAGCCTCATGGACCACCTAAGAAAATCAATCAATCGGTGGAAAATGATGGCCAGTGGCCATTAATAACATGTTCCGACTCGTTAACACTGATATCGTCATGTCAATGGAGCAATGTTCACAGAAGGAAACGTTTCATCCGCCGGCAATCGCTCCATCGTTGCTATTTTGGCCGCGACGGAGCGATGATCAGCGACCATTGAGAATCGCTCCTCCAGCAGGGAAGTCGTAAAAGATACGATTTCGTCGCCGCGACGCAGCCATGTAGGACGTTTGCCACGAAGCGATCACGATTGGAGCACCTTTCCATTACGCGCGATGAAAAACGAACAGTTGTCCCTCGCATGGCCGCGGCGAACACCTGCAGTCAGAACATGGCTTAAAACGCTCGTCATCAAATTCGACCAGCCGGACACACCGCGGGCATATGGCCCCAGTCGATGTCGCTGTTAATAAAATATGTGGATCAAATTTCTTCGTGTTTTTAAGGAAGGCGAACAGGTCTACCGCCTCAAGTACACTTCTGTGTGACGAATGACAGATCATCAGACTAATACCAGGCAATATAGGTGGCTGTGGTGCGACTTTCATCGTTCAATATCAATGGGATTCCTTTCTCTATCCATTCGGTCCGTCTGGTTGTCAGAGATCACAAGTTACGAGTGAGGTTGCTACTACCTTTCTCCACTTGCAAGATGACTTTAAATTGTATAATACTATTCGGACCATGGGAGATTCGGAGTGTTTGCGAAAAGCTCTAAATGATGTAGCCAAATGGTCGATTGAATGGAAATTGCCGCTTTCCAGTGAAAAAAAACTAGAGTGATGAAGTTTGGTAAGAAACAGGAGAAGGTTTCATATGATAACGATGTATAAGATCATTCATGGAAGTGCTGGTATTAAAGGCAATGTTCACGATAATCTTCGATTTTGAGATTAATCGCTAAATCGATTGTTTGGCCTCCGAGTATAACTGAAATGACGAAGGAACCGAGATAAAAAACGCGCCAGAAGGGCACGAAAACTTTTACTCTCACCCCGCCTCTTTACTTTCACTGGAACTGTTTGTTGTGTCAAAGAATTCTTTTGTGGGCCCGTCTTTTGCAAATCTCTACTTTATGTTGTTCCGTTCTTTCCTTCGGTCACAAACTAATACTGTTTCGCCAAAAATATTCTTCCATTTTTGATGAGCCTTATTTTTCACCGGTCACAACCACCGTGAACATGTTCATCCAACCGGACAACTAGTCCAGGCCAAAGAATAATGTCACTGAAATAAGACGATTCAGTGCGTTTCTCGCCGTTTCTTCGTAATTTTCGTAATACTTGGTAGCCAACGCATTGTTTTGAGTGGAAAACTCGGTAACGAAAATCATCGTGAACACTGCCTTTAAAAGCTTCTACACTGTTGAAGGTATGCAGCTGAGCG
Source organism: Aplectana chamaeleonis (assembly GCA_029168955.1). Lineage (NCBI taxonomy): Eukaryota > Metazoa > Nematoda > Chromadorea > Rhabditida > Cosmocercidae > Aplectana > Aplectana chamaeleonis. The sequence continues at coordinate 474,834 of JAPDOI010000306.1, forward strand.
AGGTCAACGAGATTAAAATCACAGTCCAAGCTCGTGGGTAAAATTTGATATTATGCTCCGGCTGCCAAACCTGCCAAACGCGGAATCTTAACCTATTCACGACCACTTGTCCCACCGGTGGGACACGCGTTGACTACCACTTCGGACCGCGTGTCCCGCCGGTGGGACACCGTTTTCAAAAAATGATTTCTTCGCCACAAGTAACTGCTTTCGAATCTACGATCAATGTCTTGACCTACCCAAGACTTAAAGAAATACCTCGTGGTCCATCAGTAGGTCAAGTGCAAAAACATATTTGGACTTTTCTAAAATCACGTGGGCTGAAGTAGAGGGAAAAACGGCTGTAAAGCAACTTCAGAAGCACCTTAAAATTTCTTGTTTCTTCTATTGCTAGCTTTTAGATTGCTTAGTAGAAATCTATCGTTCGAAATTTGTTTACCTTTCTGAAAGCGTTGCAGCTCAGTTGACCCCGTTTTGGTTTAATGTAACTGACCATCGTTGCCAGCTACAGTATAGACACAAAAAAACGAAAGCAGTTATCCGTGGGACTATCAGGGGCGGCATGCACGTACGCGGCGGGTTACGTTGGGGTTAGGCAGGGTTTGGTTCGTCGGCACGTTTGATGATAGCAGCGTGAGGGCTGAAATGGGGTTAGGCTAGCACTGAAAAATCGTTCCCTCGCAAACCCCACCTAGGAGGGTGGGGCAGCCGAAACCCCGCTGAGACACAAATTATTGATTATCTCCAGCACTCGCACAGCAATCATCAAACGCGCCGAAGCCTCAGACCCTGCCTAAGGGGGTTTTTAGAGTTCCATCGCGGCGCGGCGCGATTTCATGATTCATATGTGAATCGATGAGCGGCGCGTTATCGATCGATGCCCACAGAAAACATCTCATCGCGCCGCGCTGCGATGGAACTCTAAAATAGGCCTAACCTCAAGCTGACCCGCCGCGTACGTGCATGACGCCCCAGCACCCATTCGCTCCGCCCTTTTCAGGGTTTCCGGTCTGAATAGGGACGAGACACGCCACAGATTTCGATCAAAATCTATGTACGTTCTTCGATTTGTTATCGGTCTAGGTTTATAGTTTGATCTGCTCTGGTGCGATGGCTGCAAACGACAAGGAAAAACAGGCCCGAGAGAACTCGTCCACGAAATTCTCGTAGTTCCGATTCACAACGTTTGAGGGGCCATGACTCCATTCACAGTGAGTTTAGAGCGATTTCGGTGAGACCATTGTAATCAGCGCAAAATTCTCTCTAAGACAAGTAGTAAAACTCAAAAGCGATTCTGAGATTGGACTGTGCCCCCTACATAACAGCTACGTTGGTTTTCTAATCAAGGACGATATTAAAGGCATCGTTCACGATAGATTTCGTTTTCGAGTTTTCCATATATAATGAGAGCTATAGTTCCCTACATAATAGCTACGTTAAAAAAACTGCGAAAATCCACTGAAAACCCCCTTTTCAGACCGAAAATATCTCAATCGACTTTTCAGAAAGGAAGAGTCGATCGTTAGAGATAGCTGTTTTGACGGACGATCTCACGATCAAATCAAGTTTATCTTTCTTTCAAGTGATTTGTTGAGAAGGAAAGGTTAATCGATGTGTGTAGAAAAGTCATTCTTCAAGTAATCGTATGGTATATTACATCCACTTCCCCTCAATTGTACTGTATAAAATGTTGAAAATTTACTTATATAATAATAATATGATGGCTGACAGCAAATTGTGCCAGATGACTGACGGAGGGCCGGCCTCTTTTGACGGAATTTGAGACATTCGACCTCATTTAGCTTCACAATAAGCAATATAGCTTCACAATTTAACCGAACAAACTCTCCCTACGTTCTTGGGTGGGCTCAGAAAATCATTTGAACCGGGAAAACGGTGAGCGGTTTTCAGCGCGCACGATGCCTTTAATTTCGGTGATCACTGCCTCCAAGTCGCGTCCATGGCGAACAGGATGATGCACAGCACGTTTGGAGCACTTTCAACTACCAATGCAAACGTACTGACGGAGGTGTATAAAACGTACAGTACCGCGCATGTTTTTTTGCAAAAACGGCGTTTTGCGGCGTTTTTTTTGTGCTCACAAAGCGCCGCATCGCCATAACTCACGTGAAATTTTACGAAATTAGATTTTCAGGGAGTTTTCGTGTTCCTCTCAGTCAGGCAAATGCAGCGATATGTGTACAAAGTCTTTTGAGCCCCGGTATTTTGTTGAAAAATTCGTTTTTCTCTCTAAAATTCACATTGACCACAGGTCACAACATGACAGATGTCTGTAATCATAACCGTCTGATCAGTTCATAGTGAGATATTTTATAAAGTGCAATTATGCAATTTTCTATGAACTTCTGGAGTTGAATCTACCATTATGTAGCACTATCGTGTAGCACTCAATGACAGCAATTCAGAAATGACTTCCAATTTGAAATAGGAATACTTTGAAGCTAGTTATGGCAATGCGGCGCTTTGTGAGCGCAAAAAAATGCCGCAAAACGCATTTTTTGCAAAAAAATTGCGCGGTATTGTACATACGTCCAATTATGGAGTATGGTACTTGCGGTTTTTAACCCATGCAAAAAGGGATCCATTGATGCGCTAGAGAGAGTTCAGAATACTTTTACAAGTAGAGTTTACTTCAGGACATTATGGTTTCAAACTAATCGCAACGTGTGTCATGTCACCAGAAACGCTAATTTGGGCCTCACCATTCTAGAGCACAGGAGAAGGTTTCATATGATAACGATGTATAAGATCATTCATGGATGCTGGTATTAAAGGCAGTGTTAACGATAATCTTCGATTTTGAGATTTATAGCTAAATCGATTGTTTGGCCCCCGGGTAGAACATAAATGACGAAGGAATCGAGAAAAACGCACAGGAGGTCACGAAATCCTTTACTCTCACCCCACCTCTTTACTCTCACAGGAACTGTTCGTTGTGACAACGAAATCATTTGTGGGCCCCTCCTTTACAATTATTTGCTTTCTGTTGCTCCGTTCTTTTCCTCTGACCCTAACTACATAGTACTACTTTGTCTGGAATATTCTTCGATTTTCGACTGATCCCATTTTTCACCGGTGACAACCACCGTGAACATGTTCATACAACTGGGCAACTAGTCCAGGCCAGAGATTAATGTCACTGAAATATGACGTTTTAGTGCGTTTCTGGCCGTTTCTTCATAATTTCTGTAAGACTCGGTGGCCAACGCTTTGTTTTGAGTGGAAAACTCGGGAACGAAAATCATCGTGAACACTGATTAGTGGTTATTGAATAGTGGTTTGGGAGGTTGAACGATTTTTTGGTGGTTGCGACCGGTGAATAAGGGGGTGAATCCAGACTGGAGGAATAATTGAACAAAACGGTATTAGTTAGGGTCCAAAGAAAAGAAATGAGCAACACCAGGGTTGGGAATCCGAAAGGACGGATACACACTGAGATTTCATCGCCCTAACAAACAATTCCACTGATTGTGAGGATACTGGGGCGGAGTGAGACCACAGCGTTGCGCCAAGTTCTAGTGCGTTTTTTTACAATTTTTTCGTCATTTTACCTCTACCCTGGGACCAAGTTATTATTTAGGCAAATAATTTAGACATTGAAGATCATGCGCACTGTCCTTCCGTCCAGTATCGCGCCTAAGTGAGAATGAGGCGCGGATTTCGAACTTGCAATGAAACCTGACCGTTTCACCCATGCAATCAGAAACGGTGCCCACTACGCGAGCTGAGATATTTCCTTCTTTCTTTCTTATTCAGACGTGGACTACCAGCCTAGTTCTTCTTTTAAGGGTGTGCCAAGCTACTTTAATGTATGGCTGGAGTCGACAGCATCCACGTATCGACTTGCATAGAGCTACTAGAGCATAAAATACTTAAAGCCACAGTCCAAGCTCAGGGGTAATTTTTGATATTATACTCCGGTTGTCGTGAATAGCAACTCTGCCAAGCGCGAAATCTCAATTCGCTCAAATAAGCGAGAAAAAGCAAGGAAAAAGTCCGCCCCGCCCCCATGGAAGAAAAAATGGGTAACGCCCATCGACAAGCTTCCGGTCTCAATAGGGAGGATAGGCGCGATCGATTTTGTTCCAAATCTATGTTCTTCCATTTGTTTTCGGTCTAGCTTCATTTTGTGACCTGCTCCAAAACGATGGCTGCGAATAACGAGAAAAGACAGGCTCGAGACAACTCGTCCGCGAACTTCTCGCCGTTCAAATTCAGCATCTTTGAGGGGCCTGAACTCCGTTCGTAATGACTTCTGAGCGATTCTGGAGACACTTTTGTGATCAGCGTAAAATTTTCTTCAAGATAAGCTGAAAAACAAAATTTCGACTCCGAGGTTGGACTGTGCCTTTAAAGGCAGTGTTCACGATGAAAAAATCTCTAGTTTTTTACACAGAAACGTGAGCTTTGGGACCTACTGATGAAACCAGTGAAGAGGTATCAAGAAAGACCATCGGGAAGTGGGTGAAAATAGCGTGGGCCAGTCAACCCATTGGGCCACCCCGCCTCCCAAACTATTCCTTTCCGAAGAAGCTTGAACACGTCAACAGCCGGTCAGCAGAGATAGTGGCTTCTATAAGTAGCACTGGATAAGGTGGAGCACGTTATCACATGGAAAGACTTCATTCCTTCACACCGGTCAATCCTTACAATCTCAGAAATATGACGTCACACAGGAGGTCCTGCTTAGGCGTGAAAAAGTGCTTTCTTGTCACTTTCGCAGTTCTTCCTGACGATGCTGTCACAGTCAGCTCTTGACCTATCATAATCTGTAAGAAGCTGAACACCTATATTTTATCATGAACACTGCCTTTAAGCCGGCCAAAATCGAGGCTGCAAAGAAATAAGTTGATTGGATTTGCATGAGACGCACACAATGTCTTCAATTTCGTTTCCGAGGGAGGTCAAATGGGGGCCTTCTGTGTTCAGAAACAGTGCCCATCTAATCATTGGTGGTTCAAACTGACAGATGGGAGCAGCGGTCAGCCTCGTTCCGGACAAGGTCAACCCACCCCGACGGCTCCAGTGCAATTATCGATCGAATATTTTGGCAAATCCGATGCGGGGGGGGCATCCTCGAACATTCTGGCCCACCACTCATTCCATTCTGGACACTACACTGGGAGCAAACAAGGAGACGTAATGGACATCACGGAATACTGACCTTCAAATACCCCCATATCCTTCATAGTACGGAGACAACGATATAATTTTCTAGTATATTAAAATTAAATTGCCGAAGATATCCGGAAATCAGATATGCAAAATTCCCGAACACTTTTCGAGCTGTCACGTTCTATGACTATGAATTCAGATCAACGGTTTAGTGACATGCAGAAGCACCTGAAATGTTTCCAGCGAGAATATGCAGCATCACGAACAAGGAATGCATATAAACAGAATTTTTATAAGCAGGTGAATATTTCAGGATTCTAAAATCCCAGAAAGGCAATTTTTCCTTAAACTGTCAACCCCAGCAATATGATCGAAGGTATTTGCTGACACTCAATTTTTCCCTAATAGATTTTGCTTCGATTTCCAATCTTAAGTTACAACAACATTACATTCGTATTCAGGCTCACGGAGAACCCCTACGAAAAAATCATATAGTTACCATCAGAATAAAAAGAAGTACAGTGCACGGCAACGGAAAAATATGGTGGCGCGGCTCATACTATCGCCATGGCTGGCCCGGTTCCAATTTTGCCAATAATCGGTGAAAACAGCTGATATTTTTTTCTGGGTTATGGTGTTTTCTGTTTCTCTCATTTTTCGGGCCATTCCAAATGAATTGTAAACGAGTTCAGATTGGAAGCTATGTTATGGGGAGGAAGAGAAGAGTGGAGGCGATCAAGTGATTAGCGAAGGCGGCGAGATGCATTGAAGGTATAAATACGTTTTCAAATCTATGTATATGAGATCGTAAAATCATTTTGCGAGTGAAAGAAAAACAAAAAATTCTAATATCAGGTTGTTCAATAAGTTTTGTCGTTCGAAAAGAGAGCCCGTTGCTACTAGCCCAAATTTTTTTTGTTTTGTTGATACACTCTTCATATGAATGCATGTGAAGTTTCATTTTAATCTGTCGATTCATTCTTTGTTTACAAGCCATTTAGTGTCGCCGTGTCACAGCAATGGAAAAAATTGAATACCATTCAGTGATAAAATTCATATTTTTGGAAGGTGTAACACCAAAAGAAATTCACGAACGAATGTTAAAAGTGTATAATGATTGTTCACCTACAATTAGAGCAGTAGAAAGATGGGTTGCTGAATTTAAACGTGGTCGTACAAGCCTTGAAGACGATCCACGTGAAGGACGTCCAAAAAGCGCAACAACACCAGAAATCATAGCCAAAATACAGGATATGGTTTTGTAAGATCGTCAATTGACTGAGAGAGATTTAGTAGAGGCTCTACACATCTCATTAGGCAGTGTGGGCCATATTTTAAGGGACATTTTGGGTTTTAGAAAGCTGTGCGCACAATGGGTGCCGTATTCGCTAACAATGGAACAAAAACAGATTCGAATGCGACTTTCTCAGCAACATTTGAAGCGTTTTAATAAGGATAAAGTGGATTTTTCCATCACTATGGATGAGACTTGGGTTTGTCACTATGACCCTGAATCAAAACAAGAGGCTCAAGAGTGGTGTGAACCTGGTTGTTCGGCTTCGAAACGAGTTCGTGTCCGGAAATCGGCCAAGAAGGTTATGGCATCAGTTTTTTGGGTTGCGAAAGGATTGTTGTTTGTGGATTACTTGCATACTGGTGAAACAATTCATTTCTGAAAATTATTGCAACCTTTTGGACCCGTTGAAGGAAAAAATTCGTGAAAAAAGACCCGGTTTGCAGAAAAAAATCCTTTCTCATCAGGACAATGCACCGTATCACAAGAGCATTTTGACAATGGCTAAAATATATTAATTAAAGTTCGAATTGTTGGAGCATCCACCGTATTCACCAGATTTGGCCCCCAGCGACTTCCATTTGTATCCAGAACTCTAAAAATTTATGCGTGGCAAGCGTTTTTCATCAAACGAAGAGGTCATAACGGCTGTTGAAGCGTATTTCGCAGGTCTTCCGGATTCTCACTTCAGGGATGGGATTCACAGATTGGAGGATCGTTGGAGCAAGTGTATTAATGTTCAGGGGCATTTTGCTGAATATTCTGAACCATAAAATTGTTTTTCTTATCGAACGACAAAACTTATTGAACAATCTGGTATATGGGAAAAACACAAACTGATAAATGGCTAAGAATAACGGATAAAGTTCTCGGCGTATACATATCAATCCTCTGAGGATGCGCCACACATTCGATCTCTATTCAGAATCGTAGAGGCTTTTGAATTTGTATTGGGCCTATACAATGACTTGCGGGAGCCAGCCGATGTTCAAGTCAGTGTTTTTATCCTCCCAGACAAGTCTGGTACCAATTTACCGACCCCAGAGAGATAGGTTTGGTTGACCCTGTGCGAGGATCGATCACTCGACCGTGTGTGTGACAGTGGCGCCTCTTGCCACTGCCCCACACTAGCCCCCAGATAAATGGTTAGATACAAAAAGGGTGCTTGAATTTTAGCCATCCAGAGATGGCACAAACCCTCCAACCGCCATAGTTTGTGAGATGCAGATATTTGCAAGAAAAGCACCAGGCGGAATCGACCCCTCGTCGTGTATCTCGTGCCTGAATGGGTATTGGAGAATGGAATTCGCAACGTGGCCGGAATGGATGACGCTCTCTCCGACTAGCAAATGTCTGTGTCATGTCTGGTCTAGTTAGTGTATGTATTTTCCATACATACGAAGTGAAACATTCCTCTTTAACGTGCAAAATAGATTTACGAACTAATATTCATTTCAAAACCTATTTATTTCTTTGATACATCTCGTAGTCTTCGCTTCCACCACACCCTAATTTCCGACCCGAACTTATTTACAATTCATTACGCAACCATTTCGGGTACGCGCCCAACCCTGTGTCTTATATTCAACACTAGGAGAACTATAATTAGAATCTTTACTTTAGCTAAGTGATTCACGAACGCAGGCAACTTCATGTACCCCCGTTAAGAAAAGCCTCGTCCACTACCGTCAAAAAAAGCCTCGTCCATAATGTATCTCACTCTTAATGTCTTGTTTTTTTTTGAATAATTCCTCTTCTTGAATATTTATATCTTTTACAATAAATTGTTCTTCTATAAATTTTACATCGAAAAGCAGATCAAATAAAGAAATGGCAACGGGTCTAAGAAAATCGCCACATATTTGACTAATCAATGCTTCTGGGAGGGGGTCGAGAGAATCGCCAAACTTATGCTCCTGAAGGGGTTTGAATACCCTTCTCCACACCTCGTGTCGAGCTCTGACTTGGTAATGCTTGGACAATGTAAGTCTGGTGCCGATAAAAAATCGTGGTCTTCTATACACACTAAACAGCTTTACTTATGGAACCCGTAAATCAAACACGACAGAACTACAACGGTAAATACCTCCTGAATGTTATACAATGAAAGGGGAAGAACTTTCACATTCTCGGCACACCACAAAAATGAGATCAAGATATTCATACCACGACCTAACATTGCTCACTGATGCTCAATAATAAGGTGTTTGTCTTGAATATTTTCCTCCACTTGACTTCAACTTTGAAGCGCGATATACCGTTCGAAAGCGCAAGTTGTTTTCTGACTAACGTAGTCTCCACTCGGGCCAAAGACTGCTGGTTTTTCGAAGTGAATGCTAAAAATCTGTCGTAATCTTCAGTAATGAGCAACTTTGAGAACACTTACGCCACCTTAGAGCTAGATAACAGAGCCTCCTAAAAATTTCGAATGAGCGTGATTGTCGATCGGTTGCAATTTTCTTGACTTTAAGACATCGGGCCTTTCTGCTTAAAGGCAGCATACACGCTCGTAAACGTAATTGAGATAACTACGAAAATAGAATGGTATGGCCCAGATTACAACGCCTACGCATTTTGATGTGTCAAAAACGACCCACAATGCCGCTACATGAGTTAGAAGTTGGCCCCGCCCTCTATTTTCACGCCCTCTGTATTTGCCATTTTCCTCCAACGCAGGGTTGCTGGGCCATCTTCGCCGTCAGTGACGTGTGCGGTTCACTTGTTAGGCAACCTACCAAAAGTACCGACGGTGAATATGACCCAGCAACCTTGCGTTGCAGGAAAAGGGCAAATACAGGGGGCGTGAAAATACAGGGCGGGACCAACTTTAACTCATGTAGCGGCGTTGTGGGTCATTTTTGACACTTCAAAATGCGTAGGCATTATGTTGTAAGCCATACGGCTCGATCCACATTGTTATCCCAACCACGTTTACGAGCGTGTATGCTGCCTTTAATTCTAACAGTTTCGACCATGAAATTTTGGAGAGAAAGGAAACTGACAAGTCCCTACTCGATATTGAATGCTCTACCCCTCATCGATTGTTTTTTTTTCAAAATAGGAAAAGAATTACAAAATCGTTTGAGTTTTCGATAACTGACCGAATCAAACTATTGAGACGGTAATTGAAATATCGTGGTCGAGATGAAGAAAGAAGAACAAAGCTACGGATTCGCATTTCCCGTAAAAAAATTAAGTTATGCTTCCTCGAGATTTTCCGCAAACTCTACCATGTATTTGCAAGGTGGCTCGAAAATTCTATCAATTTCAGTGGATTTGCTGGTTTACATCAAAGTATAATAGAAGCACTCAAAGATGATCAATACTATAGATTACCCCTGAATTATAGCATGAATTTCGAGAATCAGCCGGTTCGGGCACAAGTGGAAGGAAGCATCAAACAGAAAACAGCTTGCGCTTTCAAAAGGTATGAAGCCCTCGACCAGAAGACCAATACTGAAAGCTTTGAAATTCCTCAAAGCCAAATGACAGGAAACTTTAGCGATAACCTAATACATACATATATGGCTAGATCAGCGGCCTGTTTCCTCAAGAAAAAACGTGTAAATTCAAATCGCGGCTGGCGTGGCGGTTTAAATCTCAATCTCTGAGAATTAAACCGCCGCGCCAGCCGCGGTTTGAATTTAAACGTTTTTTCTTGAGGACACAGGCCACGGACCTAACTATACCATCGCCGTGAGGTGCGTTATCATGACAGCTTGAGTTTCAATAGAGATCGCGTCGCACATCGATCAATATTCAAGGCGTGCTCAAAGATGGAAGCGTAAAACTCATTCTATGCAAATCCCAGGATTCGCAGCAATGGCTGTGCATCTCGTGATCGTTATAGGCTCGATTCCCCTATGTTGGTGAGGTTTCTCCAAAAAAAACATAGCGCTATTGACAAATAGATACATCAGGAGTGGAACTGTTGGAGTCGGGATCAATCGCCTTTCTGTGGCTTACGATTAGTCTGTGCGCCACTATCAGCGACTCCCTCAAATCGTCAATTTCCAACTGAATTTCTTCTTTCGCCGCATTCACCTTCTGCACAGAACGTCGACACATTTGCATCACTAAAAATCATCATCAATACGAGTTTGAGCCGATTTCCGGTGAAAAAAAGACACAGGCTTTTGATCTCACACAGCATGACTTAAAGGCAGTGTTCACGAAGGAAAAGTTTCCTCTTTTTTCGGCTAAAACGTAATCATTGGGTCCCTATAAGAAGATTAAGAACGGAAGTGCGACGAAAAACGGACGGTGAGTGGGTGAAAATCTCGTGGGCCAGCCGACCCATTGGACCACTCCGCCCACGTCCTATAACAGTTCCCCTGACTTCGTGGTTAAATGAGCGATGGTTTCCGATCAAAAGCCCCGTTCTTCCCTTCATTCTCAACGTCTCTCTTTACTCAGGTCAGCTCACACACATTGGCTGCAAAAAACGGGAGTTACAAGCGTCGGACAACTCGTGCACAATTTTCCTTTGCTGAATTTCGAGGGGCCATAACTCCGTTTCCAGGGGGTCTTGTACTATTCCAGGGACATCATTGGAATCAGCATGGGACCGTTTTCAAGATAGGCGGAAAAACAGAGAAATGACTTTTATCGTGAACACTGCCTTTAAGCACAGGAACACACGATTTCTGTTTCACAAATATCAAACTAGGAATGGTATTCTCCAGTCTACAGATGAGCTTCATGAGAGCACGTTATCACTTCGCGCTGTTCCGTCCTCAATTCGTTTCCCTAATGTGCGGCTCGCATAGTAAATAAGGCGCCATAATACTGAGTTCTGATTCCACACTTCATGGCACAACGTGGAAGGAGAGGCAGCCGCAGGGAGACTATATTGGCGACATACGGAGCTATAATACAGCCTGCGCTGGAGTATGCTGCATCGGTGTGACAGCACATGGCGTCGGACGCTCCTTTACTAAGTTGCAGAGAGTACAGAACACTGCTCTGAGGATTTCCACTGTCTGCGCAAGGAGCTGGTCAATAGAACATCTACATGCGGAGGCTCACATCTCGGCAGTTGAGGGGCGTTAAAGGCACAGTCTAACCTCAAAATCGATTTACCGTTTTTCTGCTTATCTTGGAGAAAATTTCACGCTGATCACAATGGTGTCTTCAGAATCGCTCAGAACTCACTAGGAACGGAGTTACGGCTCCTTAAAAAATTTTAATTTTGAACGGCTAGAAGTTCGCGGACGAGTTGTCTCGAGCCTGTATTTTCCCGTTATTTGCAGCCATCGTTCTGAAGCAGGCCATAATATAAAGTCAGACCGAAAACAAATCGAAAAACATAGGTTTTGAATAAAATCATTCGCGCGTCTCTTCCCTATTGAGGTCGGGAATCTGGCAGTGGGCGTTACCCATTTTTTCTTTCAAGGGGGCGTGGTCGACTTTTTCCCAGCTTTCTCTCGCTTATTTGGGCGAATTGAGATTTCGCGCTTGGTAGGGTCGCTATAGGCGGCGACCGGACCATAATATCAAAAATTACCTCTGAGGTTGGACTGTGCCTTTAAGCAAGCAAATCATCCGACAAGAAAAATACTGGAACCCGTTAGAACGAGAGAGCAATCAGGACACCCCTCGCAAACGCTCCTCTTCTTCTTCTTCTTAGCAGCCACATAGAGGGTTTTGTCATAGGTGGAGAAACTGGGCGACCAGAAGTGGAATCGTCCATAGGTCCATTGTGGTCAGCTTGGTTGGTCTTTCCGGAACACTGAATAAATGTGCGGTGTTATGGCCGATGGAACCGCAGTCTGGACAAACACCAGATTTGCTGCTGTCAATCTTGCTGAGACAGGACAGCAATTCAGGGTGACCTCAGCGCAGCGATGCGAGTGAGCATCTCGCCCTTCTTCCGAGTTCAGACTCGGATGTGCAGACTGGGGGCGGTACTTCTCATATTACAGGATTTACGGCGGCCTTTTCAAGATGACACTGCATGAACTTTATATATATATATATATATATATATATATATATATATATATATATATATATATATATATATATATATATATATATATATATATATATATATATATATATATATATATATATATATATATATATATATATATATATATATATATATATATATATATATATATATACAGCGCGTCGCATAAGTATACGAACACCCTGAAATTTCATGGTTGGACCATTCGAACGACGTTTCAAGCATCGGCACCGGTTTCTATGTTTTCCGATATGCCGAAAACGGTAGGTCACATTGTAGGAAGGGAAATCGTACACTTTTCTCTTTTTTACATACAGAAATTCATTTTTTAGCCGTCGCATAAGTAAACGAACACTTGGGAAATTCATAAATTTATCGAATAATTTGAACAATACATATGGAAAAAGTCTTCAGTATAATGTTACACCACCGTTACGCGAAATAAGTTCAAACAGTCCATCTGTCATGCTATCGCTGAGGTTCTGGAGGGTCCCTTGGTCAATTTCGTTCCATGCGTCCACGATGGCCTCCTTGAGTGACTCCACAGTTCCGTATTGCCTCCCATCCTTGTAGATCTTGCGAACAGTGATTCCTCAAAGGTTCTACATAGGATTCAGATCCGGGCTGATCGCTGGCCAAGGCAGAGTATAGACGTTGTGGCACCGGAGCCACTTCAGAGTAGATCGGCCGACGTGTACAGTGGCATTATCTTGGACATAACGGAAGCCCTGACGTCTCCGACGACGAAAATACGTAAGAAGATGCGAAGCCAACACTTCCTGGACCTCAAGTGAGTCCATACGATTCGATACGAATGCGATTCCGACCTTCCCTGTTGCTGTGGAGGCTGCCCAAACCATCACGTTTCCTCCGCCAAAGTTCCTGCGGCTGAAGAAAGCCGGCCCCTTCCGAAGATCCCGCCAGTAGTGCCTCGAACCATCCGGACCATCCAAATTAAACTTTTTCTCGTCCGAGAAGACAACCTGAAGCAACGTGTTCAAAAATTTTCCATGAAATTGGATAGCACGCGATTCAGCTCACCTTCCTCCAATTTGTACCCAAGTTTGAACAGGCGAACTGGAGCCTGGCCAACTTGTGGCGTTCTTCCAAGCGCGGAGTCTTTTTCATTACCGCTCTTTCGATGTTTTCGTTGCGATGGATCGAACGGAGGATGGTATCCTTTGACACATTCAGCGAGAGTTCGGAGCGGACGGTCGCGCTAGACACCATTGTGTTGGAGACTCTTCTGGCGATGCGTCGTTCGTCGTGTCCAGTGAGCTTCCGAGGCCTCCCAGAGCGAACACGCATTCCGTAGGGGTCCGGATTCCGTAGAAACGAAGAGATGCAGCTTGATGAACGTCCAATTTGCCGAGAGATTTTTCGGACTCCATGACCGGCGGCGTAGAGAGCCCGGCCCTGTTCTTCGGTAGAGAGATGTGAACCGCGTGGCATGATGATAATTTACGCATACGACTACATTCTTTACTATCCCGCTTGAAACAGGATTTTTTCGTATGTCTCTTGTACAAAAATTTCGTTTCTCTGAAGTGTTCGTATACTTATGCGACGGCTAAAAAATGAATTTCTGTATGTGAAAAAGGAAAAACTGTACGATTTGCCTTCCTACAATGTGACCTACCGTTTTCGGCATAGCGAAAAACATAGAGACCGGTGCCGATGCTTGAAACTTCGTTCGAATTGCCCAACTATGAACTTTGAGAGTGTTCGTTCGTATACTTATGCGACGCACTGTATATAATATATATATATATATATATATATATATATATATATATATATATATATATATATATATATATATATATATATATATATATATATATATATATATATATATATATATATCCTTATACTTAAAGCAGTTATGTCCCGTTGTGTGTCTGTGTTTGTGTCCCGCCGATCTTGGGAATGGGCGATCAGAAATGTTATGAAATGGTATCATTATGTAGGTGGGTAGGACATATTCGGGTTCCCAAAAAATCGGCCTGATTCATCTCTTGCGCGCCTCGGGGCAACCGACTTTGTCCATGGGGCGATTTTTTGGCCGTGGGTCATGAAAACTTCTATGAGTTGTCTAGCGTGAGAAGGGCTAAGCACTCATCAAGGCGGTAGGTATTTAATAGTATTGGATGGGACGCCGTACAGAATCGCTAGGGTTTGTGGGTATACAGGGCGTTACCGATACTGTGCAGGACTCAGTGAGAGCGTGCAGGACGTTACAGAAGGTGTGCAGGACACCAGTTGGAGTGTGCAAGACGTCATAAAAAGTGCGCAGGACCCAAATGGGAGTGTGCAAGACGTCATAGGAATTGTGCAGGACCCCAGTGGAAGTGTGCAGGACGTCATAGGAATTGTGCAGCACCCCAATGGGAGTGTGCAGAACGTCTTAGAAAGTGTGCAGGCCCCAGTGGAAGTGTGCAGGACATCATAGAAAGTGTGCAGGATCCAAATTGGAGTGTGCAGGGCGTCAAAAAAAGTGTGCAAGACCCCAGTGGGAGTGGGCAGAACGTCATAGAAAGTGTGCAGGACCCCAGTGGGAGTGTGCAGAACATCGCCAAAAATATAGAAGTTAAAAAAAGGTTTTCTCATTTTTTCAGGCAAATCTTTACCTTTTTTTGTAACGAAGAAAACAGATAGGAAAACATGTATCTTGAGAAGCGCGCGATGCGTTTTGAGAATGTCGCAGAACTCCAGAGACATTTCCTTGCCAATCTTAGGGAACAATCAGCAGCTTCACTTCCGTGCCTTCTCTGTTCGTCACTCATTACAACCGCTCAGTCATTTCGATTCACTAACTTCCATAAACCAGTTTAATATATGTTGCAAGTCTGAGCTTATCAAAATCTGCTTCACAAAAACGAACGTCTACGTAGACATTTCATTTACTGATAACAAGGGAATGGTGCTGGTCAACTAGGGAAACAGCACCTGTAATGCGAGTGCGTTTTTTCTTATCATGGCAGATATGATAAAGCGAGAATAATCTCTGGGGGACATTACAAATCGGAAGAAAGGGCAGTGGGTAGGAAGAAAAAGGATAAAAGGATGGAAGGAATGGTGAACTTTATGTCGGTAGCCACCGACGATCTACCGCGGGCTTCTTATGTTTTGCTTTTTGATCCCACATTTTCATACCCCATGTTCTGGTGTAAATGTCTGCTCTGTTCAGGAGAGTCCATACGGACAGCAACTTTGGGATAGACGGAAGTCAGTCAACACTGTTTTGACAAACTAATCCGCCTCAGGAAGTTGGCGCACACAAAAGTTTTCTTGAGCGAAAACTTCGCTAGGTCTCGCTTGTATATATATATATATATATATATATATATATATATATATATATATATATATATATATATATATATATATATATATATATATATATATATATATATATATATATATATATATATATATATAGGTAATTACAGGTGCTGTTTCCCTAGATGACCAGCACCATTCCCTTGTTATCAGTAAATGAAATGTCTACGTAGACGTTCATGTTTTTGTGAAGCAGATTTTGATAAGCTCAGACTTGCAACATATATAAAACTGGTTTATGGAAGTTAGTGAATCGAAATGACTGAGCGGTTGTAATGAGTGACGAACAGAGAAGGCACGGAAGTGAAGCTGCTGATTGTTCCCTAAGATTGGCAAGGAAATGTCTCTGGAGTTCTGCGACATTCTCAAAACGCATCGCGCGCTTCTCAAGATACATGTTTTCCTATCTGTTTTCTTCGTTACAAAGAAGGTAAAGATTTGCCTGAAAAAAATGAGAAAACCTTCTTTTAACTTCTATATTTTTGGCGATGTTCTGCACACTCCCATTGGGGTCCTGCACACTTTCTATGACGTTCTTCACACTCCCACTGGGGTCCTGCACACTTTCTATGACGTTCTGCACACTACCGTTGGGGTCTTGCACACTTTTTTTGACGCCCTGCACACTCCAATCTGGATCCTGCACACTTTCTATGATGACCTGCACACTTCCACTGGGGCCCTGCACACTTTCTAAGACGTTCTGCACACTCCCATTGGGGTGCTGCATAATTCCTATGACGTCCTGCACACATCCACTGGGGTCCTGCACACTTTCTATGACGTTCTGCACACTCCCACTGGGGTCCTGTACACTTTCTATGACGTTCTGTACACTCCCACTGGGGTCTTGCACACTTTTTTTGACGCCCTGCACACTCCAATTTGGATCCTGCATACTTTCTATGATGTCCAGCACACTCCCACTGGAGTCCTGCACACTTTCTATGACGTTATGCACACTCCCACTGGGGTCCTGTACACTTTCTATGACGTTCTGCACACTCCCACTGGGGTCTTGCACACTTTTTTTGACGCCATGCACACTCCAATTTGGATCCTGCATAATTCCTATGACGTCCTGCACACTTCAACTGGGGTCCTGCACACTTTCTATGACGTCTCGCACACTGCCACTGGGGCCCTGCACACTTTCTAAGACGTCTTGCACACTCCCACTGGAGTCCTGCACACTTTCTATGACGTTCTGCACACTCCCACTGGGGTCCTGTACACTTTCTATGACGTTCTGCACACTCCCACTGGGGTCTTGCACACTTTTTTTGACGCCCTGCACACTCCAATTTGGATCCTGCACACTTTCTATGATGTCCTGCACACTTCCACTGGGGTCCTGCACACTTTCTATGACGTTCTGCACACTCCCACTGGGGTCTTGCACACTTTTTTTGACGCCATGCACACTCCAATTTGGATCCTGCATAATTCCTATGACGTCCTGCACACTTCAACTGGGGTCCTGCACACTTTCTATGACGTCTCGCACACTGCCACTGGGGCCCTGCACACTTTCTAAGACGTCTTGCAAACTCCCACTGGAGTCCTGCACACTTTCTATGACGTTCTGCACACTCCCACTGGGGTCCTGTACACTTTCTATGACGTTCTGCACACTCCCACTGGGGTCTTGCACACTTTTTTTGACGCCCTGCACACTCCAATTTGGATCCTGCACACTTTCTATGATGTCCTGCACACTTCCACTGGGGTCCTGCACACTTTCTATGACGTTCTGCACACTCCCACTGGGGTCCTGCACACTTTCTATGACGTTCTGCACACTACCGTTGGGGTCTTGCACACTTTTTTTGACGCCCTGCACACTCCAATCTGGATCCTGCACACTTTCTATGATGTCCTGCACACTTCCACTGGGGCCCTGCACACTTTCTAAGACGTT